>JAWPHD010004446.1:0-187708 GCA_037043455.1 Cyrtodaria siliqua | reverse complement strand
GTATGCAGTACTGTATATCATATATTGGTATGCAGTAATTGATACTCATATAGGGCTATGCAGTAATATATACTCATATAGTGGTATGCAGTAATATATATCATATGGTACTATGCAGTAATATATATCATATAGTGGTATGGAGTAATATATATCCGATAATGGTATGCAGTAATATGTTCTCATATAGTGGTATGCAGTAATAGATACTCATATAGTGGTATGCAGTAATATAAACTCATATAGCGGTATGCAGTAATATATACTCATATAGCGGTATGGAGTAATATATACTCATATAGTGGTATGCAGTAATAAATACTCATATAGTGGTATGCAGTAATATATACTCATAGAGTGGTATGCAGTAATAGATATTCATATAGTGGTATGCAGTAATAGATACTCATATATTGGTATGCAGTAATAGATACTCATATAGTGGTATGCAGTAATAGATACTCATATAGCGATATGCAGTAATATATACTCATATAGTGGAATGCATTAATAGATACTCATATAGTGGTATGCAGTAATATATACTCATATAGTGGTATGCAGTAATAGATACTCATATAGTGGTATGCAGTAATAGAAACTCACATAGTGGTATGCAGTAATAGATACTCATATAGCGGTATGCAGTAATATATATTCATATAGTGGTATGCATTAATAGATACTCATATAGTGGTATGCAGTAACAGATACTCATATAGCGGTATGCAGTAATATATACTAATACAGTGGTATGCAGTAATAGATAGTCACATAGTAGTATGCAGTAATATATATCATATAGTTGTATGCAGTACTATATATCATATATTGGCATGCAATACTACATATGATATAGTGGTATGCAGTACTATATATCATATAGTGGTATGCAGTAATATATATCATATATTGGTATGCAGTACTATATATCATATAGTGGTATGCAGTACTATATATCTTATAGTGGTATGCAGTAATATATATCATATAGTGGTATGCTGTTCTATATATCATATAGTGGTATGTATTACTATATATCATATAGTCGTATGCAATAATATATATCATATATTGGTATACAGTACTATATATCATATAGTGGTATGCAATAATATATATCATATATTGGTATACAGTACTATATATCATATAGTGGTATGCAATAATATATATCATATATTGGTATGCTGTACTATATATCATATAGTGGTATGCAGTAATATATATCATATAGTGGTATACAGTACTATATATCATATAGTGGTATGCAATAATATATATCATATATTGGTATGCTGTACTATATATCATATAGTGGTATGCAATAATATATATCATATATTGGTATGCTGTACTATATATCATATAGTGGTATGCAATAATATATATCATATATTGGTATACAGTACTATATATCATATAGTCGTATGCAGTACTATATATCATATAGTGGTATGCAATAATATATACCATATATTGGTATACAGTACTATATATCATATAGTGGTATGCAGTACTATATATCATACAGTGGTATGCAATACTATATATCATATAGTGGTATGCAGTAATATATATCATATAGTGGTATGCAGTAATATATATCATATAGTGGTATGCAGTACTATATATCATACAGTGGTATGCAATAATATATATCATATAGTGGTATGCAGTAATATATATCATAAAGTGGTATGCAGTAATATATATCATATAGTGGTATGCAGTAATATATATCATATAGTGGTATGCAGTACTATATATCATATAGTGGCATGCAATAATATATATCATATAGTGGTATGCAGTACTAAATATCATATAGTGGTATGCAGTACTATATATCATATAGTGGTATGCAGTACTATATATCATATAGTAATATATATCATATAGAGCTATGCAGTACTGTATATCATATAGTGGTATGGAGTACTATATATCATATAGTTGTATGCAGTTATATATATCATATAGTCGTATGCAGTAATATATATCATATATTGGTATGCAGTACATTATATCATATAGTGGTATGTAGTACTATATATCATATAGTCGTATGCAGTACTATATATCATATAGTCGTATGCAGTAATATATATCATATATTGGTATGCAGTACTATATATCATATAGTGGTATGCAGTAATAGATACTCATATAGTGGTATGCAGTACTATATATCATATAGGGCTATGCAGTACTATATATCATATATTGGTATGCAGTACTATATATCATATATTGGTATGCAGTACTATATATCATATTGTCGTATGCAGTACTATATATCATATAGTGGTATGCAGTAATATATATCATATAGTGGTATGCAGTACTATATATCATATATTGGTATGAAGTACTATATATCATATTGTCGTATGCAGTACTATATATCATATATTGGTATGCAGTACTATATATCATATTGTCGTATGCAGTACTATATATGATATAGTGGTATGCAGTACTATATATCATATATTGGTATGCAGTACTATATACTCATATAGTGGTATGCAGTACTATATATCATATAGTGGTATGCAGTACTATAAATCATATTGTCGTATGCAGTACTATATATCATATAGTGGTATGCAGTACTATATATCATATTGTCATATGCAGTACTATATATCATATAGTGGTATGCAGTAATATATATCATATAGTGGTATGCAGTACAATATATCATATTGTCGTATGCAGTACTATCTATCATATAGTGGTATGCAGTATTATATATCATATAGGGCTATGCAGTACTATATATCATAGAGTGGTATGCAGTAATAAATACTCATATAGTGGTATGCAGTACTATATATCATATAGTGGTATGCAGTAATATATATCATATAATGGTATGCAGTAATATATATCATATAGTGGTATGCGGTACTATATAACATATAGTGGTATGCGGTAATATATATCATATAACGGTTCGCAGTACTATATATCATATAGTCGTATGCAGTAATATATATCATATAATGGTACGCAGTACTATATATCATATAGTGGTATGCAGTAATATATATCATATAATGGTACGCAGTACTATATATCATATAGTGGTATGCAGTAATATATATCATATAGTGGTATGCAGTAATATATATCATATATTGGTATACAGTACTATATATCATATAGTGGTATGCAGTACTATATATCATATTGTCGTATGCAGTACTATCTATCATATAGTTGTATGCAGTATTATATATCATATAGGGCTATTCAGTACTATATATCATAGTGTGGTATGCAGTAATATATACTCATATAGTGGTATGCAGTACTATATATCATATAGTGGTATGCAGTAATATATATCATAGTGTGGAATGCAGCACTATATATCATATAGTCGTATGCAGTAATATATATCATATAATGGTACGCAGTACTATATATCATATAGTGGTATGCAGTAATATATATCATATAGAGCTATGCAGTACTATATATCATATAGTGGTATGCAGTACTATATATCATATAGTGGTATGCAGTAATATATATCATATAGTGGTATGCAGTACTATATAACAAATTGTGGTATGCAGTACTATATATCATATAATGGTATGCAGTTCTATATATCATATAGTGGTATGCAGTACTATAAAACATATAGTGGTATGCAGTACTATATATCATATAGTTGTATGCAGTACTATATATCATATAGTGGTATGCAGTAATATATATCATATAGTGGTATGCAGTACTATATATCATAGAGTGGAATGCAGCACTATATATCATATAATCGTATGCAGTAATATATATCATATAATGGTATGCAGTACTATATAACAAATTGTGGTATGCAGCACTATATATCATATAGTTGTATGCAGTACTATATATCATATAGTGGTATGCAGTAATATATATCATATAGTGGTATGCAGTACTATATATCATAGAGTGGAATGCAGCACTATATATCATATAGTCGTATGCAGTACTATAAAACATATAGTGGTATGCAGTACTATATATCATATAGTTGTATGCAGTACTATATATCATATAGTGGTTAGCAGTAATATATATCAAATAGTGGTAGGCAGTACTATATATCATAGAGTGGAATGCAGCACTATATAACATATAGTCGTATGTAGTACTATAAAACATATAGTGGTATGCAGTACTATATATCATTTAGTTGTATGCAGTACTATATATCATATCGTGGTATGCAGTAATATATATCATATAGTGGTATGCAGTAATATATATCATATAGTGGTATGCAGCAATAGGTACTCATATAGCGGTATGCAGTAATAGATAACATATAGTGGTATGCAGTACTGTACATCATATAGTGGTGTGCAGTAAGTAATTGATGCTCATATAGAGGTATGCAGTAATATATACTCATATATTGGTATGCAGTAATATATACTCATATAGTGGTATGCAGTAATAGGTACTCATAAAGTGGTATGCAGTAATATATATCAAATAGTGCTATGCAGTACTATAAATCGTATAAAGCTAGGCAGTAATTGATACTCAATCAGAAATATATATTCATATATTGGTATGCAGTAATATATATCATATAGTGGTATGCAGTAATATATATCTTATAGTGGTATGCAGTAATATGTACTCATATAGTGTTATGCAGTAATATATATCATATAGTGGTATGCAGTAATATTTACTCATATAGTGGTATGCAGTACTATATCATATAGTGGTATGCATTAATTGATACTCATATAGTGGTATGCAGTATTAAATATTCGTATATTGGTATGCAGTAATATATATCATATAGTGGTATGCAGTAATATATATCTTATAGTGGTATTTTGTAATAGGTACTCATATAGTGGTATGCATTAATAGATATCATATAGTGGTATGCAGTACTGTATATCATATAATGGTATGCAGTAATTGATACTCATATAGGGCTATGCAGTAATATATACTCATATAGTGGTATGCAGTAATATATATCATATGGTACTATGCAGTAATATATATCATATAGTGGTATGCAGTAATATATATCCGATAATGGTATGCAGTAATATGTTCTCATATAGTGGTATGCAGTAATAGATATTCATATAGTGCTATGCAGTAATATGTATCATATTGTACTATGCAGTACTGTATATCATATAGTGGTATGCAGTAATATATATCATAGAGTGATATGCAGTAATATATACTCATATAGTGGTATGCAGTAATATATATCATATAGTACTATGCAGTAATATATATTACATATAGTGCTATGCAGCAATTGATACTCATATAATTGTATGCAGTAATATATACTCATATAGTGCTATGCAGTAATAGGTACTCATATAGTGATATGCAGTAATATATATCAAATAGTGCTATGTAGTAATATATATCGTAAAATGCTATGCAGTAATAGGTACTCATAGAGTGGTATGCAGTAATATATATAATATATTGGTATGCAGTAATATGTACTCATATAGTGGTATACAGTAATATATATCATATAGTACTATGCAGTAATATATATTATATAGTGCTATGCAATAATTGATACTCATATAGTGGTATGCAGTAATATATATTCATATATTGGTATGCAGTCATATATATCATATAGTGGTATGTAGTAATATATATCATATAGTACTATGCAGTAATATATATTATATAGTGCTATGCAGTAATTGATACTCATATTGTGGTATGCAGTAATATATATTCATATATTGGTATGCAGTCATATATATCATATAGTTGTATGCAGTAATATATATCAGATAGTGGTATGCAGTAATATGTTCTCATATAGTGGTATGCAGTAATATATATCATATAGTGGTATGCAGTAATTGATACTCATATAGTGGTAGTTAGTAATATATTCTCATATAGTGCTATGTAGTAATAGGTACTCATATAGTGGTATGCAGTAATATATATCATATTGTACTATGCAGTAATATATATTATATAGTGGTATGCAGTAATTGATACTCATATAGTGGTATGCAGTAATATATATCAAATAGTGGTATGCAGTAATTGATACTAATATAGTGGTAGTTAGTAATATATACTCATATAGTGCTATGCAGTAATAGGTACTCATGTAGTGGTATGCAGTAATATGTATCATATTGTACTATGCAGTAGTGTATATCATATAGTGGTATGCAGTAATTGATAATCATATAGTGGTATGCAGTAATATATATCAAATAGTGCTATGCAGTAATATATATCATATAGTGCTATGCAGTAATATGTACTCATATTGTGGTATGCAGTAATATATATCATATAGTGGTATGCAGTAATATGTACTCATATAGTGGTATGCAGTAATATATATCATATAGTACTATGCAGTACTGTATATCATATAGAGCTATGCAGTAATTGATACTCATATAGTGGTATGCAGTAATATATATTCATATAGTGGTATGCAGTCATATATATCATATAGTGGTATGCAGTAATATGTACTCATAGAGTGGTATGCAGTAATATATATCATATAGTACTATGCAGTAATATATATTATATAGTACTATGCAGTAATTGATACTCATATAGTGGTATGCAGTAATATATATTCATATAGTGGTATGCAGTCATGTATATCATTTAGTGGATTGCAGTAATATATATCAGATAGTGGTATGCAGTAATATTTTCTCATATAGTGGTATGCAGTAATATATATTCATATAGTGGTATGCAGTAATATATATCATATGGTGGTTCGCAGTAATTGATACATATATAGTGGTAGGTAGTAATATATACTCAAATAGTGCTATGCAGTAATAGGTACTCATATAGTGGTATGCAGTAATATATATCAAATAGTGGAATGTAGTACTATATATCGTATAATGCTATGCAGTAATAGGTACTCATATAGTGGTATGCAGTAATATTTAGCATATAGTACTATGCAGTACTATATATCGTATAATGCTATGCAGTAATTGATACTCATATAGTTGTCTGTAGTAATATATATCATATAGTGGTATGCATTAATATATATCATATAGTGGTATGTAGTAATAGGTACTCATATAGCGGTATGCAGTGATAGATATCATATAGTGGTATGCAGTTCTGTACATCATATAGTGGTGTGCAGTAAGTAAGTGATGCTCATAAAGTGGTATGCAGTAATATATACTCATATATTGGTATGCAGTAATATATACTCATATAATGGTATGCAGTAATAGGTACTCATAAAGTGGAATGCAGTAATATATATCAAATAGTGCTATGCATTACTATAAATCGTATAAAGCTAGGCAGTAATTGATACTCATACAGTGGTATGCAGAAATATATATTCATATATTTGTATGCAGTAATATATATCATATAGTGGTATGCAGTAATATATATCTTATAGTGGTATGCAGTAATATGTACTCATATAGTGGTATGCAGTAATATATATCATATAGTGGTATGCAGTAATATATACTCATATAGTGGTATGCAGTAATATATTATATAGTGGTATGCATTAATTGATACTCATATAGTGGTATGCAGTAATAAATATTCGTATATTGGTATGCAGTAATATATATCATATAGCGGTATGCAGTAATATATATCTTATAGTGGTATGTAGTAATAGGTACTCATATAGTGGTATGCAGTAATAGATATCATATAGTGGTATGCAGTACTGTATATCATATATTGGTATGCAGTAATTGATACTCATATAGGGCTATGCAGTAATATATACTCATATAGTGGTATGCAGTAATATATATCATATGGTAATATGCAGTAATATATATCATATAGTGGTATGCAGTAATATATATCCGATAGTGGTATGCAGTGATATGTTATCATATAGTGGTATGCAGTGCAGTAATAGATATTCATATAGTGCTATGCAGTAATATGTATCATATTGTACTATGCAGTACTGTATATCATATAGTGGTATGCAGTAATATATATCATAGAGTGGTATGCAGTAATATATACTCATATAGTGGTATGCAGTAATATATATCATATAGTACTATGCAGTAATATATATCATATAGTGCTATGCAGCAATTGATACTCATATAGTTGTATGCAGTAATATATACTCATATAGTGCTATGCAGTAATAGGTACTCATATAGTGGTATGCAGTAATATATATCAAATAGTGCTATGTAGTAATATATATCGTAAAATGCTATGCACTAATTGGTTCTCATAGAGTGGTATGCAATAATATATATCATATATTGGTATGCAGTAATATGTACTCATATAGTGGTATGCAGTAATACATATAGTACTATGCAGTAATATATATTATATAGTGCTATGCAATAATTGATACTCATATAGTGGTATGCAGTAATATATATTCATATATTGGTATGCAGTCATATATATCATATAGTGGTATGCAGTAATATGTACTCATATAGTGGTATGCAGTAATATATATCATATAGGACTATGCAGTAATATATATTATATAGTGCTATGCAGTAATTGAAACTCATATACTGGTATGCAGTAATGTATATTCATATATTGGTATGCAGTCATATATATCATATAGTGGTATGCAGTAATATATATCAGATAGTGGTATGCAGTAATATGTTCTTATATAGTGGTATGCAGTAATAGATATTCATATATTGGTAAGCAGTAATATATATCATATAGTGGTATGCAGTAATTGATACTCATATAGTGGTAGTTAGTAATATATACTCATATAGTGCTATGCAGTAATAGGTACTCATATAGTATGCAGTAATATATATCATATTGTACTATGCAGTACTGTATATCATATAGTGGTATGCAGTAATTGATACTCATATAGTGGTATGCAGTAATATATATCAAATAGTGCTATGCAGTAATATATATCATATAGTGGTATGCAGTAATATGTACTCATATTGTGGTATGCAGTAATATATATCATATAGTGGTATGCAGTATTATGTACTCATATAGTGGTATGCAGTAATATATATCATATAGAACTATGCAGTAATATATATCATATAGTGCTATGCAGTAATTGTTACTCATATAGTGGTATGCAGTAATATATATTCATATATTGGTATGCAGTAATATATATCATATAGTGGTTTGCAGTAATATATATCAGATAGTGGTATGCAGTAATATGTTCACATATAGTGGTATGCAGTAATAGATATTCATATAGTGGTATACAGTTATATATATCATATAGTGGTATGCAGTAATTGATACTCATATCGTGGTATGCAGTACTATATATCGTATAATGCTGTGCAGTAATAGGTACTCATATAGTGGTATAAAGTAATATATATCATATAGTACTATGCAGTACTATAAGTACTATGCAGTACTATATATCGTATAATGCTATGCAGTAATTGATACTCATATAGTGGTATGTAGTAATATATATCATATAGTGGTATGCAGTAATATATATCATATAGTGGTATGTAGTAATAGGTACTCATATAGTGGTATGCAGTAATATATATCATATAGTTGTATGCAGTACTGTACATCATATAGAGGTGTGCAGTAAGTAATTGAAGCTCATATAGTGGTATGCAGTAATATATACTCATATAGTGGTATGCAGTAATATATACTCATATAGTGCTATGCAGTAATAGGTACTCATATAGTTGTATGCAGTAATATATATCAAATAGTGCTATGCAGTACTATATATCGTATAAAGCTATGCAGTAATTGATACTAATACAGTGGTATGCAGTAATATATATTCATATATTGGTATGCAGTAATATATATCATATAGTGGTATGGAGTAATATATATATCATATAGTGGTATGCAGTAATATGTACTCATGTAGTGGTATGCAGCAATATATATCATATAGTGGTATGCAGTAATATGTACTCATATAGTGGCATGCAGTAATATATATCATATAGTGGTATGCAGAAATTGATATTCATATAGTGGTATGCAGTAATAAATATTCGTATAATGGTATGCAGTAATATATATCATATATTGGGATGCAGTAATATATATCATATAGTGGTATGTAGTAATAGGTACTCATATAGTGATATGCAGTAATAGATATCATATAGTACTATGCAGTATAATATATCATATAGTGCTATGCAGTAATTGATACTAATATTGTGGTATGCAGTAATATATATTCATATATTGGTATGCAGTAATATATATCATATAGTGGTATGCAGTAATAAATATCATACAGTGGTTTGCAGTAATATGTACTCATATAGTGGTATGCATTAATAGATATTCATATAGTGGTATGCAGTACTGTATATCATATTTTGGTATGCAGTAATTGATACTCATATAGGGCTATGCAGTAATATATACTCATATAGTGGTATGCAGTATTGAATTGAATTGAATGTTGTTTAACGGCTCATCAACACAGTACAGGTTATTTAGAGCCGCCCCAGAGAGAGGGGATGGATACATAGGAATCCGGGAACCTGCCCTACTCTTATTATCGAATAGATTCCTATGTTTTTTTAACGTGCTCGGATGATAGACCGATACACGGGACCGCCCGGTTTACGTCTCCATCCGACGGACGAGCCTAAGGAAAAGTGTCTTGCCCAAGAACACACCGACGGAACTCAGTGGCACCACGGAGGATTGAACCCAGGGCCTCCGATTACAAATCCGCCTCGCTACCGACTGCGCCACGCAAGCCCCTTGGTATGCAGTAATATGGTATGCAGTAATATATATCATATAGTACTATGCAGTAATATATATCATATAGGGCTATGCAGTAATTGATACTAATATAGTGGTATGCAGTAATATATATTCATATATTGGTATGCAGTAATATATATCATATAGTGGTATGCAGTAATATATATCATATGGTGGTTTGCAGTAATATGACCTCATATAGTGGTATGGAGTAATAGATATTCATATAGTGGTATGCAGTAATATATATCATATAGTGGTATGCAGTAATATGTACTCATATAGTGGTATGCAGTAATATATATTATATAGTACTATGCAGTAATATATATCATATAGTGGTATGCAGTAATTGATACTCATATAGGGCTATGCAGTAATATATACTCATATAGTGGTATGCAGTAATATATATACATATATTAGTATGCAGATTGGTATGCAGTAATATATATCATATAGTGGTATGCAGTAATATATATCATATAGTGGTTTGCAGTAATATGTACTCATATAGTGGTATGCAGTAATAGATATTCATATAGTGGTATGCAGTAATATATATCATATAGTGGTATGCAGTAATATGTACTCATATAGTGGTATGCAGTAATATATATTATATAGTACTATGCAGTAATATATATCATATAGTGGTATGAAGTAATTGATACTCATATAGAGCTATGCAGTAATATATACTCACTATTTATCATATATTGGTATGCAATAATAGATACTCATATAGGGCTATGCAGTAATAGATACTCATATAGTGGTATGCAGTAATAGGTACTCATATATAGTGGTATGCAGTACTATACTATATATCATATAGTGGTATGCAATAATATATATCATATAGTGGTATGCAGTACTATATATCATATAGTGGTATGCAGTAATATATATCATATAGTGGTATGCAGTACTATATATCATATAGTGCTAGGCAGTACTATATATCATTTTGTGGTAAGCAGTACTATATATCATATAGTGGTATGCAGTACTATATATCATATAGTGGTATGCAATAATATATATCATATATTGGTATTCAGTACTATATACTCATATAGTGGTATGCGGTACTATATATCATATAGTGGTATGCAGTACTATATATTATATAGGGCTATGCAGTACTATATATCATATATTGGTATGCAATAATAGATACTCATATAGGGCTATGCAGTAATAGATACTCATATAGTGGTATGCAGTAATAGGTACTCATATATAGTGGTATGCAGTACTATACTATATATCATATAGTGGTATGCAATAATATATATCATATAGTGGTATGCAGTACTATATATCATATAGTGGTATGCAGTAATATATATCATATAGTGGTATGCAGTACTATATATCATATAGTGGTATGCAGTACTATATATCATATAGTGGTATGCAGTACTATATTTCATATATTGGTAAGCAGTACTATATATCATATAGTGGTATGCAGTAATATATATCATATAGTGGTATGCAGTACTATATATAATATATTGGTATTCAGTAATATATATCATATAGTGGTATGCAGTACTATATATCATATATTGGTATACAGTACTATATATCATATAGTGGTATGCCGTACTATATATCATATAGTGGTATGCAATAATATATATATCATATATTGGTATGCAGTACTATATATCATATAGTGGTATACAGTACTATATATCATATAGTGGTATGCAGTACTATATAGCATATAGTGGTATGCAGTACTATATATCATATAGTGGTATGCAGTAATATATATCATATAGTGATATGCAGTACTATATATCATATATTGGTATTCAAAACTATATACTCATATAGTGGTATGCCGTACTATATATCATATAGTGGTTTGCAGTACTATATACCATATGTTGGTATTCAGTACTATATATCATATAGTGGTATGCCGTACTATATATCATATAGTGGTATGCAATAATATATATATTATATAGTGGTATGCAGTACTATATATCATATAGTGGTATGCAATAATATATATTATATATTGGTATTCAGTACTATATACTCATATAGTGGTATGCAGTACTATATATCATATATTGGTGTTCAGTACTATATATCATATATTGGTATTCAGTACTATATATCATATAGTGGTATGCCGTACTATATATCATATAGTGGTTTGCAATAATATATATATCATTTAGTGGTATGCCGTACTATATATCATATAGTGGTATGCAATAATATATATCATATATTGGTATTCAGTACTATATACTCATATAGTGGTATGCGGTACTATATATCATATAGTGGTATGCAGTACTATATATTATATAGGGCTATGCAGTACTATATATCATATATTGCTATGCAATAATAGATATTATTCTATACCTAATTTATACATCCAATCGTAGACGCTCTTTCGAGTCATGTGACCGTACAATATATTTCCGTATCGGGACGCACGCGCGTACAAAATATCCCGTATTTTGTTCGTATTGTACGCTTCACAGGTTCCATGTTAAACCTATGATAAAGACCGAAACGCGTGAAAAGGTCCGAATAAAAATCAGAACCGACAGGCTTCTGTCATTACCTAACCATAAATTGTTGTCAAGTAATGAAAACCTATCTATTGCACATATTTTTATTTAATTTTCCTTTATAACAAAAAAAAAACACAAAAAACTAGCATAATATATCATTGTTTGAAACTGACCTTCGGTAGTATTTAATCACTGTTGACAACGGAGAAATGGGCATTCTTTCAAGCAAATAAAGCTTGAGAGTAAGCCATGTCGAACACAATATATAAAATACATAGACCTACATGCAATTGTGCTTTCGATGTTCATAGCGACTTGCTTGAAAGCATGAAACAAACGAAAGTTATATCCGAATTATAAATGATTGGTTAAAATAAAGGTATAGAATAAAAAGGTTACTTAACATGGTTCTGTACAATACGGGATATATTTGGACTCGTACACAGCTGGAAAAAATCATATTGGACTCGCCTAACGGCTCGTCCAATATGACTTTTCCAGCTGTGTACTCGTCCAAATATATCTCCGTATTGTACAGAACCATGTTAAATAACCTATAACTCATATAGGGCTATGCAGTAATAGATACTCATATAGTGGTATGCAGTAATAGGTACTCATATATAGTGGTATGCAGTACTATACTATATATCATATAGTGGTATGCAATAATATATATCATATAGTGGTATGCAGTACTATATATCATATAGTGGTATGCAGTAATATATATCATATAGTGGTATGCAGTACTATATATCATATAGTGCTAGGCAGTACTATATATCATTTTGTGTTAAGCAGTACTATATATCATATAGTGGTATGCAGTACTATATATCATATAGTGGTATGCAATAATATATATCATATATTGGTATTCAGTACTATATACTCATATAGTGGTATGCGGTACTATATATCATATAGTGGTATGCAGTACTATATATTATATAGGGCTATGCAGTACTATATATCATATATTGGTATGCAATAATAGATACTCATATAGGGCTATGCAGTAATAGATACTCATATAGTGGTATGCAGTAATAGGTACTCATATATAGTGGTATGCAGTACTATACTATATATCATATAGTGGTATGCAATAATATATATCATATAGTGGTATGCAGTACTATATATCATATAGTGGTATGCAGTAATATATATCATATAGTGGTATGCAGTACTATATATCATATAGTGCTATGCAGTACTATATATCATTTTGTGGTAAGCAGTACTATATATCATATAGTGGTATGCAGTACTATATATCATATAGGGCTATGCAGTACTTTATATCATATATTGGTATGCAGTAATTGATACTCATATAGGGCTACGCAGTAATAGATACTCATATAGTGGTATGCAGTAATGTATATCATATTGTGGTATGCAATAATATATATCATATATTGGTATTCAGTACTATATACTCATATAGTGGTATGCGGTACTATATATCATATAGTGGTATGCAGTACTATATATTATATAGGGCTATGCAGTACTATATATCATATATTGGTATGCAATAATAGATACTCATATAGGGCTATGCAGTAATAGATACTCATATAGTGGTATGCAGTAATAGGTACTCATATATAGTGGTATGCAGTACTATACTATATATCATATAGTGGTATGCAATAATATATATCATATAGTGGTATGCAGTACTATATATCATATAGTGGTATGCAGTAATATATATCATATAATGGTATGCAGTACTATATATCATATAGTGCTATGCAGTACTATATATCATTTTGTGGTAAGCAGTACTATATATCATATAGTGGTATGCAGTACTATATATAATATAGGGCTATGCAGTACTATATATCATATATTGGTATGCAGTAATTGATACTCATATAGGGCTACGCAGTAATAGATACTCATATAGTGGTATGCAGTAATGTATATCATATTGTGGTATGCAGTACTATATATCATATAGTGGTATGCAGTAATATATATATCATATACTGGTATGCTGTATTATATATCATATAGTGGTATGCAGTAATATATATCATATAGTGCTATATCATATAGTGGTATGCAGTAATAGATACTCATATAGTGGTATGCAGTAATATATATCATATAGTGCTAAATCATATAGTGGTATGCAGTAATATATATCATAAAGTGGTATGCAGTACTATATATCATATAGTGGTATGCAGTACTATATATCTTATAGTGGTATGCAGTACTATATATCATATTGTGGTATGCAGTACTATATATCATATAGTGGTATGCAGTCCTATATATCATATAGTGGTATGCAGTACTATATATCATATAATCAGTACTATATATCATATAGTGGTATGCAGTACTATATATCATATAGTAGTATGCAGTAATATATATCATATAGTGGTATGCAATGATATATATCATATAGTGGTATGCTGTACTATATATCATATATTGGTATGCAGTAATTGATACTCATATAGGGCTATGCAGTAATAGATACTCATATAGTGGTATGCAGTAATAGATACTCATATAGTGGTATGCAGTAATAGATACTCATATAGTGGTATGCTGTACTATATATCATATATTGGTATGCAGTAATTGATACTCATATAGGGCTATGCTGTAATAGAAACTCATATAGTGGTATGCAGTATTATATATCATATAGTGGTATGCAATAATATATATCATATAGTGGTATGCAGTAATATATATCATATTGTGGTATGTAGTAATATATATCATATAGTGGTATGCTGTACTATATATCATATAGTGGTATGCAGTAATATATTTCATATAGAGCTATATCATATAGTGGTTTAAATTACTATATATCATATAATGGTATGCAGTATTTTATTATCATTTAGTGGTATGCAGTAATATATATCATATAGTGCTATGCTTTACTATATATCATATAGTGGTATGCAGTAATTGATACTCATATAGTGGTATGCAGTACTATATATCATATAGTGGTACGCAGTATTTTATTATCATTTAGTGGTATGCAGTAATATATATCATATAGGGCTATGCTGTACTATATATCATATAGTGGTATGCAGTAATTGACACTCATATATTGGTATGCAGTAATATATATCATATAGTGGTATGCAATAATATATATCATATAGTGGTATGCAGTACTATATATCATATAGTGGTATGCAGTAATATATATCATATAGGGCTATTCTGTACTATATATCATATAGTGCTATGCAGTAATATATATCATATAGTGGTATTCAGTAATGATTACTCATAACGTGGTATGCAGCAATATATACTCATATAGTGATATCCAGTAAAAGGTACTCATATAGTGGTATGCAGTAATATATATCATATAGCGCTATGCAGTAATTGATACTCATATAGGCTATGCAGTAATATATATACAAATAGTGGTATGCAGTAATATATATTCATATAGTGCTATGCAGTAATAGGTACTCATATAGTGCTATGCAGTAATATATATCAAATAGTGGTATGCAGTAATATATATCATATATGGTATGCAGTAATATATATCATATAGTTGTATGCAGTAATATAGATCATATAATGGTATGCAGTAATAGGTACTCATATAGTGGTATGCAGTAATAGATATTCATATAGTGGTATGCAGTAATATATATCATATAGTGGTATGCAGTAATATATATACTCATATATTGGTATGCGTAATATATATCATATAGTGGTATGCAGTAATTGATACTAATATAGTGGTATGCAGTAATATATATCATACAGTGGTATGCAGTGATATATATCATATAGTGGTATGCAGTAATTGATACTCATATAGTGGTATGCAGTACTATATATCATATAGTGGTATGCAGTAATTGATACTCATATAGTGGTATGTAGTAATATATACTCATATAGTGGTATGCCGTACTATATATCATATAGTGGAATGCAGTAATATATACTAATATAGTGGTATGCAGTACTATATATCATATAGTGGTATGCAGTAATTGATACTCATATAGTGGTATGCAGTAATATATACTAATATAGTGGTATGCAGTACTATATATCATATAGTGGTATGCAGTAATTGATACTCATAGAGTGGTATGCAGTAATAGATACTCATATAGTGGTATGCAGTAATTGATACTAATATAGTGGTATGCATTACTATATATCATATAGTGGTATGCAGTAATTGATACTCATATAGTGGTATGCAGTAATAGATACTAATATAGTGGTATGCAGTACTATATATCATATAGTGGTATGCAGTACTATATATCATATAGTGGTATGCAGTAATAGATACTCGTATAATGATATGCAGTAATAGATACTCATTTTGTGGTATGCAGTAATATATATCATATAGTGGTATGCAGTACTATATATCATATAGTGGTATGCAGTAATAGATTTTCGTATAATGATATGCAGTAATAGATACTCATTTAGTGGTATGCAGTAATAGGTACTCATATCATGGTATGCAGTAATTGATACTCATATAGTGGTATGCTGTACAGTATATGATATATTGGTTTGCAGTAATATATACTCATATAGTGGTATGCAGTAATAGATACTCATATAGTGGTATGCAGGAATATATTTCATATAGTGGTATGCAGTAATAGATACTCGTATAATGATATGCAGTAATAGATACTCATATAGTGGTATGCAGTAATAGGTACTCATATAGTGCTATGCAGTAATAGATACTCATATAATGGTATGCAGTAATATGTACTCATATAGTGCTATGCAGTAATAGGTACTCATGTAATGGTATGCAGTAATAGGTACTCATATAGGGATATGCAGTAATAGGTACTCATATAATGGTATGCAGTAATAGGTCTTCATATAGTGCTATGCAGTAATAGCTTCTCATATAGTGGTATGCAGTAATAGATACTCATATATTGGTATGCAGTTATAGGTACTCATATAGTTGTATGCAGTAATAGATATTCATATAGTGGTATGCAGTAATATATATCATATAATGGTATGCAGTAATATATACTCATATATTGGTATGCGTAATATATATCATATAGTGGTATGCAGTAATTGATACTCATATAGTGGTATGCAGTAATAGATACTAATATAGTGGTATGCAGTAATATATATCATATAGTGGTATGCAGTGATATATATCATATAGTGGTATGCAGTAATTGATACTCATATAGTGGTTTGCAGTTATAGATACTCATATAGTGGTATGCAGTAATATATATTATATAGTGGTATGTAGTACTATATATCATATAGTGGTATGCAGTAATTGATACTCATATAGTGGTATGCAGTAATAGATACTAATATAGTGGTATGCAGTACTATATATCATATAGTGGTATGCAGTAATAGATACTAATATAGTGGTATGCAGTACTATATATCATATAGTGGTATGCAGTAATTGATACTCATACAGTGGTATGCAGTAATATATACTGATATAGTGGTATGCAGTACTATATATCATATAGTGGTATGCATTAATTGATACTCATATAATGGTTTGCAGTAATAGATACTCATATAGTGGTATGCAGTAATATATATCATATAGTGGTATGCAGTACTATATATCATATAGTGGTATCCAGTAATAGATACTCGTATAATGATATGCAGTAATACATACTCATATAGTTGTATGCAGTAATAGTTACTCATATAGAGGTATGCAGTAATATATATCATATAGTGGTATGCAGTAATATATTCTCTTATAATGATATGCAGTAATAGATACTCATATAGTGGTATGCAGTAATAGATACTCATATAATGGTATGCAGTAATATGTACTCATATAGTGCTATGCAGTAATAGGTACTCATGTAATGGTATGCAGTAATAGGTACTCATATAGTGCTATGCAATAATAGGTACTCATATAATGGTATGCAGTAATAGGTACTCATATAGTGCTATGCAGTAATAGCTTCTCATATAGTGGTATGCAGTAATAGATACTCATATTGTGGTATGCAGTTATATGTACTCATATAATGGTATGCAGTAATAGATACTCATATTGTGGTATGCAGTAATAGATAGTCATATTGTGGTATGCAGTAATATGTACTCATATAATGGTATGCAGTAATAGATACTCATATTGTGGTATGCAGTAATATATACTAATATATTGGTATGCAGTAAATGATACTCATATTGTGGAAAGCAGTAATATGTACTCATATAATGGTATGCAGTAATAGATACTCATATTGTGGTATGCAATAATATATATACTAATATATTGGTATGCAGTAATAGATAGTCATATAGTGGTATGCAGTAATAGGTACTCATATAGGGGTATGCAGTAATAGGTACTCATATAGTGCTATGCAGTAATAGCTTCTTATATAGTGGTATGCAGTAATAGATACTCATATTGTGGTATGCAGTAATATATACTAATATATTGGTATGCAGTAATAGATACTCATAAATTGGTATGCAGTAATAGATACTAATATAGTGCTATGCAGTAATAGATATCATATCGCCTGTCAGTATATCTTTTTTTTGCAGGAAAAAAAAACAATTTAAAAAAAAGAGTCCAATTCTGATAAAAAATATGATATATCAATCTTAATATGGTTAGATAAATACCTTTTTGTTTAGCTCATTATGCATGTTGCATGAATGTAAACTGTTTAAATCAACCCTGGTGCGTGGCCTAGGATAGCACTTATTAGTGTACAGAATATAATTGAATTGAATGTTGTTTAACGGCTCATCAACACAGTATAGGTTATTTAGAGCCGCCCCAGAGAGAGGGGAAGGATACATAGGAATCCGGGAACCTGCCCTACTCTTATTATCGAATATATTCCTATGGTTCTTTAACGTGCTCGGAGGATAGACCGATACACGAGACCGCCCGGTTTACGTCCCCATCCGACGGACGAGGCTAAGGTACAGAATAGATTTCCTTGTAAATCAGGAGACATTTTTAGCCTCATTCGTTTTTGTGTTGGCCTTTTATAAAAGAAAAATATCATTATTTGTCATTTTTAAGTCGGACCACTAGACGCCTAACGAAGGAGAACCCCTTTTGTACGGGCAAAGTTCAATAAATTGGTGCTTAACTGATTGCTTGATATCCATGATTGAGAGCCATATGTCACGAACATAAATATCAATATACCTATAAATTTATGCATTGACGCAACATGATTGAAAGATAAAAGCGTATCATTCATAATTCATTACCATATAGACAGTTTTATATCAGGACAATCTCACCTGGCACATGTCAAATTGTGTTATAAAAGTGTGACCAACAAACGATAATGAGTAATTACACACAACTATTTAAATTCACTTGATCAACCTCCGCGCAGTGATATTGTAGCCAATAATCCCTGCCACCCAAATCACTTGACGATAGCTGAGGCCATGTGATTACAAAATGGCGATACACTAGGTAATGCTTGGTACAGCAAACTCCTGCCGTAACCAACAGTTGCCGTAACCAACAGGCAAATTTGCAATAACATCGATCATCATCTTCGAGTATTCAACCTGTTTTGGCTTGGGTGTAATCTCTTTATTAAATTTACGCACAGCTTTTGTAATGTAGTTCTCAACGGAATACATGTTTGTTTATAAATAACCAAGTAACCGGTGTGCATATGTTTATATATTCGCTAAAAATAGATTTTTCTTTATAAATAAATAATTTTTGTAACCAGATACCGTTTTTCACACTATTTTCCTATATTATGAACAAAGCAAGTTGAAATATTGACCTAAAAACATTTAACCAAAAGATTAAACTTTGCTGGATTTCAGCTATAAATTTGTGTGTGGTGGCAGTGGTTACTGTAACAGAAAGGGGGAAGTAATTAACCACTGCGGGGTGTTTGTCAATTGATACTTTCTGATGTAGTATTGATCATCTTCGACGCTTGATATGCAAGTACAACCGTCTTGATCGTTTGTACAGAAACACATTTGAAACTGGGAGCACGTGATCGTAATTTTTTTTTTTTTATTAAAGTATTTTTGACCATCGGCATTTAGTTCGTCGATATAATAATGAAGTTTCCCTCTTTGTTTATCTTTGTTTATTAATAAATGTATTGTCTTTCTGCCTTTCTGTATATCTTGGATAGCAGGTGTTCCTGTCTCAGCCAATCAGAAACGATATCAGTGTAACGGCAAAAATCAAACTTTGTTCAGGAGGACTGCTGTAGACGAATGTCTTGAAAACAAGCAAGCGTCGCAGATGATCTAGACTAGAAAAAAACCAGCGCCAAATTTCGAACGAACTTCACCTTTTAAATATTTTTTTTTATTAAAGTATTTCTGATCATCCGCATTTAGTTCGTCGATATAATAATGAAGTTTCCCTCTTTGTTTATCTTTGTTTATTAATAAATGTATTTTTTGATGGCAACAATATTTTCTGAATTAACTTTATTTGAAATGCTTAAATTACAAAAGACAACAGTATTTCGGCTTGAATGTTTTAAAGAGACAATGTCCGTAACTTGTAGCTTATAAAACACACACTAATTACGTTCACAAACATTACACACAAAACATTATTGAATATTTACTAATTAAATGCAAGCTTGTTTAACGGAATTCAATCGCGGTACAAAAAAAAGAAGTACCGCTTTGTGCGTTTGAACTCGCAGCCCAAACTAAAATTGCACTTGCGGGTTATAATAGTGAGCGCGCGATAGTCATCGTCGTTCATGACTGAGTTAAGCGGGCTTCAGGTCTCAAACCTCTGTTATCTCACCTGAAAGCTCACGGACCTAGAGACAAAAGGAAAACAGAAAATAATTCTAATTCTTTCTCCATTATTGGCAATTTTTAATTTGACAAAGAGGTTTTTCTTTGCTTCAGCATACATCTGCAGTGTAAAAGACTGATGATACAGAAAATCCCACGTTGATATGAAGTTTCATTCAAAATTCATAAGCATTTGACCGAAGCACCATAAATTCAGCTAGATAGTGTACACCATGTCCATACGTTACCCTTTGATGTGATGTGGTGGAAGTAACAACATTTTATGGCGGAATAACGCCTCGGAAGGGTGTCAATCAACACCGAAGGTAAGAAAACGATTATTTGTTTGTTCTTATTTATGTATTCTAGAAGTGTGACATAGCGCAAGATGTGGTCCATATATTTTTGAACACTCGCCTGAACGTTGTTTTGTCTAAACGTTTGTCGTTGTTTCAAACATTCGATGAAATCATGAATTTGTCTACCCAAACACAATAAATTGCACAGAAAAATGTAAAAGTGAACCGGTCAGATGCACTAAATTGCGTTGTACTGTATTCCATCCACGAGATAAAGAGCACTCTCCTTACCAATGTTTTCAAGTTTATTTGGTATCTTTGAAATCCAGAATGACTTTGTAGACTTTGTAGATGTATTTCTGTCATTTAAAATAACGCCTGTGTTGTGGTGGAGGTGCTCTAAAACGAAGTAACGCTTCAGGTCAGGTAGCATTTTAAAGAACCTCTTTTTTCATTTTTGAAGCACAACAAAACGTTTTTGTCTTCCGCATATTTCGGCATTTGTTAGCTGCACATATAATGATTAAATTGGATATACTGGAAATGCTCTTTGCCTGGTTTACGTTCTTACAAATGAGCTGTCATAGACACGAACATGCCTACTGCTTGTTAGTAAAAATGTTCTGAAGCATCTTATGAACGACAATAACTAACGCCCGTGATGTGGTGGAGGTACGCTAAAACGATGTAACGCTTCAGATCAGGTAGCATTTTAAAGAACCTCTTTTTTTTCATTTTCAAGCACACAGACACGTTTTTATCGTTCGCATGTTTCGGCATTTGCTAGCTTACCATTTTAACGCTTAAACTGGATACATTGGAAATGCTCGCTCCCTTGATTACGTTCTTAAAATGTCATAGACACGAACATGCCTACTGCTTTAGTGAATATGTTCTGAGCATTTCTTATGAACGATTCAGTTGTTGTATCGCCTTTTCGAAGTAATAAAAGAGACATATATGTGGTATTTTTTTAATTTACGACGGCGATGAAGGCATCAACGTTAAGTTGATGCATTTTTCTCTGTTTCACTTTAAGAATATGGCATAGAACAACCAAGCTTGGCTGATATTTGTTTAATTGGTAAAAATGCAAAGGTATTCCGTAACCTGGTGGACAATGGCCCACTGTGTCAATGACAAGGCTTATGAAAGGCGGATCCAATACCTCCTTTCACTGCCTGAACATTTGATGAATTCAATCAGTTACTGGAACACGCGACCATCAGTTGCTCCGTAGTCGAACGTTCTAACCGCTCGGCCACGGCGGTTCTCTGAACAATGCAAAGCTTTAGACTAATGATTGACATTTATTGGCCATTTACTTAACTACAATATGTTAATTTTGGTTTTAACTCGATTGTTTCTACCGCCGTTTTCTTTTATCAAAATTCTTGTCATTTCAGCGCCAAATTATTTAAAAAGTTACTCGTAGCCCAACAGTGTTAGCTATATATCTGTTTTTATTTTTATTGTCTATAATATTGTATATATTAAAATGATAGGCATTCTCTACCCAGAATTTTCATTCCTTTCATATACATACAAGCTCTGTAAATGTCTCAGCAAATTACAAGAGTCTTAAAAATATAAAAGATTTAACTTAAAAAAACATAAATCAGTACTCGATATTAATTCAGTAAACACAACTTATTTTTTGCTTAACATTATATAGAATACCAGGTATACATTGGCATATCATCCTGCCGTCAAAACATTCAAAATGGACTCCACCATTGCGTTTCCCACAGGGTTACAGTTTAGCGTTTGTGCAAACCATCACTTTCCAGAAGCTCATAGCTCTAAAAAATTAAAGTACTAACCTAAATGCATTAAAAGTTTGCAAAGTAAGCGGTGTTTCATTCCATGTTTTACCATTCAGTCAGTAGCACCTCATATCATTAGTGGTGTCAGGTCACGTTGTTGATTTCTGATCGCCATTTTGATTCAAATTCTTCCTGTTCGTACACATTTTCATATATCTGTGAGTCAGTACTTTCAGTTTCTTCAATTGTAATCCATGATTCATTATCCTCAACAGAAACCTGCGTTGCTTTTCGTAATGATTTTGGAGAAGAAAACCTTAACTTCTTTTAACAACTTGATCTTGGTGCTAAATTTCTCTTTTTTGTACTGATTTTTGGTGTAAAGACTCTATATGTTTGTCTAGGTGATTTAAATAGTGTCTTTTCGTCTAAATTTGATTAGTCTGGTGTCGCAACTCGCTTTCTGTTTGTTAATCTTTCTGATTGTTAATGCTCTTTTTGAGAGAGGCCAATTACACCTTTTATATAACGATAATTTCGACCTTTTTCCCATGTTCTCTCATGTTAAGACTGAAATAAATAGAGAATGAATATTGTTATTTAGAAATTAAACGAAAGGCCCGGACACCCAGAATACAGTCTAGGACACTGGCCTATACACGTAGTAAAGGAAAGTATGTAGGCAGTGCAGGGCAGGGCAGCGGAAAGGCAGTCAGACAGACGGGCAGGCAGGCAGAGCAGGGGGATAGACAGGTAAGTAGGTAGGTAGGTACTTAATTTCAAATGTTCACTAGGCCTGTGAGAAAACAAATACGTTTTTTAAAGGGACACATGGCAATGTTGAAATCTTTATAAATCGCTAAAATTAGCCTCTTTATTTATTGATCCGGTATCATTTTGACTTTAAATATTCTGGCATATATTTAAATACAATTTCAACTTTTCTTAGTTATTCTATCTAGGTTTGAATATATTATTGGTGCAGTATAATCAACAGTGAGTAATATGCAAAAACAATCAGATGTATAAGATTATTATAATTAATATTAATGATTAAACAAATGTAATTTATTTAGAAAACAATAACGGGACGCCGCGAGTTTAAAAAATAAATAAAATTGACGTGTGTCCCTTTAGTAGAAGCTGAGTTGACATAGCACGTTTCCGACAATTTCGTTCATCTTCAATTCATTTATACATATTAACAACTTGACCGAAACAGCGTTGGTCAATCATGTGTTGGTCTAGTAGCTGTACTACTACATCAGGGGCGTAGCGTGGCCTGTTTTCAAAATACTCCTAAATTAAACTGGTAATTTCCACCCTTACCGTGCTCGCCCCACTTATTTTTATTGCATTTTTCAACTTTTTTGGTTTTTTATTTTTATTTTTTTATTTTTCAAAGTTTCTTCCGGGAGTAATGGAGTATGCCATGCTAGCCCTGTACACCTTATACAAATATGAACCAAGCTTGATTAGTCTAATGCATGCATTACGTTAGCTTTCGTTAATTACGTAATCAGTCACGTGTGTGTTAAGACTCACTTAGTTATTGAGAAACAGAGCTAAACGCATGAACCTAACGTTGATCGCCGTCGCCGATGAAAAACCACCAGATAGATGCTTCTATTTTTTTCTTCTTCGAAAACGTAAGACAACAACTGACTAGTTATTGTCGTTCATAAGAAATACCTCAGAACATTTTTAATAACAAGCAGTAGGCATGTTCGTATCGATGACAGCTCAGTCTACATTTGTAAGAACGTGAACCAGGCAAATAGCATTTCCAGTATATCCAATTTAATCTTTATATGTGCAGCTAACAAATGCCGCAATTTGCGGACGACAAAAACGTGTTTTTGTGCTTCAAAAAGGAAAAAAAGAGGTTCTTTAAAATGCTACCTGACCTGAAGCGTAACTTCATTTTAGGTACCTCCACCACATCACAGGCGTTATAAAAAAAATGACCGAAATAGGCCTACTAGAGTCATTATGGATTTTAAAGATACCAAATAAACTTGAAAACATTGGATAGGAGAGTGTTCTTTACCTCACGGCATACTGTACTACGCGATTTAGTGCATCTGACCGTTTAACTTTTGAATTTTTCTGTGTAATTTATTGTGTTTGGGTAGAAAAAGTCATTATTTCATCGAGTGTTTGAAAAAACGACAAACGTTTAGACAAAACAACGTTCAGGCGAGTGTTCACAAATATATGGACCACATTTTGCGCTATGTCACACTTCTGGAATATATAAATAAGAACAAGCAAATAATCATTTTCTTACCTTCGGTGTTGATTTGCACCCGTCCGAGGCGTTATTCTGCCACAAAATGTTGTTACTTCCACCACATCAAAGGTTAACGTATGGACATGGTGGAGTATGAATTTGGTATTTTTCATAGGGGTCACATAAATATGAGCGAGGAAAAAAAACAACCTGGCTAATGCTTGTGTTTTATTTTTTTATATTACAGATCTTATCAGTCCTGAATATATTAAACCAACAACAATGTCTGCTGGGGAGCTTTGAAGCCCATGTGTTGGAAACAGCTGTACGGTAAACCTATGGGAAAATTAATGTGAAGCAGCACATGGGATTTGTCAACAGTCACAGAGTTTGCATCGTGATGCAGGTAAGGGACCAAGATTTGGCATTTTTTTAGTGTTTTTTTTGTGTCAGCATCATTTGCAATGGCAGATGAGGATAATTCAGATGTTTAAATAAGGTTTAGATGATTCTGCAAGCTAAGATTGATTATGGTCACGCAAACAACAATCTCGGATGCATGTTTTGGGATGAGTCCCACCCAACTTGGTGTGAAACAGACAGACTTTGGAAGTCCTAAATATGGCAGACAGCAAATAGTTTTGCCTGATGGGGAGTCTACCAGCATGCATATGCATATTTGCACGCATCCGTTTTTTTACCCCGTGAATCGGGAGTAATAGACGTGTCCCACCTCTGCCATAATTCATTATTTCCTTGGAACCACCAGCTATCAACACCAGTCTCAAGAAATGAAAACTTAGCCATGTTTGCAATGGTCATGGTCAGTACCAAAATTGCTTATTTTAAGGTTAGCTTTATTTCTTATTGGGGTCGACAAACTTGATCACTGATTTGTTTTTTACCCCACCCACCTTGAGTTCATAGGTGTGTTTGCTAATTTTATGATTTGGCGTATAATATGATTTTGTTTGTGTTGCAGATGTTCCCCAGAGGCATGGAATAAATTCTAAAACAGTATGTTCTTCTTCTAACAGGTTGTTACTTACCATTTGCAGGAGGAGATGGTGGGGTGGGTGGGGAAGGTTGAAGCTCGTATGACATGCCTTTCTTCTATGTTTCAGATTGATGCTGTTCATCGTACTTGTTAAAGTTTGCGACATGTTTCATGTACCTTGCTGATCTGTACTTCTGTGTCCTTTGGCGGGTTCTTTCATACTCACTTTTCTTTTGCAAACGTTTCAGAGCTGTGAATGACTTGGTTCGAGCTGGAAGTGAAACTCCCAGTGCCACCATCTTCGAATGTTGGAGTCAGTGCGAATCTCAGTTACTCGAAGACCTGCGCTAAACTTACGAGCTTTGGCATTTCATGGGTAAGTCGTGTCCTTGGGATTGGATGTATTAAAGGCTCGGTTGATTGCTTCATTTTTGTTTGTTGTGCTCTGGAATATGTCAACATATTTTGCATTTCCTGGAATAAAGTCCATCTTCCAGTTGAATGGGGGCTTACCGGAGCACACAAAAGAATGTTTCGAGTAGTTTTCTCCGTACTGACCAGAGTAGCAGCTCACGATTGACTTTATTATACCGGTCTGGAACTTGATCATCTTTTCTGAAACAGGCAAGATGTACATTAGAGATATCTGTACTTACTCTGTGGCAGATGTCTCGTGCAAAGCGGACGTGCAAGTAAGAACGACCTCTTTTGGTATGTGCCATAAACATGTCATCACTGAAGTTAGTGGATTTGAGCCTAGGACACAGTCGCTTTGACAGATGAGTTGTATCTGCAAGCCTTTCCACAACAACGTCTTTTCCAAATTCAATCTGGGCGTCTACGATTCCTCGGTGTGCCCGGCTGTCTCCATCTGTTGGTAGTTTATCGATCAGTAGAGGCTGCTCGCCTTGAAGGATGGAGGTCATAGGTATGTGCACCTACCTCCTTTCTTCCCAATAACATCACACTCCTCTATTTTATTCTTTCGGCCTCTTTTGAGTTTGTTGCCAAATCATTTTCTGCCGTGTTGTGATCTGCTGTACAAGTGTTGTGCTGACTTGAGTTGCAGACTGTTAGGGTGTCCTGTCTCCGCCAGATCTCAGCCGGTAGTTGTACTGACTGTCGATACAGCATGGTATTGCATGTCTGTAGTCATGCCACACATTTCATTCAGCAAGCGTAATTCTTGGCGAACTCCCTCAATACCTGTTCTGCTTTATCAGCAACAAAATTGCTTCGCTTCTGCATGCCGCTTTCTGCAGGTGGTGACGGAAGGCATTCTATTAAAAACGTATTGCCTGGTTCCCAATTGGTGTGTCCATAGCCGCGGCTGGAAGTATAGGATAAAGTTGGAAGCTTTTGACCCTCTCTTACCTGTACTAACTTCCTCGTACAAATGAAAGTTTTTGCTCTGGTAACCACAGTTTGTACAAGTCAGTATTTCTCTCCATGCAAACCCCCATTTTTTGTCGAAAGATAAATCGAACTTCACCTTTTTATTGCACGATGGTCGGTGGTTTCGGTGTTAGGCGTATGCCTCATAAAACATGTCTTCAGTCTTCCCGAAGTGAAATAAGCGGTAAGTATTTAATTCCGCTGTTGGGTCCAACGTACCAAGCTATCTCTCATTTGATCGCGGTCGTAAAATTGTAGAGTTTGGTACGACTTTATCAATGTTTCCAAACACAATCATTCCAGTGTCATTAGTGGAGAAAGCACTATCAAAAGTGTCCTTATTAATTCTGCTCACTTTCTGTTTCTTTTCGCTAAGTGAATTAACCCATTTCGAACTGTGACTCTTGGCTCTCCGTTCACAGTATCCTTTCTTAAACTGGGTGTCTTTCATTCTTTCCTGCGTAGATTTAGTAATCTCCATGACACTTGCTGCTGTGTGTTGATCCATTCTGTATCTGAACTGGTAGATCTATGTAAAATCTGAAGTACTCTGTTTCTTACACAATCTGTTAGCGCACTTTATCTATTCAAGCTGAACAGTTGTTTCATTTCATCACAAGTAATCAGTTTTGATTGTCGCCATGGAGCCAAGAGTATTGGCATGTCATAAAGTGAGAAAAGTGTACGCCAAAACATGATCACCACAGGAAATGGCGGTATTTTATTTAGCGCACTTTTCACCATTTTTCAAGTTATTCATATTATTTTCTGGATATTTCGAGCTACAGACATTAAGTTTCACAAATAATTTTATTTAGAAAATCCTACATGTCCTACACGGGTTCGGCAAAACGTCTGCAGAAAGTGATCCCTAAACTAATATATGACTATCAACAAATGTGTATGATATAATATTTGACATATTCTGAGATATAGTAGATTATACTGAAAGA
Organism: Cyrtodaria siliqua; assembly: GCA_037043455.1. Lineage (NCBI taxonomy): Eukaryota > Metazoa > Mollusca > Bivalvia > Adapedonta > Hiatellidae > Cyrtodaria > Cyrtodaria siliqua. The sequence continues at coordinate 157,920 of JAWPHD010004446.1, read as the reverse complement.
TAAATATTGAGGATAATATTTTATTTTTTGATTTTAGAAAAAATCGTTTGACACAATGGAATGGGATTTGTTAGATCTACTGATCAAAGATAAGCAGAGCTTATGCCATAGTGCGGTCTCCGTCGTCCGTTCGTCCGTCCGTACTTACAGGAGCTACATTATCGGGTTATTGCCTGTACATTTTTTGGTGTGGGGTTATTTCTGTTAAAAACCCATAACACACTATAGTAGACAGCCACTCACCAATAACAATGCCTTTTTTCGAGTTGATTGCATTTTTTAGTAGAAGTGTTTCATTGATACCATGATAATTATTGGTGTGTCCCTGTAGGGCCGGATGCCACATCTAAGGTCACAAAGTAGGTCAAAGGTTAACCAAGTGCAAACAAATGAAAATTTAGTGTCAGCTGAATAACATGAGTAATTATTATCCAAATCTAACCAAACTTTCTAGGATATTGTTGTTTTGTATTTATATATACACGAGCATCTTTGTGCTTTATGTTGCCTATAAATGCTGCCTTGTTGGTTAGAGAATAGTTCATGGCGGGGATTTCTTTAATTACACTGTCCCGTTTTATTGGGATGACAGTAGGGTGTGTGAGCTTTCATGCACCCTAGAACCTGTTTTAAACCCCCTTTTTTTGCCACTGACCGTTCCAAGGCGGTAGCCCTATTGTCAGCTCTTTTTGTGTTTGTGACGTCATATGCCATTATTCTTTGTTAACATTGCAATTCATGTTTGTCCTTTTGCGTGTTTTGCGGTTTACTGTGTTCTGTGAAAGCTGCCTTTCCTGTTCGACTTTTATGCTATTTTTAAACTCAATACTTATGGACAAAATATCTCGGTCAAGTTCGATAACCAACTAGATTGAACAGGTATCACTGGAGTTATTGCCCTATCATTGGTGAAATCTGTGGAAATTGACGATGTGCTTCTGAATAACATAATTATTTTTAATTGAAATTATACCAAACTTTGAAAAAATGTTTATGGACAAAATATCTCGTTCGGGCTTGATAACCAGCCAATTCGCACAAATAACCATAGAGTTATCTCCCCTTTATTGTTGAATTTCTTTGACATTGACGATTTTTGCTCAATAACTTCAATACTTATAATTGATATTTTATCAAACTTCGACAAAATGCTTATGGCTAAAATATCACGGTGAAATGTTATATCCAGCCAGATCGCAACAGTAGGGCGATAGAGTTATTTGTCCTGTGAAAACTAGCCAAATCGCACCAGTAACCCAGGAGTTATCTCCCCTCTTTCACCGAACAGTGTTAAAATTTACAAAGTCTGCTCTTGGCCAAAAATCGCATTTGAGTTCAGTAACCATCCAGATCACTTCATGAACACTGGAGTTATTGCCCCTTAATTGGTGACATTTGTTGAAATAGACAATGTTTGTTCAATAACTTCAGTAATCTAATCCAAATTTAACGAACTTTGAGAAAATGCTTCTGACCAAAAATATTCCGATACATTTTGATAACCAGCCAAAACCAACCTGGCTAATGTTTGTATTTTATTGTTTTATATTACACATCTTTTCAGTCCTGAAGATATTAAACCAACAACAAGGTCTACTGGGGGAGCATTGAAGCTCATGTGTTGGAAACAGCTGTACAGTAACCCTATGGAAAATTAATTGTGGTTTGAGACCTATACATATTACTCAATACATACTATGTAGAAAACCTAATGCGCTAATGGAAACACGTAATCAGCTGAAAAGGTAAATAATGTGGGTCCCACATTATTTACAAATAATAATTAAAAACTTAATTTTTGTCAAATTCACGAATGTATTTCCACAGACTTCTTTGGGTCTATGCTCAAGTTTTCATGTATACATTTCACTGAATACATGTCACCCAGTTATTTGTTATGCTCAATATCTGCTTACTTACGGACAGTGTCCCTTTAAATATACAGTAAATTATGCTCAGAGTTATATTGCGGTAGAATAAAGGTTTGTACTTTGGCATATCACTGCGCCGTCATAAAGTTCAAAATACGCACCACCAAATCGTTCCCATATTACAGTACAGTATCACATAACTCTTAACAACCTATCTTAAATTAAGTTACTAACTTAAAATATATATCCAAATGTAGAAATAAGTCGTGTTTCTTTCGACTGTTAACGTGTCAATCAGCAGCCGATAGTTGGTGGTGTCACGGTGTTAAAGTTTTCTTCGCCATTTCGATATTTTAGCTATGGTCATGTGATAAATTATCATGTGATCGCAGGCTACTTTCTTAGACGTTGAGAGAGGTCAATGCAATGGCCTCTGGGAGAGATTGATCTTGGATAGCAGGTGTTCCTGTCTCACCCAATCAGAAACCAGTGTATCGGCAAAAATCAAACTTTGTTCAGGAGGAGGGTTTCTCTTGAAAACAAGCAATCGTCGCAGATGATCTAGACTACCTTTTAAAGAACTACGCATCCAGTCTCAACAGAAAATGGCTATTCCTCTGTCTAAAAGTACACTGACAGTCGTTGTCTCTCTTGTACGTTGTATCGTCAAAAATCAAACTTTGTTCAGGAGGAGGAGGGTTTGTCTTGAAAACAAGCAATCGTCGCAGATGATCTCGACTACCTTTTAAAGAACTGCGCATCCAGTCTCAACAGAAAATGGTTATTCCACTGTCTAAAAATACCCTGACAGTCGTTGTCTCTCTTGTACGTTTTTCATTATTATCATTTGTAATATAGCGACGGAAATATAAAGTAAATACAAGAAAATAATATAACTCTATCAATTGATTCGCATTTTTTTCTTTGGCGTTTTTGTGGTTTTAAATGCCGGAAGTGAATGGAGCATTTACCATAAAGCGCTATCGCGCGCTTCATGGAATTTACCATCTACCACCGGCGCTTAAAAACGCAAAACACACCTTACAATTTAGCTTGGTGCCAGGTCACAATATTGCATTATTACCGTGTAACATTATATAACAACATATTAATTATATCGTAATACATTTTGTTTTTGTTAGCTCCACTATTCGAAGAATAGTGAGAGCTATCCTACTCACTACGCGTTGGCGTTGGCGTCGGCGTCGGCGTCCCCAGCTTCATCATCATTTTTTTGTGCAATGTATTTATAACTTCAATACTACTCAAGCTATTGCATTAAAACGTTATGCTAATGTTTCCTATCAAATTCTACACCGTATCCAACACTCCCCATAACTCTTCCTTGCATTTTGACAAAGTTATGACCCTTTGATAGTCATGTCTTTACCTTAAAGTTTTTGTGCTATAGAGTTATAACTTCAAAACTACTCAAGCTATTGCATGAAAACTTTATACTAATGTTTCCAATCAAATTCTGCACCTTATTCAACAATCCCCATAATTCTTCCTTTCATTTTGACAAGTTATGGCCCTTTGATTGTCATGTCTTTACCTTAAAGTGTTTGTGCAATAGATTTATAACTTCAAAACTACTCAAGCTATTGCTTAAAATTCTGTACCTTATCCAACAATCCCCATAACTCTTCCATTCATTTGGACAAAATGATGGCCCCTGAATTGGTAATTTGTTTTATTTTTACATAGAAGTATATAGGAAAAACACTTCAAAATCTTCTTCTCCGAAACAAAAAGGGCTGCAGCTTAGATATTTTGTATGTAGTATCGTCTTGTAGTCCTCTACCTAGTTTGCTCAAATGATGACCCTGGGGTTAGAATTGGACCCAACCGGGGGTCACAAGAGGTGAAACGTGAGGGTGTGGTTGGGCCCCCTGAGTCATAACTTAGTAACCGTTGAGATCCCCACCCTATAACCATATATACACTTACTGTATATGAACAGACAGTAACAACCATCCAACCAGCATAGACACCGGGTTGCTTCCCCATCCCTGGGGACACAGCCCCTCGGTCATAACTTGGAAACCATTGAGATTACCACCCTATAACCATATATACACTTACTGGGCATGAACAGACGGATATAACCACCCAAACAGCATAGACCCCGGTCTCCTTCCCTACCCATGGAGACATAGCCCTCGATCATAACTTGGAAACCATTGAGATCCTCACCCTATAACCATATATACACTTACTGGGCATGAACAGTCGGATACAACCACCCAATCAGCATAGACACCGGGCTCCTTCCCCACCCCTGGAGACATAGCCCTCGATCATAACTTGGAAACCATTGAGATCCCCACCCTATAACCATATATACACTTACTGGGCATGAACAGTCGGATACAACCACCCAACCAGCATATACCCCGGACTCCTTCCCAACCCCTGGTGACATAGTCCCTGGGTCATAACTTGCAAACCGTTGAGATCCCTACCCTATAACCATATATACATTTACCGGGCATTCACAGACGGATACAATCATCCAACCAGACCCTAGGCTTCTTCCCCACCTTTGTGGACCTAGCTCCTGGGTCAAACATTAAATTATTATATATCTTTAGCTTGACTGTTCGAAGGGTCTTATGAGGTCTATAGGTCAAAGTTCATGGTCACAAATTGCATGTATGTGTCATTAGGCTCTTAGCATTAGTTTAATGTTTACGTCCGCATTTTTTAACATGTAAATAACTTCCAACATTTTTTATCCAATCCTCATCAAACTTACATACTTTATTATAAATGGGACGATGGTCGTATCTATTGAGTTCAAGATCATTGGATGAAAGGTCAAGCTCACAAGGGGGTCAAAGGTCAAATGCATTTACACATACTTTTAACATAATAATGTTCTTCAAATTTTCAACTTATAGAATTTGCATTATGTATCCTTTGAAAGGTTTATTATGAAATTACCTCCGTGTCATCACAGAAAAATTGTGGCCCTTGATTTGATGAAAATTCAAATGTTTTCCTTCTTGACACATCCAGCTCGCCCTTTTGTTTTCACTTTTTTTTTCTGATGGTATGCCGGGTGTTTCATTTCTTGTTCTCTGAAAATTTGAATAGTCGAGCTGCGCTGTCCTCTGACTGCTCTTGTTGATTCTATGATTCTTATAGTCACGTGGTAACACGTTGACCTTTCGCAACCTATGAAATTACGGCATACATGTAAGGATATTATATATTAGCTCTCTCTCTGTGGTTGTAATGGTAAACCCGACTACAAAGCAGTGTAGTGTTATTACTTACTGGTCCTGTGGGATCATGAATCCCAATCTGTGTTGCTTTCAAGTAGGATACCGCTTACACTGGTGCTAGGGGACGTGAGAGGTACTCCACCCTATATTCTACTCATGAACAGACCCAATAAAACCGAGCCTGCTACGTTATTCTCCTATTTGTGCATGTTGCTTCCAAGTCATTGCATTTCATTATATATTGACATTCACTATATCGTTTGTAATGCTGTGTGGCAGCTGTAAAAAGCCATCTGACTAAATATCAGTAGTGTTATTTTTTATTGGTCCTTTGGGGGCGATCGAGACCAAGCTGTGTGGCTTTAAGCCGAAGCTAGAGCGCGTTTTGAGGTGTTGCACCTTATATAAACGCTAATGAACCGACTAAAAACAACAACAAACAAGTCTGCTACTTTTCCCTCTTGCTTGTGTTTGTTGCTTCAAAGGGATCCACTTTTCAGTATTTATTGAAACCCCACTATCGTTCTTTGTAGTGCTGTATGGCAGCTGTAAAAGGCGGCCCGACTACAAAGCAGTAGTGTTATATTACTTACAAGTCGTTTGGGATGATCAAGCCCAAGCTGTGCGACTTGGTGTTGCAACTTATATTACTTCTCATGAACAGACTCAATAAATCGAGTTTCTATTTTCTCTCTTGTTTGTGTTTGTCGTAACAGCATGGGTTTCAGACTAGTAAAACAAACTGCACATGTTAAAACAGAGCTTAATGAGCAGAAAATAACTATGTACTCATATAGCAGATCTAGTAGGATCCAATAGAATGTTTATTTCTTAAAGTCCCTAATCCGCCACCAACAGGAACATTTTACAACAGATGTACACCGTTTCTAAACCTACTGTCGACGAGGTATATATGTAACTTACATATTTTGAGAAACCAAACCCTACAGACAGAATATAAACAGCTTTAACCGGCCATGCCAAACCCCAAAACTGGACCTTACGCTTATTCAATCACTGGTATTTTAAGAACCTGTGAATAAACATATACGTTACGTTAATATATGACATGTACACCTGGATAGAGAGTTGTAGTGTAATTTTGTCGATAATTGGCGGGATTAATTTCTTTCACACTGACTTTGGGTGTCGGGGTAGCGCATTCGGTACTGCATTCCCTTCTCACCAGTGCAGTCCCGGATTTGGTACCCCGCCTGATCGTTGTGAGAGGCTATGATGATCACCCGCCCGGACACATGAGTTTTCCCCCCAGGTTCAACGGTTTCCTACCAAACCACGGCCACGCTAACGCTGTCATCTGTGCCACCACGGCCACGATAACGCTGTCATCTGTGCCACCACGGCCACGCTAACGCTGTCATCTGTGCCACCGATAGTGATTTGTATCAACTGTGTAGCTTGTCTTATAATCGATGTCAAACAATAAAAGTATATACTTTAAATTTAAAGGGACAAATGGCAATCTTGATTTTTAAAAACTTCACGGTCTCCCGTCTTTCTACATAACTTGCGTGTGTTCAATCATTAATAATAATTATAAGAATAGTATAATGGAAATTGTTTTTTTTCATATTATTAACTGTTGATTATATTGCACCAATACTGCTATATCCAAACTTTTGGTAGAATAAGAATAAGATGGGGAAAAGCAAACTCGAAATTGTATTTAAATATGCGAGCAAGTTTAAAGTCAAAAGGAATATTAATCGAGACGCTAATTTCAATGTTTGTTAAACACTTCATGTGCCCCTTTAACCTGTGCACGCAGGCTTATGTCCGAACAAAGACCCAATAATATGGATTCTTATAAAAGATTTGTTTAATTTGATACATTTATTGATCGACATTTTGGTAACAGACCTAAAGCTTTTATGCGAATCACATATTTGAAGAGACACTTGGTCATCTTGAAGTATATAATAGCTATCCCACCAAAAACAGCCACATTTTACAAAACATGCACACCATTTCTAAACCTATTGACGACGAGGTATATACAAAACTTGCATATTTTGAGAATACAAACTCTATAGACGCAATATAAACGACTTGAACCAACCCGGCCAAACCCAAAAAACTTGAGCATCGAATTAAGAGTAACCAACTCATAATTAATTTTGTGCATATTCAATCTCGGGTATTATAAGAACACGTTAATAAACCTATACTTTTAATCGTCATATTCACATTATTATTATATGACCTGAACTCCTGGATAGAGTTCTGATAAAGGGTTTTGTATTGCATTGTTTCTGTTATTTGGTGGGTTAGTTTCTGTAAATTGCACTTAGGTGTATTAATATTAATCACGTACCCGTTTGACGTTAAAGAAACTAACCCGCCAAATAACGGCAACATTTTACTACAAAACCGTTTTTCGAAACTCTATCCAGATGTTCAGGTCATATAATAATGTATATGCATCGATTACAATTTTATGATTTTTCACGGGTTCTTAAAAAATACCCGTGATCGACGTAAAATGAATTATGAATTGGTATCTCTAAATTCAATGCTGCAGTTTTTGGGTTTGGCCTGGCTGGTTACGGCCGTTTATATTGTGTCTATAGCGTTTGGATTCTCAAAATATATATACCTCGTCGTCAATAGGTTCAGAAACTGCGTACATATGTTGTAAAATTTGGAAGTTTTTGGAGGGATAGCTTCTTTAAGTCTTTGGGGTCTTCTTCCACCAATGGAAGCTGGAAAGTCGCCATATGACCTTAGCTGTTGGTGATACTTTAAACTCCAATTCAATTCAATTCTACATGTATGTGTTCCAACTAATTATTAAAACTGATTTGCAAATAGGCAAGTTATGTAGAAAAAACTTACGAGATGCCGCGTGTTTCAAAAGATAATGATTATCGTCTGTCCATGAATAGTCTAGCCTTTTGAAAAAGTAGAAATGAAAATCGAACAGGAAAAGTAGCATTCAAGGACGACAGTCAACCACAAACATACAAAAAACAAAGAACAACTATATATAAATATGAATAAAAGGCAAATTAAGCCATCACAAACACACACTAGTTGACAATAGGGCTACCGTCTTGGAATGGTCAGTAGCAAAAAAGGGCCGCTGTGGATTTAAACCAGGTTCTAGGGTGCACCAAACCTCACTCTTAACCTATTGTCATCCCAATAAACGGGCTAGTGTAGATAAGGATATCCCGCCAGGTTATAATCTCTAACAAACAAGGCATCGTTAATAGCCAGTATAAGTAAAACACAAAAACGCTCATGTTATATATAATATAAAAAACAAAAGCCTAGAAAGCCACAAAGTAAGTACTCAGTTACTTGGCAGAAGCCAGAGCAACAAGAGAACAATCCGTTAAGGGTACGACATGACAAGTTTATGGACAAACATCCAACGCTATCGTTCTATAAAGACATCACGTGAATAGTCTAACCCCAAGAAGAAGTACATCCAACGAATAGTCTAATCTCCAGAAGAACATCCCACGAATAGTCTAACTCACAGAAGTACATCCCACGAATAGTCTAGTCCCCGGAAGTACATCCCACGAATAGTCTAGTCCCCAGAAGTACATCCCACGAATAGTCTAACCCCAAGGAGTACTTCCCACGAATAGTCTAACCCCCAGAAGTACATCTCACGAAAAGTCTAACCACCAGAAGTACATCCCACGAATAGTCTAGTCCCCGGAAGTACATCACATGAATAGTGTAGTAGCACCCGGAAGTACACTCAATGAAATGTCTAGCCCCAGGAAGAAGTTTCCATTAATAGGCTAGCCCAACCCCCAGAAGTTAAATTGCAGACATTGAGACTTATATTAATTTTAAAACATATGAATGGTAAACTATGATTTTCATTATATGCATTTCAAACCAACAACAACTCATTGGTTTATCTAAGAGAAATATATCACTTTTCGTCCGTCGTCCGTCTGTCTGTACGTTAGCAATTTTATAAAATCGACATCTCCCCTGAAACCGTTTGAAGGATTTTGATGAAACGTCATCACAATGTTACTTAGGAGGCCCACTCTCAGATTTGTGTTTTTCACGGCCACCAGTCATCCAAGATGGCCGCCATGGTTAAAACTATGTCAAATTTCAGGAATTTTCAAACGACATCTCCTCCGAAACCACTTATTCCATTATTTTGAAATACCATAAACATGTTCCTTGGGTTGGCCTCTATCAAGTTTATGTTTTTCGTTATCGTCGAATAATCAAAATGGCCGCAACAGCGACCCAAAATTTACATTGAGTTATAGAGGAAAACCTTAAAAAATGACATCTTCTCTGAAACCGCTTGAAGGATTTTGATGAAACTTATAATCACAATGATCTTTGGGTTATTCCCCCTCATATTTGTGTTTTTGGGGCCTCTAGTCATCCATGATGGCTACCATGGCTAAACTTAGGTCAAATTTAAGGACATTTATCAAACGACATGTTACCACATATTCCATTCTAGTTAAATATCATATACAGGTTCCTGTTGTTGGCCTCTATCAAGTGTGTGTTTTTCGTTGTCGTAAAATATTCAAAATGGCCGCCACGAAAACCCAAAGATTATATAGAGTTATATATAGGAAACATGTTTCATGGGTTGGCCTCTATCATGTTTATGTTTTTGAATCACATCATACCAGTAGAGCGTCTACAGGCCCACTTGGACCTCTTGTTCATATATACATGATCATTTGTTTGATAACGGTTGATATTTGTCTTTGATCTTGTCTTGTAGTTCCCTTACTGGAATATTCCCTTGTTGTTTTGGTTTCTGACAAGTCACTGAGTACTTAATTTATGACTTACTTATCTGTTTTAATATATATTCATATATACATGATCATCTTTGTGTTATACTTCTATGGCTATTAATGCTTCCTAGTTTATTAGATGATATAGCATGGCGGGGATTTTTATTTACACTGTCTCGTTACACTGGGGTGACAGTAGGGAGTTGACGTGAGGTTTGGTGCACCATATTGGTTTTAAACTCCCAGTGGCGTTTTTGCCACTGACCTTGTCTATGCGGTAGCCCTGTTTGAATCATTTTGTGTTTATAATGTCTCATATATTGCCCCTTATTTAGCTGCCTCTTATTTAGCTGCCAAAGAAAATCCATGAACTTTATTGAATCCATGAATATATAACGACAAAGTTTAGCGTTATATCGGTTTTATTTATAATGCCATAACGAAGCGAACAAGAAGCAAAACAGCTTGTCCACACTGCCACTTAAAATAATTTTTTTTTTTTTTTTTAGAAAATTAAATTCGGATGAAGACTGTCAAGCCGAAACGTTAAAAAGTCTGTGTTGTTAATTTTTTTAACTATCATTAAGGATTATATCAATAAGACCTTGGCCAGGTTTCACAGTGCACACTATTGGCGCATCCATTGCGTAGCTAATGCTTCTGATAAAAACAGCAATATTTTTTTCAGCTTGATAACTCTCAGATTTTCATTAATTATACAAACAATTGTTTGCATTCCTATCAGTTCACAGGCCCACAGTCATGTTTATTTACTTATCGGCAGCTTTTTTACGCTTGCGTGTGTGTGTGTGTGTGTGTGTGTGTGTGTATTTCTAAGGATTATAGTCCCTCCAACTACGACAGGCGTCCTACCCGACGATTATAGGCACAATGTCTGGACTTGTATCTGTGTGTTGTTGTGTGATGTGATGATATGTCTACTTGAAGCAGCGAACTCAATGGTTTCTTTATAGTGATGCCACACTGGAATACCACGCCGCAATAGACATGATACCCCCACCCATTATTCTGACACTGGTCAATCAGTCGTAGCACTACCCATTATTTGCTCGTCAGGCAAGGGTTACAAGTGACTACTCCATTTTTAAAGTCTTTGGTATGACGCGGTCAGGGGACTCGAACCTACGACCTCCCGAATGCAAGGCGGACGCTATAACCACTACACCACAATGCTTAAAACCTTGCTTGTTTGTATTTGAGATTGTTGTTTGCTTCGATCCGTGTTTTTGATTGACAGTGGTCCTTGAATGCTACATTTTCTGTCCGACTTATATCTACTTTTACGTAACAGTAGCTCTCATTGAGTAGATATTTTGTTATACCACGGGTACGAATATTAAGTTCTCAACTCGACTACAAGCTCCAGAAAAACGAATAAGTTCAGAGACATGAAGGCCATAAGAAGTTGCTCGGGAAACATCCTAGTCTAAGTGGGGATAAGTTACAATATCAGAAATGAAACTTTATCTTCTGTCATAGAGTTTCCTTATTATTTCTCCATTTGCAATAGAGAGATAGATGAAAATCGAAAAGAAATCGACTGTATCAGAAATATTAGCTAAGTTGAGTTGAAGTTCCTTAGGATAGATATTATTTACCATAGTAAAAAAGAAAGGATTGTCAATGGTAATCACATCATTCAGATACCGAGATGTGTTATTAAAGGCTTCAGTGACATCTACCTCAGTATCTGGTGCAAGGTTCAAGTTTAGTGCAGTGTGGCGGCTGTAAAATGTCTCCCCGAGCTAAGAATCAGTAGTGTTATTTTTACTGGTGGCTTTGAGGTAGAATACCGCTTAAGCCGGTGCTAGTGGGCGTGAGAGTAGTTGCTTCTTATATTACCTCTCTATATTGAACAGATCAATAAAACCGAGTCTGCTGCTTTATTCTCTTAGTTGTGTTTGTTGCTTCCAAAGGATCACCTTTATCAGTATTTTTCAACATCAGTATTTTTCAACATGAAATCGAGGGCTGGCGTGGCGCAGTCGGTAGAACGGCGGATTTGTAACAGGTGGCCCCGGGTTCAATCCTCCGTGGTGCCACTGAGTTCCGTCGGTGTCTTCATGGGCAAGACACTTTCCCTTAGCCCCGTCCGTCGGATTGGGACGTAAACCGGGCGGTCCCGTGTTTCGGTCTATCCTCCGAGCACGTTAAAGAACCATAGGAGTCTATTCGATAATAAGAGTAGGGCAGGTTCCCGGATTCCTATGTATCCTTCCCCTCTCTCTGGGGCGGCTCTAGATAACCTATACTGTGTTGATGAGCCGTTAAACAACATTCAATTCAATTCAACATGAAATCACAGCAATACATCACAACAAAATTAAATCAAATCTGCGACGAATGGAGTACAGTTAGTACTCATACGGATCTAAAAGATCGTCAATAAACTGTAGCTCCATACCTGACGAAAATAGTATCTACATGTATTAAGAAAACGTGCTAAATATACTGAAGCGAAAAAGAAAGCAACACGGGAATGTCCACTATATATCGCATATACTACACACTTAAGTCCACAAAATATTCCAAAAATTCCCAAGATGTTTTGTAAAAAAAAAATGCAATTAGTTAGAGAAAGGACACAACTGTGATGTTGTAAACCATCACAGTACACTTTGTAACAAGAATTTCATAAATGTTGAAGTTCCTCTTTGAAAAATTGAGCTATTGCAGTACTGTATTTAACGTAAAGAGTTTGCAAAATATTGCATCCTAAGTTTGCTCACATGCTTGAGACAAACGCATACTCTTTTAATACTGAAATTTTAAAGGAATACAGTTTGCTGTGTTATATGTTGTTTTAGTATTTTTTTCCGAAAGGAAGGGTCTTACGTAGCCATGTACCATTCGATTAACAGCAGCATATTGTACATTCAAAATATAACGGAAATTCCCAAGATGCCTTTCTTTTTCGCTTCAGTATAAATACAGTTTACATAGTGTTTGAATAAAAGCAACAGGCTTGCCTCTGATAAGAATATGTGGTACGGTTATATAGTGTTGACAAGTCATAAGTACTTATAGATGAAACTTGACACTTATCATAGTTGCGACGTTTCTCAAAAACGTTTCCTCTGAATTTTTAATTTACCGAAACAAATTAATTATAGAGTTGTCATAAGCTTTAGCACATTACTGTTTTACGTCATATTTAAAGACAGACAAACAATAACCGACGAGGCAATTGTGATTGCACACCGACCTGAACAGATGTCTCGGCCTTCATTTGCATGTTAATTATAGAGAATAATAAATGGGTATTTTCATATCACACCCTTTATCAGGCCTGAGACGCCATATCAGCCCGCGAGCTCTCCGATAAGGAAATATACATTTTTTATTCTGATTATCATATACTTCAGCTTTGTTGAAATGTCAGCTTCAGCTTGCTCATTACGCTGTTTTCCAGGGAGAAAAATGTTGTCACTATATCTAGTCCATTCTGATGTGTTATGTCTGTCACAACATCCCCCCCCCTCCCCCAAGAAAATGAATGGTCATAAATGGTTATTTCATCCACAGATAATGATTCTATAGCCAATAATCTAGCGCGAAAACTGGATGGCAGTAACACATGAAACGCAGACGACAAACCATATCGTATGCAGTCGTTACTAATCGGTAGTTTCCGTATCACTCCGATAGATACCAGATACCAGACAGGAACACATCAGAATGGACTGGATCTGTTAATAACATTATATCTTTTTCTCCCTGGAAAACAGCGTAGTGAGTGAGTGAGCTGAAGTTGACATTTCAGCAAGCTGAAGAATATGATAAATAGAATAAAAAAATTGTACTTTCATATCACACCCTATATCAGGCCCTCGACCCATATCAGCCCTCGAGATAAAGTTCTCAGGCTGATATGGCGTCTCAGGCCTGATATAGGGTGTGATATGAAAATACCCATTTATTATTCTCTATATGTCACTGTAAGTAATGGGATACTTAATATCAATAAACACGATCGAATAGTATACATTTATTAGTGCATACGCTAAGAGCAAGAAGACGGGGAATACAAAACATGCATCTGAAATTGTTTTTGACCATTTGTTTATTCAATTTTTTCGTTTAAAATTATTATAAAATATTAAAGTTATGATACTTAATATATACTTGACATTATATTATCGAAGCTTATTTTGTAAGCAAAACATACAGTTAAAAGGTGTTTATATGCGTGAAAACAAAAATAAAAATATGGTTTATAATACATTTTTCATAAAATATCGAAAAATACAACGGGACATGCCTTTAATATATCTATAACAGTTGTACTCTAAAAAATGATATGGAAGTTGCATTTTTGGGAGACATTAGCAACATTCATTCGCAATCTTCGCAGCAGTACTCGAATGTAAATCGAAGGTTTCCATATTGGTGACGCCTTCTCGCCTTAGATTCCCGCCAAAACAAATTTGCATTCAAAATCAAAGTTATCTTCCAAATTTTGCAATGTCATTCTGCCGATTGCGCCAGCAATAGTTTATTTACATGAAAACAGTGATAAAACCAAAAACCGACCATATTGTTTACATAGCAACAGTGCGCTATTATCTGTGCCGTTGCTTTCCGGCTAACAAAATGTCAAGATTTTGAACATACCGAAGCTCGATATACACACGAGGCTGGATCTCGAAGAATGACGGGATAGGCCGAGCGTTCACGATTGTAGAAAAATATGGTTCCCAGAGCTGCTAGAAGGCGGAAAAAGCCATCAATAGTGACATAGAAAGCAACAACCAGAAACGCGTATGACTATCGTTTTTATGTTACCAACGTTAATGTGTCACGCACGCACGCGCATGCCTCTCTCTCTCTCTCTCTCTTTCTCTCTCTCTCTCTCTCTGCACGCGGAATTGACTATTATGGCCCGCAGATTGCGCCGACGTCTTCACCGTGAACACAATTGTGAGAATCCCAGTCATTACGAGGACATTCGCTCAAATCGGTTTCTGTACCACTACAGTCCACATTATCCAGCCAGATTATCCAGCCAGATGGGATCGTCCCCGTTTACCACGTCATCTTCATAAATCGCCGTCCCATCTCTATACATTGTCAAAATAAAACAATTAGTGCATATACCTTTATAATAAATTTCTATCGGTGAAATATCGGGTTTCTCAGCGGAAGAAAAACGTAATAAATAGATTATTTGACTGCTTGGCTCAATTATAAGGAAATCCTTCGCTCGATTGTTGGCGAGCACCACACTCTCGAAAAGTATTGCCTAAAATCGACCATAGCCATTAATGATACTCCCTACAATGGAAAATAACGACAGTTTAATTGTAATACAACTTGTATCAATCTGAAACAATTCACCAAAACCCTGAGAAACCGTGGTATTTACTCATCGCTTGATTTTTAATCAGAAAATTCCGCAAATTTCCATAACAGATAACTACATGTACTGATCTTATGTCACAAACAAACAAACATTGTGTATGTTGTTTTACGTCATTTTCAACACATGCAAAGTTATATATGACGGTCGATTTTTTGTGGTGGAGGCAGACCACCCACTTTTCCTGGATAGAACCAGTATTGTACACCTCACGCCATCAAACAAACACAAATAAGAAAGAGGACATTTTAATAAAAAAGGTGAAGAAAAATGGTTAAGGGGAAAGGGTTGAGGGTAATAGGTGATGATTGCCGGGGAGCATGTATCCCGTATGCATCCTTCAGCAACGGGAGGCGGTTGGGGTGTGTGGGGGTGGGTGTAGGGGAGGAGAGGGGCAGGGTGCTAACATACTATGGACTACACAAAACATGTTTCTACGCCTATACAGGAGTTTGATGCTATCTAGCCAAAAGGCTATTATACAGCGCCCACTACCAGCTAATTCTGTATTAGCAAACACACTTACATATATATGGTGTCAGACCAGTCAGGAAGTTCTTCCGGGTAGTAGGATGCTGAAATAGTTCCATGAAAAAATCCAAAGTTTCTAGTCTACATGTGTTTTTCCCAAGATTAGTTTTATTTCTTTGTTACATGTATATCTCACCTGATGTTAAAGTAGTATGTCTAGTTTCATGAATAGTACGTACGTTACTGAGTTTGTCAGGACTATTTCTTTGGAGAGTATGAGTATATAGGTAGGTAGAGTTGTGGTTTTGACAGATGTTTATTACGCATAGTGTGAATGAATGACGATTGCAGGCGAGCACCACACTCTCGAAAAGTACTCCCGAAATGTTGAAAAACTGAATCGGTATTTTATTCCAGATATGGGACCGTTTGTGAGGCAAATGTGTTTAATTCACAGAATTAACGTGTATTTAATTGAACGAATGTTGTGGAACTTTTGACTGATCTCCAAAAATGGCCTATTTTGCATTGTGTTCAATGGGCTGATTTTCACCCGTCTGACACCATATACTTGACTACAAGTACTATTGCTGTGGATAAGTAATGAATTACACACGGGTTCCATTCACTGTTCATTGTAAAAGAGGAAGTGAATAGCAGAAGCATTATGATTGGTCAATATCAAGTGCAGCAAGAAGATAGCTTTCAAGTACAAGCAGTAACCTTAATTACCAATATTATGGTAGACGGAACTCCTTAGTATGTGTAATATCCTGTAATGTGATGGGATGTTTTTTTTGCTACAAATCTACTGCTAAATTATTTGGAATTGAATACTTTCTAGACGCATATTAATTTATTTTGAAGACGAGAAACAAGATGCACAAGAGGGCCTGTATCGTTCTATTTGCTATACAAATCTGGTGGAAATCAGTTAAAGGGGTTGATGCACTATTTTCAAACACTATTTATTTAATAGGGTTCTGAAAAACTTTAAAAAAACTGAAAGAATTGTCAAAATGCCATGAAAAACAAAGGAGATATGACCTTTTGAAAATTTGCAAAGAACATAAATGGAGGCGGCCATCTTTGAACGATGACGTCATCGTGCCATTTTACTATATATGGCATATTGACAAAATGTCATTTAAAGGAAATGAAAAATTATCATGCAATTTATACATTTTACATCTGTATATTTATTATTAATCAATTTGCAGTGATTTTCTTTGCTTTAAAATGTATTTTGTCAATATGCCTTATATGGTAAAATGGCGCGATGACGTTCAAAGATGGCCGCCTCCATCTATGTTCTTTGCAAATTGTAAATAGGTCATATCTCTTTTGTCTTTCATGGCATTTTGATAATTCTTTCAGCTTTTTCAAGTGAAAAGAGTGCATCAACCCCTTTACTGATGGACAACTACAAGCAGGACTTTTTTCCTGCTTCCTGCTATCAGGCTACGGACCGAAATTCGGCTAGGTATTTTTTCACAAGTTTGTTCACAATTAAAAACAAGAGGTCAATGTGCTTGAAGCTTTAATTACTGATAGTTTTTGATAGCTAGAATCAGTATTCCTGTGAAGGTTCATGAAAATAGGTCGTTATATGTTTAGCTTTAACGACCATCTTGGATTTCACATCAACATGAATTTTTGCTACCAGGGCTGTCTTTCTACCATGGGCGAATGGGTCCGGGTCCCTCAGAGGGGGGAATTTTCGCGTCAATTTCAGTAAAAGGGGGAATTTTGCATGAAAGTTCAAACATCCATAACACATTATGATATCATCAATATAAAATGAAATCATGCTGATTAAATAGATATATAACACTAAATAGACAAATAAAGCAAGGACTTAAGCATACAGTAACACAATTTTATTGTTGTTTATGCCAACCAATATACATTTAACAATAAATGGGTTCAAAACAGACTTGAAAAATATGTATGTTGACTAGCTGTAAGAGTTAGACTATGTTCAAAAAGTACCAATGACAGTTATGTCATTTACTTTGTTCTACTTTCTTCTACAAGCACAATTTGTTCTACAAGCACAATTAACACTTAGTTCTCTTAAAATTCTAGCCTTCTGTCTTTCAGTTTATTTATTTATTTATTTTTTTTATTTTCAAGGGGGGAATTTTGACACTGAGGTGGGGAAAAAAAAGATACTTTTCAGGTGGGCCAAATAACGGCCCGACAAACAGCCAAAAGACAGCCCTGGCTACATTCAACTAGACTTCATTGGCAACATTTCTGTAAAGTTTCATGAAATTCCATTTAGTAGTTTCAGAGGAGTAGTCGATCAAAAAAAACAACAAACAGACGGACACTGCATAAGTACGGCATAAGCTCTGCTGATAGAGCTAAAAATTGGTCACAATATTTATAGCCACAATTATGATTACAGTATCTAAGTCATGTTCCATAGCCAGCCTAATTGTTCCAGAAAACTTGGAGTTATGGCCCCTGAATTAAACAAAAAAAATAACAAATTTGAGACCGAGTGGTGCATATATTTTACAAACATAGTATTCCAAATTAGCTGGTAGCCCGAATCCCGCAGTCAGTAAAATGTAAATTTTGCAATCTGAGATGCCTGTCGGGCATGTTAAAAATTAGACGAAAATGTAGTACCAAAATGAATCGGAACGAAATCAGACCCGAAATTAAAGTCAGCTTGTAAACTAATTTAAAGGTAGATTTATTTTGTTTATACATCGCCGGAAACAACTATCAATTTCAGAACAGACTGGTTTTCAATTTTTTTTGCTGTTTTCGAACGACGTTGGGGACAATAACAAAGGAGCAATATTTAGTATGAATCAATACCGCGATGTAAACCCGACTGATAATGAATTGAAGATCATTTCCGGTCTAATTTGTAACCCGTACGATGAGCTTTCTTTGTTATTTCGAAAGAGCATAACCCAGTAGACAAAAGTAATGCAGACGTTAGTGACTCAAAAATAAACAGAACCCGTAATTTTTCGACCCAATGATTGAGAATAAAGTGTCAAAACAATCAAGTTCTTTATTTTATTTAGTTATTTGTGATATTATTCTATAGAAAATGTAACTTTCTGTGATAATTAAATGTACATATTTGTCTAAAAACAACACTGAAATTACACTTTAAAAATTTGTGTCAGTAGAAATGTGTTCGGGCTAGTAAATATTTGCAAGTAACATGCTGATAGGCTAGTAGTAGTAGCTCAAAATGTTTTCCGTGAAGACCGAAAATATCTTATTTAAAACTTGACTCCACCTGTCCCAATCTTGCCTTTAATAAGAACCATCTGAAACTTCTTTTGTGGTAAACAACATTTCCCACTCTTACTTAATAACTTTAGAGCGTCTCCATGGCCGAATGGTTGACCTTTCGTTGTAAACCTTCCCCTCTCACCACTGCGGGTTGAAATCCCACTGGGAGCTCGACTTATAAGTGAACAAGGTGGTGAGTCTTACGGATGGCGGGAGGTGTACAGTACTGGTTCTACCCACAGGAACTGGTCACTTTTAATTTTTGCCTTCTATTATTATAATTGTCTATATATATACAATTATAATAATAGAAGGCAAAAATTAAAAGTGACCAGTTCTATAGACAATTATAATAATAGAACGTGTATTTTGGTACTACATTTTCGTCTAATAATAGAACGGCAAAAATTAAAAGTGACCAGTTCCTGTGGTTCTACCCAGGAAAAGTGGGTGGTCACAAAAATCGACCGTCATACATAACCTTGCATGTGCTGAAAAAAACGTAGAACACCATATAAACAATATTCTCAATATTGTTTAGTTTTGAAAACATTTATAGAAGAAAGTTTATCTAAAATATACTTTATGTTATAGCGTCTTCATCCCACAAAAACATGTATGTATGTATCAAGTAATATCGCTTTCAACAAGTTATCTTTCAATACTTTTTTAAAACAAATTAGACAGTAATCGCGGGTTTTTTCCCCACAAAATGACCAGGCTAGAGAGTCTTCGTAATTTTTAGAAAAAAAGCCGTGACTTGAAATCCTGTAACAAGAACACCGAACAGTTTGGCATATAAATTCATTGTTGCGGAACTAATACTTGGACAGTTATATAGCCACAACGTAATACTTCCCCTTCCCCAGAGCTACAGATAGGCAGGATTAAAAATGCCAAAAATACCCAATTAAAATAAAAAAGCATGGGTATCAATAAAGTAATCGAATTTGTCAAATGATAAAACAACCAGTGCAAATTGAGCATTATATGGGTTGTTGATGGAACGCCCAGTAACCTTGTATAAAGCCTATTGTAAAAGAAGTTGATTTTAATAGATTTTGTGTATACAATATTAGTGGAATGCTACCCCAAAACAATGTCGCAAACTTTTATTGTTTTATTTTACCCAACTGAAATCATGAAATACCCAATTAAATAAATACAGATGAGTAAATACCGGATTTATCGAAAAGCTTATCTTAGCTCTGCTTCCCTACTGGCATTTAAAAAGTAAAGATATATATTATAATTATATGCCCTTACCAGCTTCAGCTAACAATTTATACTTCCAAGTGAAGGTATACATTCTTTCTTTACAACAGTGTAGATAAGAAAATGGTTCAATTCCAGAACTTCTTACCTTCCAACCAGCCACCACACTGAAAAAATATCAAAATAAAAAAGAAGATAAGAAAACAGTAATTTTCTACTTGTACATTTCTATGTAACAGTTTGACTTAAATATAAGAGAATATTTTCTCAACTTGGGTTGCCTTTAACCCTTAGCCTGCTATGAATGTATAATGGACTGTCTTTTCTTTGAATTTGGACCATGCCATTTATGCTACAAAGGGGTGTTTTGGTTAAATGACTGATGAGCAGCCAGACAGTGTAAACTCTGATCAGCCTGCGAATTACTCGCAGGCTGATCTGAGTTTACACTGGCTGCAAAGGCTGTTGTAGTCGCCCTTAGCAGGCTAAGAGTTAATATTGATATGTCCATGATTTTAATGACCAGAGAGAGGACGTTATCTGTTTCAGAAGAAATCTTGTCCGATATCTATGCGTCCTGTTGATGCATATATTTTTTAATTGCGAGTCCCTTGCAAGTATTACGAGTCCTAGATGCAGGACTCGCAAGTAACAAAATCACTGTGGCATGACTACATCCACATTTCTGGTGATGTTTCTAAAACATCACACAATGCCTGCATAAACAACCGCTGAATTTGATGCAATTTGAAAGTATTGCCTGTGATATCTAAGTAGATATACATGTAGGAAAAAAATATATTTTTTTAGATCAGGTCGACAAAAATGTACTTTGGTCTCAAAACAAGTACAGTATTATAAATTTCTTTAGGCGTTTTGAGACACACATCAATTACGGTTTATTTTCACCCAAAATACATCAATTACGGTTTATTTTCACCCAAAATGCTTTTGAAAGCTTGAATCTGTCCATGCTGTTTTAGTGTTTAAGAGAATGACAAACCTGATAAAGACTGTTTCTTTTAACCAGGTTTCTTTTAACCAGGCAAGATAAAAAAATATTGACATTTTGCGTCTTTTGCCATCAGCGACATCTTAATAAACAGTTATTGTTATAACAAACAGAAAAAACATTTAAATAAAACAATTAATTAAAAGGGACACACCGCAATCTTAATTTGTTTAAAACTCCCGGCCTCCTGTTTCCCGTTTTTCTACATGCACTTGTTCAATCATTAATATTAATTATAAGAGTAGTATACAGCAAATTGTTTTGCATATTTATAACTGCTTGTTATATTGTGCCAATAATATATTTAGACATAACGTTATGGAAGAACAACAAAGAAAAAGTAAAAATTGAATTTTTACGTAAGCAGGTTTCAAGTTAATATGGTACTGAATTAATAAATCGAGATGCCAATTTTCATGATTGATAAAAACTTTAGGATTAGTCTCTGCCAGTGTGTCTTTTTAATGATTGAACAAATAGATCTACAAGTCGAGTAGAAAAACTATCAGGATATTGTGGGGTTTTAAAAAATCAAGATTGCTGTGTGTCCCTTTAATAAATTAGCTTCAATGTATCCGTTTCAGAGAATTTCAGTATAACATATTTAAAACAAAATGCATATAATTTACTACTTTATCATATTCATTCACAACAGTCTTAATTTTAGAATTATTTTATTATTAGAATTTTGTGTCTCTGGGTTTCAAGAACCTCATTACTCAATGTCCAGTAAAACCTCGGTGTGTTCTGAGAATGTAATGATCTTTAAATTAACTGGTGTTATTGGTCCAATTTTTATCAATGCAATGAACCAATCAGAATGTTCATTTGGTTGTTTCTATCATGACATCACGTTCTGGTATTATGACATCAAACCCTGGTATTGTGAATGAATTAATAGTGTTTTACGGCACGTCGACACATAAATAGGTCATATTGTGCGCAAAAATTGGTGAAAAATGAAGTATGTTATTAATTAAAAATTAATGTAAATATATAAAGATAAAACTATTAAAAAATAAGGGATGATAAGGTATCATATTATGACATCATGTCATGCTAAATTATGATGCAAATCAGTGTGTTCTCAGAACTGAATGAGCTTTTTAATTGCTGTGAGAAACAGATTAAGACTGTTTGTATCACTCATTGAGTATAAATGAGTTCCTTGGAACCAAGAATCACAAAATTCAAAAAATAATAATATCTAAAACGATTTAATAGACTGTTCCATTTGTATGTTCTGGTTACTAAACGTTTTAAATAAAACAACAACAAAAAACCCCAGATTAAACAGAAAATGAATTCCTTCAAATTACTGACAGTATTACTATATAGGACTTACTTAGATATATAGGGCTGCAGGGGTGACTCCACTGTCCGGAAATGGAAAATATCCCTCCATCTGCATCAACACAACTGACATCTCCAATCGAATTCTCATCCTACTGCAATAAAAAACAAAAGATGTTTAGGTAACATCATCATTAATATGTAAAAGTGACACCCAGCAATCTTTCATTTATTCAAAACTCATGGTGTACCATTGGTTTTCAACGTAACTTGCATAATTATTTGCAATCATTTATTTATAATATTAATTATTTGAATGATTAAAGGGGTTGGATGCTTAAATACCCAATTAAAATGCCAAAATACCCAATAAAAAGCCTGGGTACCAATAAGTAATCGAAGTTGTCAAATGATAAAACAGCCAATGCAAACTGAGCAAAATATGGGTTGTTGAAGGGACACCCAGTTACCTTGTACATGTATAAAGCCTATTTTAAAAGAAGTTGATTTTATTAGATTTTGCGTATACACAATATTAGTGGAATGCCACCCCAGAACAATGTCGCAAACTGTCATTGTTTTATTTTACCCAAATGAAATCATGAAATACCCAAATAAATACCGATGGGTAAATATCCAATTGATCAAAAAGCTGATCTGTAGCTCTGCTTTACATTGTCTGCTAATCAGTCATTTGCCCCAACACACCCCTTTGTCACATAAATGAAATGGTCTTAATGCATAGAAAGAACAGTCCATGATATATTATATGTAGGGGTTTAAGGGTTAATAACTATGACATATATAATGGACTGTTCTTTCTTTGAATTAAGACCATTCCATTTATGTGACAAAGTGGTGTTTTGGGGCAAATGAATGATCAGCAGCTGGACGTTGTAAACCCAGGTCAGCTATTGTAGTAGCCCTTAGCGGGTTAAGGGTTAATTTTGAAATTGAAAGCTTTTTTCATCTACAATATACAGTCTATTTTCATATTGTTAATCACAAGTTGATAACTTCCACAACACTTGCTAACATTGCAAACAACAACACACGTTTGTAGATAATAGAAGATTTGTCACTTGGCCTGAAATCAAACAAAAATCAGTTGAATTTGCTTGACAGTACTATGCTCTTTAAATGGCCTCCATATACCAAGGCCATGGAAATGCAAAATCTGTTATAGCTTTTCAAGTAATTTTTGATACAAGGGTTTCATTTTGAGATTTAATTGCAATTTTCATGAACACAAACGGGTTAACAATATGGATACTGCACTGGAATGGTACACGGCAAAAAAAGGCCACTGGGAGTTTAAACCAGGTACTACAGTTCAACAAACCTCTCTTATCCTATTGTCATCCAAAATAAAAAATCCCCCTCAGGCTATATCTTCTAACAAAATAGGTAGCAAGTTTAAACAAGAAATCGGTAGAATCGATGGATGCTTCCGGAATAAAGATGCACATGTGAAATACAATCGGATGGAAAATGTCGGATGAGTTGAGCTTATAAGCTTTATATATTTTTAAAAAAATGCAAAGTCCCGTAACTCCGCCAAATTTTGTTTTAACTAAAACATCCTTAAAGTGTGTGCTACTAGACATCATACTGATACTTCCTATACAGTTTCATGAAAATCGGATGAAAATGTAGTAGGAGTTAAGCGGACAAGAAAACTGGACAGACGGACATGACGGCAACTATATTCCCACACCCACACTACCCTACCACCCCATACCCACCCGTGTGACATTCAGTTTGAACTCATTTTTTTAAAATTATTTTTGTGCTAAGAAACACTTTTATCAAATAACGTCCCTTGTTAGCAGTGTCGAACACCCATTTAATATTCTATTGTATGACACACTTGTAATACAACCTGGAACGATTTTGATTGGTTGAGTTAAATCTGTAACACTACGCAAGTTTATTAGCTGAAAATATTTTATTTATTACAAATTCACCAAGATCTGAGTCATAAACTTATTATTTGTGACAGCTTATAAAAATAATGCACTTTATACAAAACATTGTTGTTGATTTGTTAAAAAGTTGGCGGAGACTGCTATTTTGTAAAGAGGTAAAACACAAAACTCTTTTATATGCAACGTTATGTCACACATTTTATGACGTTTTGGCGCTAAAGTGTGTCTGACGTCGTGGCGGTTCTATGACCATCTGAATTAATTTTTACTAATTTGATTGCAATATTATGTGATAAAAAGGATCTTAAACTTGTTCCCATTCCATATAATATTTATGAAACTCGTTATGAATTATTTTTAATTTTAACTCGGCTCGTTAAAATTAAAATAATTCATAACTCGTTTCATAAATCTTATATGAAATGGGAACTCGTTTAAGATCCTCTATGTATTAGCAATGGCTTAAGTATGTCTGGTTTTGAACATCATAAGACGCTTTACATACAATTACAAAAAGCTCTATTTTGGGGTTGAAAATAGTTTTCTGTTGATATTCTTTATGAAATTTTGCAATAATAAGGTAATTTTATAGTTTAACTTATGCTGAACATGTTTAAATATGATGCTGTAAACTTCTATTAAGGGTTCTATTAAATTTTATCAACCATGTGGTTCCATATCACCAGGGCTTCCACTAAGGTTCAAATTTAGGAAGTCTGAACTTCCTGCATATCAAATTTGGAAGTTCATGGGGAAAATTTAGGAAGTTCCAGTGTTTGGGCATTGCATTCATACTCAGTCGAGTCAATGATTCCACGTGGTGTTGGGGTGGAGGGGATCTAAAGTGCTAAAAAAAGGATATTTATAATCATAGATATGTTTATAAAAGGAAATATTTGATATCATTATATAAAAAAAATTGCCTTTGCGTGCCATACCCCACCCACAGGTTTTATACAGTGAATTACATTTTGCAAAAAGTTTTCAATTCATCCGTCCAGGAATGTATAAAAAACAACACACTATTTCAGAGTTCATGCAGAAATCTGACATACAATCTAATTCAAGGACTTTCAAGGATTTTTCAAGGAAAAAATTGAATAATTCAAGGATTTTATAAGCATACTTTATATCATGGATATTCATATATTATAAATGAATTCTCAATGAATAACAAGGATATCTGTCACAAAACAAGTCCTTAATTCTTCCTTCAAAACAATGACCTCAATAAACTTTGAAAAACTAATATAATAAATCTTCATTTGCCACTTATTCACATTTTACATCTTTAAATCATATCACTATGAATAAAATGTACACCTATTCTTACACACTTACACAATGTATGTGCATGTCAACATTCTACGATATTCAAACAAATACCAAAAATGCATCTAGTGGAAGCATGTCTTAGAAAGTCTGTAAACTTGAAATTATCATTTTACGTCTTAGACATTATTGTACTTCATATGGCTTTAAAAGTCCAATGTGAGCCACATTACTGGAGACAATACATTGAAATGGAATTATTTACATGACTGAACTTATACTGAAGTTATCAATTTGACATGTAAACATAAAATTACAGCACAAATTAAAAAAAGTTAGTTATTTAATTCAATTAACAAAACCAATATCAACTTGATAAGGCATGCATCCCTGCCAACATTAATAACAAAAAGTTGTTTCTTTTTTAACATACATAAAAACCTAGAAGCATAAAAAATGACGTTCAAATTTGTTTAAGTTTTTCATAAAAGAAAGTAAGAATTCTGCATTATAATAAAATTTTGAAAACAATAAATGTTTGGACATTAATATATGCCTTTTAATGATTAATGACTGTATTTTCAGATCAGACCTGGTTCTGACTTCTTCAAAGTGAGTAATTTTGATTTTTTTATATATTAATAATAATTTTATGATGAAAATATTCCTTAACAACCTATCTAGAAACTCTGATGTGAAGTAGCGAGAAACTACTTTCTGGTCATCGTTCCAGAATCTAAGATGTATGTCCATCTGCTTTGTTTGAGCACTTTTTTTAGAATCTCATCAAACATAACAGAGTATGCACCCTTAACTGCATTTTTCAAAGTGGTGCTAGACCATACACTGTTAGATACGCAGTTTTTTTCTCCCCACAAGCAAATGTTTTAGCAATAGCATTGTCTGGAAACATTACCTTAAACAAGTTTGAAATGTTTGTATTTGATTTGTATGAATGGTGATTACAAATGGTGTTCATCGTCCACAATAATTCTGCTAACTGTGTTTCCTTTTTATTTAAAAAGTTGTCAAGTTTGTCTGAAGTTGCACAAGACCGAGTCGGTTGGGGTGGAAGGGATTGGTTGTTATTCATGTCTACCGATGGTTTGACTGAACTGGCTGGTTTAAAAAAGTCTACTGTTACAGTTGAAGACGCTGCTTCGACGTTTTTTTGTGCTTTGCACCCTTTTCGTGCGAGGTAAGGGCACTTTCGCCCATTTGAGTAACGTCAATTTCCTTGATGCAAACACAGCACTGAGCCCTAAACTTGTCTCTGGACTGTCTAGTCTAACTCACTGAAATTTACCTAACCACTTCATTTGAAATGAGAATTTTTTTCCGGATTTACCCATGTTAACGAAATCCTCTGGCGTCCACTATAAAAACATGTCAACATGACGCAGGCATTGCAGAACAAAAACCGATGACGTAGTACACATCCAGTACAATATTTTCCGTACTCACGTGTTATCGTACCAAACTATTATTCGCACCTATATATTATGAGATTGTCATCAACGCAATCGTAAAATTTTATCTTTACGTGATTTCGAGAATTTATTTAATACATCTTTTCAATAATTTATAAAATCAAGGACAAAAGAGGAAATTCAAGGATTTTTTGTCAAAATCAAGTACTTTTTTGCCTTTCTTTCAAGGACATCTCAGATTCAAGGACTTTCAAGGGAAAAAAATGTTTTCAAGGACTTTCAAGGACCTGCACGAACCCTGCTATTTTAAAAAAATGTTGTTGTTTTTTATACATTTGGTACCTGAATATGTTGAAGGTATGTATATAATAAACAAACAGATATACATTACAGTTCCATTTCACAGATAAGCCTCCCCATTTAACCAACCCGGACCGCCTTTTATTAAAATGTGCATTAATTATACAAAACGAATTGAATTGAATTTTATAGTTGCACCAACAGCTGTCATATGGCGACTTTCCAGCTTTCACTCGTGGAGGAAGACCCCAGGTGCCCCTCCGGGCAATTTTCGTGCACGTGCGGGAACCTGGGTACAACCACCGACGTTCCGCAAGCCAGCTGGATAGCTTCCTCACATAAAGATTCCTATGTCCCTGAGGGATCGAACCTACAGTGGTGAGGAGCAAGTGATTTCAAGTCAGAGACTCTAACCACTTGGCCACGAACGCCCCTTATACAAAATGAAGGGTCACTGGGTGTGTTTATATATGCACACATACATATGCTCGCTCATCTATATACCGGTGTAAAATGCGTCCAGTTGAAAGCGAAAATATAACATTTTTAAAACTATTTGTGATAGGATGATAAAATAGTCTATTATCTTTCAATTTATAAAGTGTTTTCATTGTAAAAGTATCACCTCAAACAAGTCGGGTACAAAAAACAAAGATGGTGGTATACCGGTGTATAGGTATAAATCACCTCGAATATTTTTATGTAAGCACCGGATGTTGGTCATATTTGGGAACGTGTGACCTGATTTATTATGAAGCAAGATGGCCAAGCTTAAAACTAGCAGACGACATCAAAAAAGCAAATTGATAAATTTTGAGACAGGCATGCTATTTTTTTCTGAAAAAGAGAAAAAAGATAGAAAAAAATAGGAGGTATTTGTTTTGTCCCTTTTAAAATGAAAAATATTTAATAATTTTGATTTTTTCCTGTGTTGACACATAGCGGCAATCTAGGTCAACACATTTGCGTACAAATGACCTTAAAAACTGACATTGCATGATGGGAATGGTATTTTTACAAACTACCCCGGTATTAAGCGAGCACCGGTAAACAGGGGAATCACCATACAACAATTATAGACAGAGTTCAGTCAATATCCTAAGCCTGTGTACTACATATCCTAGTTCAGTTGTACAAAAAAATCTACGCAAACAAGCTACTCTAGCACAGTAACATTCAAAGAATCCGAAAAAATAAAATGTGAATTTTCAAACAATTTTCTAATTTTAAAACTTGCGAATTTTGACACTGCTATAGCATCTGCAGTAAATGAACATTAAAATATATTGTAAATTACAAATAACTAAAAATATAATTTTGAAACAATACTGATGTCAAATTTTAATCTAAAGTAGATCTATAAACAAGTTTAATGAGCAGTCTCCACAAAAATGACGAAAACAAATGTTGCAGCTGTGTGGACTGTAAACAGAGCTGTGCACCGCGAACGTACTGTAATAACTGTGAGATGCCCCCTAACACGATTTACACCAACTTTGTTTAAGTTATTGCCAAATAACAAATATCACGCCAAAACCATAAAAATAGTACTTATATAAATCGCAAATAAATATTGATGTGTTTCTTAAAATCAAATATTTCCAAAATGAACTGAAATATCGCTTTTTTGACCAAGAACTACGGAAATTCGATCCATTGTGAAAAAAAATGGCTAACCATACAACCAGGCAGGCACAAAGAGACCGATTTTTTAAATTTTAGCGCATTTTGAAGTTATTAAACAATCGTGAACAACTATACAAATTTCAACCAATCAATGATTTGTAAAAATTGCGCCTTTTTAATAAAAATATTTCGCGAAAAGCCTCCCAAACTGCCCATTTGGGGTCTCACGTCCAGCAGCCAAATTTCCTGCATTTTTAACAAAATCAGTTGTTCGCATGTCCGTCATTTAACACCAGTTACAACGAAAGTATCCAACATAACATGATACTTACCATTTTATTTTGCTTAAACTCCTCATTATAACACTTTATAACATTCCTTGTTGGCCATATTCTGATAAAATCCTCTCAAATTAGAAGAAAACAATGACCCGAAGTGTCACTTTTCAAACAAAATGGCGTCTTCCTTTCCTGAGGTTCCGCATGGGGGTATTTTTCAAATATCGAATACGTTATAAATAGTTTACCGAAATACTGTTAGTTCGATTGTTTTAATTGGGTGATAAGTTAAACAATATTGTTTAATAACTCACACACTGTTGGGCAGTTGAATCCCTAATTTCGAGATCGTCAATTTACATGGTTCAGAATGTTCACACCGCATATTTCAGCCATTGGGGCTGATTAACGAACTTTCCGTTAGTGAGGATGGTTCATTTTGTGCGCCCATTTGGTGTCATCACAGATTTTCCTAATGTTTTCAGAAAACGTAGTCGAGGTATCGGACTATCTAATTCCAAAATATTAGGAAAATCTGTGATGACACCAAATGGGCGCACGAAATGAACTTTTGACAATAAAATGGATTTAAAAAACGTCAAAATTTAATAACGAAAGGCGTTCATCACAATAATGACAAGTAAAGAGTTTTGAGACATTTATTCAACAACTATATCAAAGAACATTATATAACACATGTATATGCACACTTTTGACGTTTTTTATACAGTCACTTTCGATTTATAGTGTGTTTTATAAGGTCATACACATTTCAATTAAACAGCACGTGACCCGATAATGGGACTATTTTGCGTCAAACAACTGTGGTGAAATGAGTAGAACACTAAGGTCTATGCACGTGTTTACGTTCCCGTGCGTCTTGACTTAGCCGTATGTTGTATGTGTTTTCACCATTGGACATACTCATATCACATTCTTAGACGTATATTATATGTGTTTCCAACGTTGGACATATTCATATCACCGTTCTTAGACGTATTTTATATGTGTTTCCAACGTTGGACATATTCATATCACCGTTCTTAGACGTATTTTATATGTGTTTCCAACGTTGGACATATTCATATCACCGTTCTTAGCTTTATGTTATATGTGTTTCCACCATTGGACATATTCATTTCACATTCTTATCCGTATGTTGTATGTGTTTTCAACTTTAGACATATGTATAACACACTTCTTAGGTGAATGTTATATGTGTTTTCAAGAATGTAAATATGCATAACACCCTTCTTAGCTGCATGTTATATGTTAACGAACATTGTACATATGCATAACACACTTCTTAGCTGCATGTTATATTTGTTTTCCACATTGCACATATGTATAGCACACTTCTTAGCTGCATGTTATATGTGTTTTGAGCACTGGACATATGTATAACACACTTCTTAACTGCATGTTATATGTGTTTTGAACACTGGACATATGTATAACACACATCTTAGCTGCATGTTATATGTGTTTTCAATATTGGACATATGTATAACACACTTCTTAACTGCATGTTATATGGGTTTTCAACAGTGGACATATTCATATGACCTTCTTAGCTGTATGCCTTAGGCCAAGAAAAAAAATAGTCGTGTTTCAGGTTCCCGACCGACCCTATATTTTGTCCCGATCCTAACCTGTTTTTGCCCTGTTTAAAAAAAAAAATCAAAAAAATAGGAGAAAAAAATCAAAAAAATCGCGGTCTCTTGTGCCGCGATGATGACGATATTGTTTTCGTTCTGTATTCGTCAATGTTTTAGGCAGACGGAACTACCGCGATTGGTGTATCTCGGATGTTTACGCTTGTTTTTACCCGGCAATGGCTGCCGCAGCCTTCAAGGTCGCTAAATGCGACCACCAAGAGGCCAGGAGTTATATTAGCTGTATTTCTACCGACAAAATGGTGGCCGATATTATCGGGGAGGTTGCTCACACGACGAATGTTTATAAAATTGAAATAATATGAATTTTAGGCACTGCCTAAGACCGAGCAGAGCTCTTAAAATTAATACTTACATGATATAGTGGATTGCATGTAAAATTTAACTTGTAAACCAAATATTTTACTCTTAATAATTATTCTATTTTGTTGTGATAAAATACTAACCTATCTTAAGTTTCTTGTCAATCAACATATGAGTAAATTAATTGACTATTCATAATTTCGATCGTCAAAATCAGCTGACCAAGCATTGGCCTAGGCATTTGACACACCTCTAAATTGTGGTAGGTGGTAAACTCAAACTCGATCTTTATCGTAGTTTGTTTGTTTGTATGATGTTTTACGTCATTTTCAACACATGTAAGGTTATATACTAGTATGACGGTCGATTTTTTTGTGTTGGAGGCATCCACCCACTTTTCCTGGGTAGAACCAGTACTGTAAACCTCCCGCCATCCGTAAGAATTTGGTATGTTTTGATAATATACCCTTTTTCCCGTTTATTTCTCATTTCCCTTTTCTGTGATTCTGACTGTGTTTCGTTTTCAAGAGGTTTTGATTCCTAGTTTCCTACATAAAGATCTGATGTCATAGGTTATATTAGAGTTGGAATTTGAGTCCTTATGGTTCGGTATATGGTGTAGTAATATAATTTTCTGAATTATGTTTGCTCTTGTTGCCATGCGTGTTTTCGGTGGGTGATATTCGCTTTTTACTTTTACTACTATCAGAGTCATTAGAACTTGAAACTGTTTATTGTTCAAAAGCAAGTCAATGGTTGTACATGACAATTCTCCTTCATTGATTGAAAAAGAATACATGTGATATTGCTCTGCACCAAACTCATGTTACATTGATGTTGTAGCCTAAAATGGTAGACACAGTTTCAATCTCACAAGCTGTGGCCCACTCTTGTACCATTTATCATTTCCCTCTCGTATACAATTAAAGTTTGGTCATGTCAGGACTGAGGTAAATTTGGACTAACTCCTCCATGTCAACCCTGTTATCAGCAATATTATAAAATTATTGCCTTTTAGCAGTGAGGTCAATATGTGTATATATTACATATTTGTCTGTGATTTGTATAGGAAATACTGGGAATAGAAAAGCTATATCTACTCGTTTGCTCTACTGGGAGATATTTCCCAGTACGGAACATTGATCGGCCTTTTCCGTCAGTGGCGGGAATGCCAAATGACGTTCCGATTGTTTAACGGACGTCGTCGTTAGATTCCGCCACTAGGAAATAACGGTTACGGAAATTAACGAAGAGTTCCGGTTCCACTTGATTTGTTTGTATGACGTAACGTCGTCTTGGATGACGTAACGTCGTCTTGGCGTTCTCGTGCAAACTGGTGTAAAAAGGCATTAATCATAAGAAATATTAATAAAATCATTTTAAATTATGTAATATATAGTTTATTCTAATACAACTGCACTATATAGCCTAGTTTAAAATATCTCGTTATATTGAACGATATATCACTGTAATTTGTGCAACGTTAGGAGAATAAGCATTGCGCATTGCGCATAGCCCATTGTAACGTACGCAACGTTAGGAGAGTAAGCAAAGCAATGCGAAAGATTTCAGATGTGTGCATTATTTTTTTACATTTTAGAGGTATTAGAATAGAAATAGAACTTCGTTAACGGTGAATTATCTATAATATATCACGGATTGTCGTTCAATTGTAAACAATAATTTCACGAGCCCATTGTTTACAATTGAACTCCAAACCGTGATATATTAAACGATAATTCACAGTATACTATGTTCTATTTCTTAAATAACCAGTGTTTTTGAGATACTGAAAATATCTACCTCGGGAGATATTTTCCGTATCTCAAAAACACTGGTTATTAAACTCTATTTGTCGACCTGATATCGCCTCGGTCGATATCACTTTTCTCAGGTCGATAAATACAACACATATCGTCCGAACCTAAAAGGCAACAATTATTTTATTATTAAATCAAATTATTCATGGAATTTTGAAATTTGAAATTTTGGAATTTTTAATTTTTAGCTCTACTGGCCAAGGGCCAGCAGAGCTTATGGGATGGTGTGTTGTCCGTCTTTCGTCTTCCGTCCGTCCGTCCGTCCGTTAACTTTTCTTCAAACGACTTCTCCTCAGAAACCGCTTGGCTAATTTTGACCAAACTTCACATGGATAATCCTTAGTTGAATGCCTTTTAGATTTGTTAAAATTAGATCAGCGCTACATCCAAGTTGCCTGCTATTACCATATATAGTCGAAACCTTAAAAAACCTTCTTCTCCAGAACCGCCAGATTTCAACAGTTTTTCTTTTTAAATGATCGCCAACGCCTAGACTATCAAGTTTGTTCAAATAAAGTCATCGGGGTAAAAAATGGCCGTGCCCCGAGGGTCCAAAGTTTGTATATTGAGGTTTTGCATGTTTTTCATATAGACATATAGGAAAAAACTTTAAAAAATCTTCTTCTCTGAAACTACAAGGCACAGAGCTCTCATGTATTACATGTAGCATCAGCTTATGGTCCTCTACTAAGTTTGTTCAAATGGTGACCCTGGGGTCAAATTTGTCCCCCCCCCCCCCCCGGGTGTCACAGTTTTACATAGACTTATATAGGATTTTATTTTTTAAATCTTCTTCTCGGAAACTACAAGAG
Source organism: Cyrtodaria siliqua (assembly GCA_037043455.1). Lineage (NCBI taxonomy): Eukaryota > Metazoa > Mollusca > Bivalvia > Adapedonta > Hiatellidae > Cyrtodaria > Cyrtodaria siliqua. The sequence goes on along the minus strand of JAWPHD010004446.1, from coordinate 123,973 downwards.
CCAGAGGTTTGATATTTTGCATTTACTATAAGCTTATGGTCCTTTACCAAGTTTGTTCAAATGGTGACCCTAGGGTCACATTTGGCCCCGCACCAAGGGTCACATGTTTTATATAGACATGTATAGCGAAAAATTAAAAAAATCTTCTTCTCTGAAACTGCAAGAGCCAGAGGTTTAATATTTTGCATTTGCTATAAGCTTGTGGTCCTCTACCAAGTTTGTTCAAATGGTGACCCAGGGGTCACATTTGGCCCCACCCTGGGGGTCACAGTTTTACATAGGCTTGTATAGGGAAAACCTGAAAAAAATCTTCTTCTCTGGAACCACATGGCACAGAGCTCTCATGTATTACATGTAGCATCAGCTTATGGTCCTCTACTAAGTTTGTTCAAATGGTGACCCTGGGGTAAAATTTGTCCCCGCCCCGAGGGTCACAGTTTTACATAGACTTATATAGGATTTTTTTTTTTTAAAAATCTTCTTCTCGGAAACTACAAGAGCCAGAGGTTTGATATTTTACATTTATTATAAGCTTATGGTCCTTTATCAAGTTTGTTCAATGGTGACCCTGGGGTCACATTTGGCCCCGCCCCAAGGCTCAAATGTTTTACATAGACATGTACAGGGAAAAACTTAAACAATCTTCTTCTCTGAAACTGCAAGAGCCAAGGTTTAATATTTTGCTGTTGCTATAAGCTTATAGACCTTTACCAGTTTTGTTCAAATGGACCCCCGGGGTCACAGTTTTACATCAATGCTTGTTTTGAATATTTCAACTTCTTTATTTTGTATTTTTTTTATTATTTTCTTTTTGTAATTTTTTTTATATATATATATATATTTTTTTTTTTCATTTTTCATTTTTTTTTTTTTTTTTTTTTTTTTTTTCATTTTTGTTATCTCTACTGGCCAACTTGGAAAACCAGCCAGATCGGACAAGTAATGGCGGAGTTATTGCTCTTGATATAGTTAAAATGCTATATTTTGCCTCTTTAAGACGATAGTCACTCGCTTTATTGATGTCATAAGAGCCATATTAGCCAGTAGAGCGTCCACAGGCCCTCTTGGGCCTCTTGTTTTAATTTTGAATTTTTAAATTTTTGAATTTTTAAAATTTTGAATTTTGAAATTTTGAATTTTTGGAATCTTGATATTTTTGAATTTTTTAAATTTTTGAAATGAAATTTTTTAAATTTTTGAAATTTTGAATTTTGAATTTTGAATTGTTTGAATTTTGAATTTTTGAATTAGTTTAATTTTGACAACCAATAACAAATAATAAAACAACTTCTAATGATAAGCATTCTTTTAATGAATATCGCTTCATTCGTAACTACTTGTGACGGTATTAGCCGAATGGTAGCCGAACTAGTACGAATACTCCGAATAAGCGTTTATCAAACTATGGAAAGAGACAATCGTCCAAGTGAAACAGACTGATTCTCAGATGATTTGTAGTCTCTATCATCCAGACACACTCAAGCTGACTGCGAGCGCTAGCGAGCGTCTGGACTCACTGTTCTTTAAAAAAATTGACCGATAGACGGCGCCGACCGTCAAAACTGACTGCGACGTGACGTCATTTTGATTGCAACATCAAAGTGCACGTTGAATTACGCGCAACATTAGTTCCAATGCGAGTTGTGTACGTCCTTATTAAATATACAATAAACTTCGTTTTATTGTAGTTTCTCTAAAAACATAATGTAATCTTACAAAATGATGTTTAAAATTTAATTTTTAGCATTAATCGTGATCCGCTGACTATGTTTGAAGTAATTTTATTGCACAACATTGCGCGTAACGTCACGTATTTTTTGACGCCGTCGTGACGTAGTGGGTGATTCCTACGGATTTCCATAACAAACTGAAGCTGACCAATCAGAGGCCGGTGATTTTTTTTTGTCCACACCTCGTTTTGATGTCAAAATTTTTAAAGAAGCTTTACTCCAGACCATCGTTTGGACTTCTTTGAGAGAAGTCTCGCGAGAGGTCTGGATGATCGAGACTAGATGATTTGAGGAAAAAGTCCGAAATTGCCGAACACAATTTCATCAATGCGCTTCCGGTGCGACACAGTCTTTTTTTGCCCAGCCAGGTACGATTTCACAATTTGCACATGTGTTACCATTAGCCGATCATCGTCGGCCGGCTGTGCCGGCCGAGCTCTGCTCGGTATTAAAAGATAAAAAACAACAAGTAATTTTATTTACAATGTTGATGATTTTCTGCTTTCTTGTCTCGTACGTTCCTCTATTAAAAATCACATTCTATGCAACTCCGTGGTGGCACTGAGTGAAATCCTGAATTATGGAAATTTATATTTGGTGTTGTCATGTTATTATGTTTAATATCATGTTATTGCGAGAAATCATGAATTGATCAGAAAGTTATATCATGTATCATTGTTTGATTTGTTTTTTAATAGAAATGATTTTTATGACGAATACAATTAATGTGCTTCAATCCACTTGTTTAACATATTTAATACTTCTAGTTTTAGAATAGCAACTTAGAGAGATGTGTGTACTGTTATGTACGTTGCATGTTTTATTGAAACAATATTCCAAACAAATGTATGTTCGTTCTGCTCTTGACGTTTCTTTTCCATCTTCATATGATGAGTTCAAAGTCCATTTTAGAGCAATTTTAAATTATATATATGTTAATATATATATCGTTGAGGCCCTCAAAATCAGAGTTTAGAATTATGTTATCTGGTTGTACTTTCTACCTTCGTGTAGTAAAAAAATCTACCTTCCTACCCTATTTTTTTTAAACAGGAAACCTGAAACATGGCTGTATTTTTTTGCCTTATGTGTATCTAACATGGTTTATTAAATTACTCATTTTGCAGATTTTTTTTTTTTTTGGGGAGGCTTTAAATTCCTATCAGTACCTCCTCTGACGTCATGTACGTTAACCGTTAAGATGCTATTTAATCATCAGATTCCAAACAACGCATATTTTTCTCGTTTGATGTTGAGAGATGGGCATATCATGTAAGTTGTAAGACTTCGTATTTTATTCAATATCCCAACAAATTGGGTATCATGATACATACAAATCCATGTCAGATAAGAATTGATATATTTTCAGCGGGTTTCTATAGTGAGAGATCAAAATCTGGTGTTTGGGACTTGAAGCACATCGAAACCGCGGGCCTGCGGCCCTTGGTATTGGCCCTACTGCCCTTGGTATCGATGATCTTCAAGTCTCGCCCATCCGGTATTGATCTGGGACAACATGAAACCGCTGGATATATCTTATTTCTTAATTTCACCATTAAACGTATTCCATGAGGTAAAGTTGGTTCCTTGTTCTCTAGTTCTTATTCGAAAAGGGAATGAGGAACCCTTCCTAATTCCTTTTTCAAATAAACAACGGAAAACTGTGCAATATCATTTCATATGACTTTACAATTCCCACTTTTTATATGGTGTATATTTAATGAGTTTTCACTTGTAAACTCAAATAACATGTTTAAAGAAACTCATCCCCAAATAACGGCAAAAGCGTTTATTAAAACTTTATCCAGGTGTTCAGGTCATATAATAATGCATATGTGCCGATTAAAAGTATATGTTTATTCGTAGATTCTTGAAATACCCGTGATTGTATATACGTAAAATGAATTATGCGTTGGTAACTTAATTCGATGTTCCAGTTTTGATTTTGGCTTGGCTGGTTAAAGCCATTTATATATTGTGTCTATTGAGTCTATTGAGTTTGGATCTTAAAATATGTAAGATGTATATATTACGGTGTCCTGGTACGGCCATGTTACCATCGCATCTTACCTAGGTCGATGGTCGATGGTAAGATGCGATGGTCGATGGTAAGATGCGGTGGTAAGATGCAATGGTCGATGGTAAGATGCGATGGTAAGATGCGATGGTCGATGGTAAGATGCGATGGTCGATGGTAAGATGCGATGGTAAGATGCGATGGTCGATGGTAAGATGCGATGCTCGATGGTAAGCTGCGATGGTCGATGGTAAGATGCGATCCTCGATGGTAAGATGCGATGGTCGATGGTAAGATGCGATGGTAAGATGCGATGCTCGATGGTAAGATGCGATGGTCGATGGTAAGATGCGATGGTAAGATGCCATGCTCGATGGTAAGATGCGATGGTAAGATGGCCCTAACAGGACACCGTAATATATACCACTTTGGCTGTTGTTGTTGGGATAGCTACTGTAAGTGTAGTCAGTAATATATCGGATGCATCCATTTTCTAGTTTATCAATAGACAGTTTTTATGATAAGTGGCATCTAGGTATGCCCACAGTAGAATTTATTTTTATCTAAATAAATAATAAAACAAGACATGTTGATATTTCAAAAGTAGTTTATTGATTTACTACACATATATTTTTGACATTTTGGCACATGGAAATAAATAATAATGTAAAGAAACATAAAATACATGGAAATAAAACACATTTTACAAGACTAAACGATTAATCATTTCATATATGTTAGAGTATATATTTTTTAAATGATTTCTATCATACTTTCACAAACTAAACTATTAAATTGATTAATGAAGGTGTGTTTTTGTTATGTAGAGATTTTCATATCTCAAAATGACTTCACAAATAAATAAATGAAGGAACATTTCAGCCACCATTAACTATACATATATGCTTGCTGTTTGCTTTGATTGGCCTTTAAATAAATATATATCTATAATACAAATCTATGTAAAGCCTGAATCAGTGCTGATGTATGATAAATAAAATGAACACATATTGATTGAGTAGCCTGTTAACAGACAACAGAAATGTTAACAAAGCGACAAAAAGAAGCAGGGCTCCAAATTAAGCCGTTTTATTGGCATTTTGCCAGTCAATTTAGAAAAATGCCAGTACATTGTGCGTAAAGTTCTCAACAATGTTCTAGTTTAGAATATTTGTGAAAATTAAAACTGTTTAGGCATGATATAGTATATCAATGACCAGTCAAAATGATAACAAAAAACGGTAATTGTTTGCCAGAGTAAGTTCATTTTGTAACAATTGGCAACAAAATGACAGTTAATAAAAGTGCTAAATTTGAGCCCTGGTAAGTTGACTGCCAATTTCATCTCGGAAGAATTACATGGGAACGATGTAGTCAATGTCGTAATTGACGTGAAAATCTAAATCGAAGAAGTTACACAACTTATTAAGAATTTCATTTGCTGCAGAGGACAAGTCTCTGTATGAATTTACACGAATAACCTTGTTTTCATTGAACGTGTTCGTAAATGTCCGAACCATTGGGCTTTGACCAACAGCAACCACGAACACTTCTGATTTCTGTGCGAGTTTAGTCGCCTCATGCAGTGCATTGTTGTCGAGACCGTCCATATGCGAATCTATAAATAGAACACCGACGTTTGTTGCGTTATCTCGGCCGCCATATTCAGCAGTAAATCCCGTTCGTCGAACTTTCTTTATGAGATTAGCGTAGGATGGCAGAAGAATTTCTTTAAAGTCAGCTGACGACAATGTGTTGCTAAGAGCAAAATTTCCACCAGATGGACAATTGTCGGTAATACGGCCGATTCGGAGGTATCCGGACAGGAGATCGAACTGTGTAACGACGGCAGAGAGACATCGTGAGATTTCCTGAGATTTTGCTGCGCCCAAAGCAGTGCTGTCGTAAATGAACATTATATCCGTATCTTTCTTAACAACGCACACTGTAAAGAAAGGTAACATGTCACATTAATGCCTATATTTTACATATAAAATAACCTACATACATACATGCTTTCAATTATATTCAATTAAATAGAAGACAAAAAAAAGTAAATTACTTCTAAAGTTTAGAATTCTGGTAGACTGATATAAATCGGAGGATTTAAAGTTAAGATTACATAGAAGTTACATTGCATGTTTCTTTGATGGAATTATGTTTGTTTTAGATTGAAGTTGATACACGTTGTATGGTTAGCAAGTTCATGCTGGGAATAAAATATTTTAAAAACTCGTCCTGAAACAACCTGTTCTTCGTCAATTATACTGATAAGCATTGTAATACTTATTATCTTTCTCTGTTTATGTAATCATAAAATTATACAAAGCTATTATAAATAAACAGTAATGAAACTCACTTTCTGTAGACTGATTTGCAGGAGGGGTGAGCTCCGTCGTCATCGGTATTGGTGTGTTGCTGACTGGAAGACAAATGGTCAAGTATGGTTAAGTAGGATCAAATTGTACCAGATATATTTTGTTATCTAATTCATTTTTTATGATCACATGTCATTTGGAATGAAACTCGATTTTAAACTAATACTGAAAGTATTATGTAAGAATATGTTTTCTACTTTCACTTGAGGTAAAACAATTACAAAATGTATCCGGATCTCATGTATAGACTAGAATTGAAGTTTAAACAATGTTGCTGTAGTGCGTTGTTAATAGATACTAATATGTAATAAGTAATACAGATCAAATAAGTAAGTGAACATAAAACAAAATAGCTTCATAAATTATGTTCTTACCTTCACATGTTTTTAATGCCAGCGTGTGAGTGATGGAGGACAAGGCATTAAAATCGTCCACTGTAAACAGGTAATCGCTGTTGGGGTCACTCGCAATGGCAGATAGCTCATGGTAGTCAAGGTTTCTACCCACCCCAATTGCGAACGTTGTTATCCCTGAATCATGGGCCTTCTGCGCGGCTATTTGTGTGTCCAGTGTCTTCTGGGAGCGCCCGTCTGTAATAACAATGACAACGCGCGTGGCGCCTGGTCTGTTTCCGGCTTCCGGTATGAACATTCGTCTAACTGCAAACTGGATGGCATCCGCCGTATTTGTCATTCTGCCACGACCATGCTGAATTGCTTTGACCGACTGCATCAGTGTTTTGGAATCCAGTTTCTCATCCAAGTCAAATTGGCGCCACACCTCATGTCCAAAGGTCAGAACGCCGACTCTTGTCTGTGATGCGGAGGGACCAATGTCAAACATTTTGATGACGTCATTAACAAAATCTAATTGTTTATAGAAGTCATTGAGCCAAATGCTGTTTGATGAATCGAGGACAAAGACAACATCGGCTGGTTTGTTCGAACATAATCCGAACGACGACGGTAAAGCATCAGCATTGTGTATGACGTATGTAGCTAGAACCTGAAAAAATAGAAATAAATATCAAGATTTGAACTTATGAAAAAATAAATAAAATTGGATAATAGGTAAAACATTCTAAAATATCATTGTTAAGCACATAAATAGTATTATGTTTTCGTAATAATATTTTAAATATATTTTGTTAATATATGTATAGAATGTATCAATTTGTAACGTTTGAAACAACTAAATAATAATAATAATAATAATAATAATAATAATAAAAAGTTTTATTATAACTATTGTAATTGTAATCACAATACAAATAAAAGGTATTTATCTTATTTTATAAATTCATTATTTTGTAAATAAATCTTTATTTTTGTTAAATGTTATAGTTCACAGATAACACTAGAATGAATTGTGTAAAATAAAATACATCTCACCAATAGAAAACCGGTAACACATTCCATAATTAATAATTGATTTACACAACATTGATAACAACAAGCACATTGCTATCAAACGTTTTTCTAAATAATTCTAAGATATACAATTTCAATTTTATTTCAAGAAAAATGCTTTGTCATAAAACAACAACAACGAAAAACTCACCAACACACACAAATATTTTAAATCCATGATTCGTGATTAAAATTGTCCCGTTGTGTTAATCGTTGAACCGTTTGATTCAATTTAATGCAAGCATTGGCAACCTCGAGCTTATATACAACAAACATAAGTGGTCTAAGTATATCTTCTTCATCCCACAAATATGCACATCATAGTTACAAGTGGATTTATTGGAAACCCTCGCATAGTAAAAGGTATTCTATTTAAGACAAACTTTATGATATGTCAAACCAGCCAACGTAATCCCCACAGGAACGTTACATCCTATTGCGGTTTTACTGTCAGCGCTGTTTTCAAGTAGCGCATACCTTCGCCCATCAGTACTTATAAATAGTCAAACTCATGGCGATTTACATTCGATTTACATTTCATCAATAAAAAAACGATTACAGTTGAATACCTTAACTGATAAATGGTATTGATAAGCTAAATCACATCCTATCAAAATAAGATTTTGATTGGTTAAAAAGTATTTCTATTTAAGGTGAAGGGAGTTATATATAGCATTCAGAAGTATATTGACATACGTAATTGCATGTAGTATAATGTATATATGTAAACACTAGTACGGGCTACTATAATGTATATATTTAACCATTAATACGAGCTATTGTACTGTATCTATGTAACCATGAGTACGAACTATTGTAATATATATATGAAACCATGTGTACGAACTACTGTAATGTATATATGTAACCATGAGTACAAACTACAACAATGTAAACATGTTACCATGAGTACGCACTACGGTAATGTATATATGTAACCATGAGTACGGGCTACTGGTATATATGTAATCATGAGTACGAACTACTGTAATGTATATATGTAACCATGAGTACGAGCTATTGTAATGTATATATGTAACCATGAACTGTAATGTATATATGTAACCATGAGTACGAGCTACTGTAATGTATATATGTAACCATGTGTACGAACTACTGTAATATATCTATGTAACCATGAGTACGGGCTACTGTAATGTATATATGTAACCATAAGTACGAGTTACTGTAATGTATATATGTAACCATGAGTACGAACTACTGTAATATATTTATGTAACCATGAGTACGAGGTACTGTAATGTATATATTGAACCATGAGTACACGCTACTGTTATGTATATATGTAACTATGAGTACGAGCTACTGTAATGTATATATGTAACCTGAGTACGAACTACAGCAATGCATATATGTAACCATGAGTGCACGCTACTGTAATGTATATATGTAACCATGAGTACGAACTACTGTAATATATCTATGTAACCATGAGTACGAGCTGCTGTAATGTATATATGTAACCATGAGTACGAACTGCAGCAATGCATATATGTAACCATGAGTACGGGCTACTGTAATGTATATATTATTATGTAACCATGAGTACGAACTGCAGCAATGCATATATGTAACCATGAGTACGGGCTACTGTAATGTATATACGTAACTATTAGTACGAGCTACTGTAATGTATATATGCAACCATGAGTACAAACTGCAGCAATGCGTATATGTAACCATGAGTACGGGCTACTGTAATGTATATATGTAACTATGAGTAGGAGCTACTGTAATGTATATATGTAACCATGAGTACACGCTACTGTAATGTATATAATATGTAACTATGAGTAAGAGTTACTGTAATGTATATATGTAACCATGAGTACGAGGTACTGTTATATAAATATTTAACCATGAGTTCGAGCTACTGTAATGCATCTATGTAACCATGAGTACGAGTTACTGTAATGTATATATGTACCCATGAGTACGAGCTACTGTAATGTATATATGTAACCATGAGTACGAGCTACTGTAATGTATATAAATAACCATCAGTACGAGCTTTTGTAATGTATATAAGTAACCATCAGTACGAGCTTTTGTAATGTATATATGTTACCATCAGTACGAACTACTGTAATGTATATATGTAATCATGAGTACGAGCTACTGTAATGTGTATATATAGCCATTAGTACGAACTACTGTTATGTATATATGTTACCATGAGTACAAACTACAGCAATGTATATATATTACCATGAGTACACACTACTGTATTGTATATATGTAACCATGAGTGCGAGGTACTGTAATGTATATATTTAACCATGAGTACGAGCTACTGTAATTTAGATATGTAACCATGATTACGAGCTACTGCAATGATATATGTAACCATGAGTACGAGCTACTGTAATGTATATATGTAACCATGAGTACGAGCTACTGTAATGTATATATGTAACCATGAGTACGAGCTACTGTAATGTATATAAGAAACCATCAGTACGAGCTTTTTTAATGTATATAAGTAACCATCAGTACGAGCTTTTGTAATGTATATATGTAACCATCAGTACGAACTACTCTAATGTATATATGTAATCATGAGTACGAGCTACTGTAATGTGTATATATATAGCCATTAGTACGAACTACTGTTATGTATATATGTAAACATTAGTACGGCTACTGTAGTGTATATATTTAACCACGAGTATGAGCTAATGTAACGAATATATGTAACCATGAGTACGAGCTATTGTAATATATATATGTAATCATGAGTACCAGCTACTGTAACGTATATATGTAATCATGAGTACGAGCTATTGTAATGTATATTTGTAACCACGAGTACGAGCTATTGTAATGTATATATGTAACCATGAGTACGAGCTACTGTAATATATATATGTAATCATGAGTACCAGCTACTGTAACGTATATATGTAATCATGAGTACGAGCTATTGTAATGTATATTTGTAACCATGAGTACGAGCTATTGTAATGTATATATGTAATCATGAGTATGAGCTATTGTAATGTATATATGTAATCATGAGTACGATCTACTGCAATGTATATATGTAATCATGAGTACGAGCTATTGTAATGTATATAAGTAACCATGAGTATGAGCTATTGTAATGTATATATGTAATCGTGAGTACCAGCTACTGTAACGTATATATGTAATCATGAGTACGAGCTATTGTAATGTATATATGTAACCATGAGTACGAGCTACTGTAATGTATATATTTAACCATGAGTACGAGCTATTATAATGTATATATGTAACCATGAGTACGAGCTACTGTAATGTATATATTTAACCATGAGTACAAGCTACTGTTATGTATATAGGTCACCATGATTGCAAGCTACTGTAATGTATATATGTAACCATGAGTAGAGCTGTTGTAATGTATATATGTAACCATGAGTAGAGCTGTTGTAATGTATATATGTAACCATGAGTAGAGCTGTTGTAATGTATATATGTAACCATGAGTAGAGCTGTTGTAATGTATATATGTAACCATGAGTAGAGCTGTTGTAATGTATATATGTAATCATGAGTAGAGCTGCTGTAATGTATATATGTAATCATGAATAGAGCTGTTGTAATGTATACAGTCGAACCTCGATAGCTCGAACACCGGTGATTCAAATACCATCGGTAACTCGAACACATTTTCTGGTCCCGACACAACTCCTATATAGTTCAATGTAATTTAACCTCGATTATTCGAATATTATTTCTCGAATACCCCTGCTCGCTCGAATACTTTTTACGGTCCGAAGATCCATTTGTGTGTGAATTTAAACCTCGCTTAATCGAAGGTGATGATCCGTTGCCATGCGACTTCGGCCATATTAATTGTAATCGACGCGTTTGTATTTGTTTGTAGCAAGTTCGATCATAGTGCGAAAACAGATAAAGTTGGTTGTTAAAGATGCGAACATTTATGATTGAAAAGCGATAATAGACAGACAAAATTTATGTTTCGTGAACTTCGTTTACTGTCAATTACGATAAGTTAAACAAGGTTGATTTTCTAATTAAATACCGTATCGAAACCAGTCTTACCTTGTTCTCATTATTCGGACTTCCGGATTGTATGTTAAAATCTATTAGTGTGATATTTCATTAAATAAATGATAAAACAAACACATTATTGCAGTTTTTCTTGTATTTTCAGTGTAACAATTACATGTTATATATCCGTTATGAGGTTTAAACAAACATGCATGAACTAAAAACATACCGAGAACGATACATCACGTACACAAGTAACACTATTTCGGGTGGTACACACATTCGGATAGATATTTTGTTTTTTCCGTTACCTCGATGCCTCGAAGCCACCGATAGCTCGAACATATCCCTATGGTCCCGTTGACTTCGAGCTATCTACTGACAAAAAATTGATAAGTTTGATCGAAGATATATAAAGATGTCACAAAACTTCCGAAAGAATTTATTCTATTTTAATTTTATTATTCTTCTATGCCCTTGGTGACCAAAGTTCATGAGGAATATATAGTGAATAAGGCACGATGGAAGCTGTCCGAAAGTTGTAAAGACGGTTCAAATATTCTCTTCTTATATGAATTTTGAAATAGGTCCTTCCACAACTGCTTAACTGCTTAACTGATATTTACCTGCGGCTATGAACCATTTGTAAGGTTGGTATGATTGCGTGTCCCAGGTTCCATTGAACACACATTGAAACAAAATGTGATTCACACACGTATATTCCACACGTATATTCCACACTAATTGGTATCTGCAGCTGGATTAACCATGTGTCATACATTTGTGAAAAACTTATGTAAAAACAAACATTTCTGGAAATCCTTTCTTTTGTGTGTAATATTTCGCCAATTATCTTATGACTTTGCAAATTACTTTGCTTCAGGGATAATGTGTACATTCTGTGAAAAATAATAATTTATTGAGTAGAACGTGACTAAGATATGTGAAGATGATTTACGAATGTGACTCCTCTACCTATTGTACAAAATAGCATGCACATATGAATTTTCATTTAATGTTTGTAAGTTTTTCCCAGAAAGATAGCATTCTAGCAATATATTTGTCATGCTATGTGTATATTTGTAAACCCAGTTTTATATACATATATACACTGAGATAAATGAAACCTCTACCTGACAACCATATAAAAGTAAAAGTTTGATAAATTTATTAAACACTATGAATTTGCGTATTATTTGAAGTACGTATTTTGCATTTTTAGCAAAAGTAGATATAGAAGTCGAACAGGAAGTGTATCATTCAGGGAACACAGTCAATCACAAACACTGTCAGAAACAAACAAACAACAACTACAAAGAGGAATAAGATATGCCATAACAATCATGAAAGAGTTGACAATAAGGCTACCGCCTTGGAGCGGTCAGTGACAAAAAGGGTGAAATGGAGTGGCAAAAAGGAAGGAAATGGAGCGGTGTTTGCGATGAATAAATCGCGTGATGGAGGAAATGTTTGCGAAGCAGCGTAAATAAACAAACATGTACACTGTAGTCCTCTTTATTTAAAGAAAACTTAAGTTGGGAAATAGTAAACAATGTAAATAATAATCTCTACAGCACAAACCAAAGACATAGGGCATTACTAACTAACAGGCATGGGGTCTATTAGATGTCCAAGAAGTAAATTAAAGGTGTGACAAACACTTAGGCAGATTTCAAGAGGGAATCATTTTCATTTATATAAAATATATCTATCCATGGCATAATTACACCTATATTTAAATAATATTATTTCAGGTATCATATTGTATTTTGTTTTATATCCTATATAAATCTCTATTAGTTCGTTACACTAAGCTGAACTATTCATTACTTCTTTTGGTATACCACGCAACCGCTGCTTCCGTTATGTTACGGTAAGGTACGGAATTTACCCCCAAGCTACAAAATATGTTTAAACGAATTTTTTTTTTTTTTTTCAAGAAAACGACGACGAACTTGAAATCCATAAAGGGACGTTTTAAACGGGACAACTGCATTGACATTCTGACGTACCGAGTCCTCAGCTAAGACGGCGTATTTTTGAGAACTCGTGGCTACGCACGCGCTATTTCCGTTATGTTTTGGAATGTACGGCTTTTATACCCAACCTATAAAATATGTTTAAACGAAATTTAAAAATAAAAAACAATTTCAAGAAAACAACAGCAAAACTTGAAATCCACAAAGGGGCGTTTTAAACGGGACGACTGCATTGACATTTTGACCTACGAGTCCTTAGCTAAGACGGCCTACTTTTGAGAAATCATGGCTAATGTTATTTTTTTAGTATTATAGATGTATATTTTATTTTGCATAAAAGGGAAGAAAGAAAAAATCGACACAAACATGATCGATAAAAAACAACTTATAAGCAAGATCCTTTGCCAACAATTTGGAAAAATAGTTATTCCGTTGGTTCCATCAATATAAGACAACAGTTAATAAATACTGAAAACAGGATCCCTTGGAATCAACAAACACAGACAAGAGAGAAAAGTAGCAGATTCGGTTTTATTGAGTCCGTTCATGAGAGATAATATAAGGAAAGGTACACCCAATTATAAAGTATACCTAACCGGAAGCGGAGAATACAATGGAACATACGATTTTTGTCTGCACTGAATCACTATGGAAATGGCGTCCATTCTCATGTTTGTCACCAAGAAATGGAAAAATCAGAAGTACAGTTAATTATTAAATAATATATTGGGATAAACTAATTCTCCATCATTTATTTCATTTATTTAACTTTCATTTGAAGAAAAACACTGTAATGTTCATTCTGCCCATTCTCACTTTTTGGAGTGTTTGACGTGAGGCAGGCGCTCGCTCTCGTCTTTGATTGTGAACAGCTCTGTAAAATGCCGCGGAGTAGAAAGTGTTTTGCGAGGAATTCAAAAGTCCTAGGTTCAGGGCAGTGGATGCAGTTATGTGAATTCATTGCATAAAGTGTCTTTATTTTTGACAATCATATACTTGGAGCCTATGGGAGCCTATGGGAATTGAATTGGGTGTATCTTCCTTATAAGGTACAATATCCCCCTCCCCCCCACCCCCACCACCACCACACACACACACACACACACACACACACACACTTATTAAATAGTTTCAATGTATGCCTAGTATGTACGTGGAGAAAGGGACTTTATAATGATTAATTCCGAAAACCTTTCCGGCCGGGGCTATGGTCTTCTGATGTCCGTCTCTAACAAGTTCAGTCTGTTTTGATTTTGACTTGAAAATCTATTATTATTCTTTATCTATAACGTATTCGATTTTATTTAGAATATATGATATATTGCCATATTGCCATAATTATGACCATTGTTGACATATTATATATATTGGATTGGTTGTAAGCGGCCACTGTCGAGAAAACCATTTTTAATAAGTGGATAATGATTAAAAGGGACACACGGTAATTGAATTTTATTTTTCATATTACTTATTATTGATTATCTTGCACAAATAATATATTTATACCTATTTTAGAATAACGAAGAAAAAATGAAAAGTACAAATAACTAAACCTTTTATAATCATATGCAAGCATGTTTACAGTAAACAGACTACTAGATTAATATACTGACATTCTAATTTAATCTTGATACGTAATAATATTGTCCTGTGTCCTTTCAACAGAAAACTAGTTCGACTCCCCACTTGTTAGTTGGCCACTAGCTGTCCTTTTTGTATGGCGATACTATTAGTTCAAAGGGACCCACGGCAATCTTGCAGTTTTTACCAAGCATTTATATCAGCGTCTCGATTTATTACTCGATTTTAAACTGATTGCATATAATTAAATTTCGGGTTTTGATTTTTTCTGCTTATTCTGCCATAGTTGTTTCAATATATTATTGATGCAAGATAATCAACAGTCAGTCTTATAATAATATTAATGACTGAACAACTGCATGTTATCTAGAAAAATAACGGGACGCCGCGAGAATTGCCCTTTGTCCACATATGTATTCATTACTTGTATTGAGCTTCTATCTGATGAAATAAAATACTACAGCGATATTAAAGGAATACTATCATGTAATTAAACACACTTCATTCGCAGATGATGCATCGTTTCTCACAGATGGGTCATGAAACTTCCTTGAAGCCTTAATGGATGTAAATACGCTTAAAAATATATATCAGTACTCAAATTAAATAAATCCTACTGTACAGCGCTAACGGCGGTCTCACATAAATCGGATTTTAAATATTGTCCAAAACAAAATTTCACTGATGTTGTGACGGAACAAACGAACTAGGAATTTACTTGCATACACATAAAAACAATATAATACCGTTACATTTAGATCCAAAGTTAGAAAAATTAAAAAAGAAATGTTTGAAAAGTTGGCAGCTTAGTAAACTTACGCGTCTAGAAAAAAATTCTGTCATCAAATGTTTTATATTCCCGAAACTAATATGTCCTGTGACGGTTTTACCAAACCCACCAAAAGAAAAGATCAAACATAACTAAGGATTTGATTATTACGAGACCATAATTTCATATTCAAACAATATTGACAACATGTTACAGTTATAGTTCATTTATACCAATCAACAATAGCGCATATTTACATTGAAAATAGAAGGAAAATCGGACGTGTGTGTTGCGTTAAATGTTGTACGAGTATATCAGCGTTGGGGATTTAGTTACGTGTAAATATTGATTTTATAGTGTTTCATCTTTCTGCTTTAATCATGGTATGAGGTATTAATAGTATGTTATTTACAAGATTATCTATAATAGTATGCTATGTATAACATTATCTGCACGAATACATACATTAAATCAATATTTTAGGGAGAAGTAGAGAGAGAAAGAGAAAGAGAGAGAGAGAGAGAGAGAGAGAGAGAGAGAGAGAGAGAGTCTAATACGAGCAGAGATTTTCATACAGTTTATCTCAATACTAAACTTTTAATTTCTGAGCACTCGATTTACTTCACTATCCAATAGTCTAAGACAGACATGATAAAACTTAAACATTATTTTTGTTTCTGCATGGTACAGGGATTAACACAATTTAAAAAATCTAAATTAGGAATTTTGTATTTATTTCAATCTCAATGATATATGTTCTAAGTGCAATACAATGGGTTGGTAAGATCTGTATCCTCTATATCTGTCCCCAGCTCTCTCTCTCTCTCTCTCTCTCTCTCTCTCTCTCTCATAGGCTTTTTTTACGTTTGAACTTCCTGAGATGTTGATTATTTTGTATGTGTTTCTTTATTTAGTTTCTCTGGATGTGGACTTTATTGTTAGAGAATTCCTTTTGATGGGATGTAGTTTTGTTTACACTGTCTTGTCTATTTGGGCGTTGAAGACAGGATAATAGCGAAGATTGTGCGCATATAAAATCGATTCAAGCTAACCAGTAGGCCTTATTGCCTACTGACCGTTCCAAGTCGGTAACCCTGTCTTCACCACCCTTTCTGTTGTTTTTTGTCTCTTTCATTGTATTTCAAGTCCTTGTTTGCAGTACAGCTTGGACCTACGATGCCATTGCGCTCGGACGCTGTGGTTTCTATAGGACCCTATATCTCATTTTTCCAACACTATTGCAATCTAAATCTGATTATTACTTTTCTACCTATTTAAATATGTTTTATTTTCCCCCATCCTCACTCATTCGTTCCTCTTAATGTTTGGCCTATACATGCTTCATTGCACATGTTTAATACTATGAAGAGCAGGTGACATTGATGTCCTCGACGTGAGTACAGTCGTTGTCTCCCCAGATATTTCTATAGCAGTTCTCCAGATCAATCTCTCCGTCGGAACAGTGTACGTTGTCCAACCATATGTGTCCCGTGCCTCGAATTTTACTAGTAGAAGACGTCCCAAACCTGTAAATATTGAATAAGGATGTATTTTTATTAGCAAAATGTGTTATTATACTTTATAAACACTTCTTTGACCTGTAGTTACTTTTCTCGTCTGTACCTTTACATTATTATAATAACTAAGAGAAAAATAGTATGCAGCCAGGCCGGGGCTCGTACCCGGAACTTTCGGACTAACCTTTTGTTGCTCTACAGACTGAGCTAACCGGACGAACAATGCTAAAACAATCTACATGTTCGTCATTTATGAACCATGACGTATACTATAACATATTCTCTGTGCATTTTGAAATTCTTCAACGCATTTCGTGAGTCAAAGAGGTCATCTGTGGCTTTATACTCGATGCCTCAGTATGCAATTATGGGTTATTGGGTTATTTACTGGGCTCCAATGTAATAGTAGTAGAAAAAATGAACGTGTGCCCATTGAACTACCGACTGGTACTACCTACTGAGCTAACCGATCTGACAATGCTACATCAATTCACGTGTAAGATATGTATGAACCGTGTCGTATAAAATTAGTATTTCTCTACTTAATAAATACTTGTCAATATTTCGCTCTAATTTGAAATATGTGTTGCGACTTGTTGTATTTCATTGACATAACCTTATTGCAGTATACTTCTTTAATATTTTATTATCAAATGTTCCAATGTTCACATGTAACATCTTGCTTACATTGCAGCATAGTAATAAATGACGTTGTGACGTGACGTTATCTAATTTGATGGGACGGCAAATGGATCGAGGCTGGAAAATAATTATGCCTGTACATACATGCGAAAATGGGACGAGAGTTTGCTAGAGTTGCCAGAAAATCTATTGCTTTATAAATGATGTATAGATGATGGACAAAAGGTATTGGAAAGCAGGCCTGTGGACGCTCTACTGGCTAAAGATAAAAAGTATGTATAAGGGGCCATAACTCAAAATTCATTTAACCGGAACATGGCGATAAACGACTAGGCTTGGTACTGATCATCCCTGCCAAGTTTCATTAAAATCCAGAAAGAGGTTCTGGAAAACTAGTCTATACAAAGTTAGCGTATTAAAACCTTTAAGGGATCATAACTCTGCCAAAATTCATTCAACCATGATACGTTATTGACAGGTGCAACTAGGCTTGGTACTGATCAACCCCGCCAAGATGCGTTGAAATCCAAAAGTTTTTCAGAAGAGACTAATCTGGACAAAGTTTGTGTATTAAAACCTGTAAGGGGCCTTAACTCCGCCAAAATCTGTAAGCCGAAACGCGACGATGATATGCACAACTAGGCTTAGTACTGATCATCCATGCAAAGTATCGCGGAAATCTGGCGAGGGGTTCAGGAGAACTAGTCCAGACAAAGTTTGTGTATTAAAACCGTTAAAGGGCATAACTCAGCCAAAATTCATTCAACCGGAACACGGCAATAATTTATACAACTAGACCTGTAACTGATCATCCCTAAAATGTTTTGTTTAAATCCGGCCAGAGGTTCAGGAGAACTTAGTCAAGACAAAGTTTGTGTATTAAGACCTTTAAAGGGCCATAACTCCGCCAAAATGGAGGCGATAGAGTGTTGGAAATATGAAATATAGCAATTTTCGTTTAATTCAAGGGCAATAACTCCGATGTTACTGGTCCGATCTGGATAGTTTTCGAACTGATCTGAGCTTTTATTGATAATAATAATCTGGTAAATTTTGGTAAAGTTTGGTAAAGATCTGATGTAAATGGAGACGCTAGAGTGTTGATAAGACACAATATAGCAAATTTCGTTAATTCAAGGGCAATAATTCCGGTAATACTTGTCCGATCTGGCTCGTTTTCGAACTCGTCAGAGATTTTATTAATAATTATATTCTGATAAAGATTGGTAAAGATTGGATGAAAGATGGGGGAGCTAGAGTGTTGACAAGACAAAAATATAGCAATTTTCGTTAATTCAAGGGCAGTAACTCCAGTGTTACTGGTCCGATCTGGCTGGTTTTAAAACTCTTTTGAGCCTTTATTAATATTAATAATCTGGTAAAGTTCGGTAAAGATCTGATGATAAATAGAGGCACTAGATTTTTTAAAAGACAAAATATAGCAAATTTCGTTAATTCAAGGGAAACTCCGGTGTTACTAGTTCTATCTAGCTGATTTTTAAACTCGTCTGAGCTTTCATTGATATTAATAATCTGGTAAAGTTTCTTAAAGTTCGGATGAAAAATGAAGGTGCTAGCTAGAGTGCTGACATCAAAACGTTAACGGACGACGGACGGCGGACAAAAGACCATGGCATAAGTCCTACTGGCTAAAAATGGAGGCGCTAGAGTGTTGACAAGACAAAATATAGCAATTTTCGTTAATTTAAGAACAATAACTCCGGTCTTACTAGTCCGATCTGGCTGGTGTTCGAACTCGTCCAAGTTTGTATTGATAGTAATAGTCTGGTAAAGTTTGGTAAAGATCGGATGAAAAATGAAGGTGCTAGAGTGTTGACATAACAAAATTAACAGTTTCCAATAATTCAAGGCAATAACTCCGGTCTTACTGGTCCGATCTGGCTGGTTTTCGAACTCCTCCGGGCTTTTATTGATATTAATAATAAAGTTTGGTAAAGATCGGATGAAAAAATGGAGGCGGTAGAGTGTTGACAAGACAAAAATAGCAATTTTCGTTAATTCAAGGGCAATAACTCCGGTGTTACTCGTGCGATCTGGCTGGTTTTCAAACTCATTCGAGCTTTCATTAATATTAATAATCTGTTAAAGTTTGATAAAGATCGGATGACAAATGGAGGCGCTAGAGTGTTGAAAATACATAATATAGCAATTTTCGTTAATTCCAACTCCGATGTTACTGGTCCGATCTGGCTGGTTTTCAAACTCATCTGAGCTTTTATTGATAATAATAATCTGGTAAAGTTTGGTAAAGATCGGATGAAAATGGAGGCACTAGAGTGTTGATAAGACAACATTTAGCAATGTTCGTTAATTCAAGGGCAATAACTCCGCTGTTACTCTTGCGATCTGACTGGTTTTCAAACTCATTCGAGCTTTCATTAATATTAATAATCTGTTAAAGTTTGGTAAAGATCGGAAGAAGGTGCTACAGTGTTGATGAACGGACGACGGACGACTGAAAAATACCATAGGAAAAGCCGTACTGGCCTTTAGAGCTAAAAATCAAGGTTACCCTAAGATATAGATTTGAAACGATACGGTACACATGGGTAGAACATTAGAGACAGACATTCATTGCAAGGAAACAGATAATACCTGTACGTACATATGGATTCAGATCATCAAAAGCACACTAAAACAGTCATACCATATGGACTCGGTTTACGGAGTCAAAGAATATGTAGTCAAGAGAAAGATTTTTGAAAATAATAGAACCAATAATTGACGAATAAACTGATAAATAGAGGATATGAACAGGAATTGCCGGAAGTAGATAGGATAAGCAGGTATGCAACACTACATTAAACAAAATATACACTAAAAAAGAAGTGGTTACCTATTCAGAGCCACCTCCCTAATAATTCTGAAATTACGAGATCACGCATGCATTTACTCTACAAATCAGAGAGAATAAGAAAATTAAGAAACCCTCTGGTTTCATATAGATGTGCAGAAATCTAGGAGATATCGTTCTACTTAGGAAATTAAATAAAGTATTGGGAGAAAATAGAAGAATCTGAATTACGTATGTGGAAAAGACAAACGCGCTATTTGCATACATTATCAGCATACCAATCACTTTTAATCGTCAGGCGGCACAACATTGAGCATAAAAGAAGGGTGGAACATGTAAAACTAGAAATTTAATATTTAATTCCAAATGCGAAAAGTCCAGTCATGTGAAGTATGTGGGGGAGATGGAGCGATCGCTACGAATAAGGATTCGAGAGCACGTGTGGGATATAAAGGCTGCAGTAGACAAACCAGTGGCAACCATTTTAATTAGATTGCAATGGGCATTCTGTAGATGACTTGCGTGTCTGTATAAAAGAGAAAGTAAATGACAACAACACTATAAACAGAAGGAAAATGGAAAATGTATGGATTGAAAAGCTTGAGACAGTTACACCTCTGGACTAAAACAAAATAAATAATTACGATCTACGAAAAAACGTTTTAAGTATATCATGTTATGCTGTTCATTATATTATCTTTGATCGATAATACAATGAACAGAATTACATGATATACTGAAAGTAACTATTTAATCATGTATACCTTAGAATTATTTGATGTGTGTAGATAAATCATTCTGTGACATTGCTTGAGTTGGTCACTATCTAAGCATTTAAATACAGTCGTAGTATAAAGACTAATAGTCAAAGGTATTTCCATGTTTATACATTAATAAGATAAAATTAATTTAATAGAAAAAGTATTATATTTGTATTCTTACTATAAAGGTACTTATTTTGCATTTTAAGTGCGTTTATACGGGAGTATGATGTACCTTTCAATTGTCTGTATCTTGACTTTCATAATTAAGCTTTTGGCGATTTCTAGTAATGGCACTTCAGTGTAATAACTAAATGACGTCGCGACAACATTTATGTTTGGATTGTCAATACAGCAAGATGGCTGATACTTACATTTTGTTAATTATTGTGTAACCTTGAAAAAGGTGACTGAATCCCACTGAAATGTTATATGAAAGTGTAAAAGGAAATATGGGTGTTATTAATCCATTATTGTCATTTTGGATTTATAAACTTTAATATTTATACTATTTGAAAGATTAAAAATAGTTGTTTTCTTAATTTGCAGAAAAAAATGACAAAATGCCACAGAAGAAATTGAGAATACTTATATAGTAGTTGATTATATATTAGTATTCTGCCAATAAAACAATTCCAATAAAATTCAAAGCAAATTGCACAAAATCTAGTTAAACAATGTGTGTGTATTTCTTTTGCCGCGTTTAGTACGAGGTCCAAGCTTTCTCTAATACAGTGAAAAAACACAACATGCTTAGGACTTTCCAATGTTCCGTCTATAAAAAAAATGAAAGATGAATAATCTTAAATTACATGTACCTCCCTTTAAATTGAATATTGTTTGAAATTCAAGTAACTGTAATTCAGCGTTAACATTACATATTTCGAAAATTTCTTTTGCAAACGCATTTGTAGTGGTAATGCTAGTAAAAGATGATGTCAAAATAATTTTAACTGGCATATTTTAGAATTAGGAACATCGAAAGCTTCACTAATTCGAAGTACTTAATAAAATCCTATATACCAGTTGTATAAGTGTTATAACTTATTTCTAAAACACATTGACTTAAAAGTTTTAAAATATGTTCATGCAATCAGAACAGACGATTTACACTCGTAGTTTAACCGTATCTCTAATCAAGCTCAAAATACACAAAACAATGAGAATATTATTGACATATTCTTAGGTAGGTACTTAGCAATTTGTTTAGTGTATAATAACTGACCACTCTGCAAATAAACTTAATAAAAGTCAATCCATGGATAACAGAAGTATTATGTTATGCAAATGAATAAGCGGTTTCGAAAAAAACAAGTTTGACAAGGTTGTAACAAGGAGCCGTTTCGGAGATGGCATTTGAAGTTTCCTAAACTTTGATTTATTTGGAAACATCTTTAAAACTGCGTCTTACTTATAACTACAAGAGGTTAAGGTATAAAATCGAGCTCAGCTCGTGTCACGTAGGCGCGAGCGAGCTTTACGGTCACTTACGGAATCCATTTCGTGCCATCGTAATTTAGGCAGCGCGAATGCATCTCGCGTTTTTGCCCTATTATTGGAGTCGAAAACTCGACAACTCGACGTTTTTGACGAAAACGTGAGGCGAAATCGCGACTCATCTTCGAGTCTTCGCGCTTAATCTCGCGTTTTTCATCACGCGTTTTTCATATTGTAAAATAACAAGGACAGCACGAAAGTCAAAAACACGAGATATTACTTGCAAAACCTCGCCTTTTCCACCTGGTGAAGTCTGGAAATCATCCGGTGATAATATATAAAATGCCCGTAGTTACCGGTGGACATCCTTAACATTACGTGGTCCCACCTTAATTCCATTAAACGATGGGAAATCTTATATTAGCAGTATTTATAACGGATATTTCGACAATAAAACATGTTTAACATCAGTTTTAATGGAAAATGAGATTTGTTTAAAATTAGCTATTAAATGTTTTAATTTTACAATGTGCAAAGTTTTTAAGCCGAAATAAAGGTTTTATTTCATACCCCAGCCAACCCCGTTTTCCTTTCTTGTCGAAGGAGTTGGATGGGGTATCAAAGTCAATACGGGGACCACGTTATGACTGCGGTTCCTGCGGGTCCTGTGTAGGGTCATACCACAGTTTTAACAAATATTATTCCTAATGTTAACTGATGGTTATTCTATATAGTTATCCTAATAAATATTGGAAAATAATATATTAATAATTAAGGAGCGATTTCACTTGTGATTCCAATTGCGGCCGTATGTGTGACCCTGAAATTTGCAGGTTCACAATTAACAGTTTTAAGAAATGTTGTTATCAATATTGTTAATTTATGTTTGCTCTGTATATTTATTTAAATAATTAGCTTTCATAGTCTAAAAGCTTAGTATCATATATATATATATATATATATATACTCGTATATACTCGTATATATGCTTGTGATGATACTAAGCTTTTAGACAAGCATATATACGAGTATATACGAATATATATATATATATAATATGACTATAGAGAGATAATAAATAAGCCGTTCTATTGTTTGGGATGGCTGCACAGTTTATGAAAAAAAATCTTTAGAAAAACTACAATATATAGCTGCAAGAATTGTTACAGGATTAACCAGGTCCGTTTCCATTAATACGTTAATTGATGAAATCGGTTGGCTCTCATTAGCAGACAGACGTGTTTTTCAAAAACTTATCACCGTATATAAAACAAAAAACATAACATGTTACCAAATTCAATAGCTCAATTATTTCCGCCCTTCGCTTAATCTATATATTAATTATAAAAGAGTGGTATTTTATAAGAGAAAAATTACGTATTGATTTTAATAGCGTCCCTAAGTGCCACCCTTTATAAACGGTAATTTTGATGTCATGAGTAATGAGTAACCATTTTAAATGACGGCAATGTTTCTTAGTTCTAAGAAAGAAATATCTTTCATTATAATTGATACATATATTCTACACATTTATCCATTAAAGAGGAAAACAGCAGCGTTATGTTTGTTCTTCTTTGCTTCTATTTCACCTTATAGTAAATGCTTGTTTTTTGTATTTTTGGTTGACTATGTTCTGCAAATGTTAATGAAATTGTTACAATACGGTAGGATGATTTAGTTGATATGCAGTCATTTTCAAAATAAAATAAAGGTGTAAAGTACTGCTCACTGTTATTGATGTATTTAGTAAATTTGCTTGGGTTGTGTCTGTTCAAAACTGGGTCAGAAATTACTAACGCTTTTCAAAAGTACGGAAACAGAGTGTAAATTTCTTTTGGTTGATCAGGGTGTAGAATTTTAAAACAATAATACTATTAAAATGTATCACACGTTCAATTTTGGAAAACCTGCAGTAATTGAACAGTTTAATAGGACATTAAAAAAAATAATGTGGAAATATTTCACAGCAAACAACACAAATAAATATTTAGACGTGTTACAAAAAATGGTTGACAAGTATAATAATAACAAAAACCATCGCAGTATTAAAATGGCACCCACTGAAGCAAATAATGAGAAGAATAAGGAAAATATGTATTTCAACTTGTATCGAAAAATGAAAATTAATAAAACTTTACCTAAGTTTAAAATTGAGGATAAAGTTAGGATTAACAAATATAAAAGAACATTTGAAAAAAGCTCTACACCAAATTGGACTGAAGAAATTTGTGTTATTGCTGAAATTCAATATACAAATCCTGTGACATAAACAATAAAAGATTTAAGCAATCAAACAATTGACGGAAGCTTCTATGAATTAGAAATAATAAAAGCAAAGCAAGACATATTCAGAATTGAAAAAGTAATACGACGTGATTATAAGAAGAAACACGCATTGGTCAAATGGAATGGTTACAATGAGGATTTTAACAGTTGGGTACCGTTTAAGGACATTAAAAACGTTAAGCAATAGCAAGCATTTGTGTGTTGAACTGGTAAATAAAATATTCTATGGTAAAACATAATACGGTAGCGAACGAAATGCATTTTTAAAATATAGATCGTGCAACGTTCATTTTGCGTTCGTTCTGCGTTCATTCTGTGTTCATTTTCCGCTCGTCCAGCATTCGTTCTGCATTTGTTTGGGGTACTTGAACGCAACTGGGTCTGTATGGTCCTTGTTTTTCTGAAGAATGCCATTTTCTGCCTTGTGAACACTCTATTTACCTTCATTTATTATTTAATCTTTACCAAACTGGCATAGATAGTTAATATCAGACTAGTTCGAAAACCAGCCAGATCGGATCAGTTACAGCAGGTTTATGGCCCTTGTTTTGCTGACAAACGTCATTTTCTACCTATTGAACACTTGTGAACACTCTAGTAATTTATTATTTGATCTTTCCCAAACTTTGTTAGTGTTTTTATATCAATGAAAGCTCGGACAACTTTGAAAACCAGCCAGATCGAATTAGTAACACCAGACCCATAGTGTTTTGGATTACTTATATTTTCTGGAGGCCTTGTTAGTAGGGTGTCGTACAAGAAGGTCATGCAAAGTTTTGGTGGTTTTGATGCTTGTTTTTTTCTGACTATGGTCCTTGAATACAGCCTGTGCATACCCTTCATCCTCACCGCTGCGGGTTCGAATCCCATTGGGATCTCGACTTGTAAGTGAGAAACTCAGTTTAAATAAAACATTTAGCTGCAAAGAAATACTATATTTTTCCCCCCATATTTTAGGAATATATAACACATACCATACCGTGTTATAGGTTTATGTCAGAGTGCTCAGTGCTCTTTGAGATAGGGTGTGTGCTATGTACCCGTCACCATGGATAATGCCATGTGCAAATTAAAGGAAATTATCTTCAATAAAATATCAATACAGTAGTCGTTTTGTGGTACCTCTCTGCGAGCACTTCGTTTTTGTTTTATTTTTCAGACTCTGTATGCAGTTTTGCTGCGCTGTTTTCATTGCTTTGTGGTAATCCGACTGATTCTTGACTAAGTACCTTGAATGTTTTGTTTTTGATTTCAGCGATAATAGAATTCTATTTTTTTGCAATGATCTCTTGTGGAATGTCGTAACTTAATATCAATTACTATATAACTGATCACTGGCCACAATTGATTGTTTGGTACATCACTTCTTCCCACTGTATCCATCAACCACAGATAACTGCGCCTCATTAATGGTACATGTACATCTAGTCGTTTTTAGTTCGGTTGCAAGTTCAAGCCATCCGTTGTAGGTTAGTAATGCTGAGTTCTACTATTAAAGCAGAACGCAGTCATAAACAACCACAAACAATGGAAGAATGACGCATAATATATTCTTTTCTTGGACATTCTTGAACATTCAGGACATCTAAGGGGGCAGTTTAATTAAGGCAGAAATGACACTGAAAAATATAAAATATATTAAAAACAACAACAAAAAACCCACACAGTTTCAAAACACAGTTTTATAACCGATTCAGCAAACGCTATTGATAGCATTTGTCTAAAACGTCTTAATTTCTGAAACGGTTGTGACACAGCATGGTAGACTTTGACTTTAGAGATCTTACTTGCACCACTGAATTTCTTAGCTTTGTCTTTTTGATGTGGACATAAACTGTTTGAATGTTTTGTTACATTTACGTCATATTTAGCACACGTTAGGCTATATATGACGGTCCAATTTTTTTTATGGTAGAAGCAGATCCATTTTTTTCTTGGGGAGAACCAGTTCTGAATACCTCCAGCCGTCCATGATTATTGACACGTTCTCACTTGACAAGTCAAGCTTACAGTGGGATACAAACCTGTAGCTGTGCGAGACGAGACATTTTTAGACACAGCCTCTTTACTATCCCGGCCAAGGATGCGCCGGACATAAAGTGGGTAGCCCGTGTATTGAAGGTTATATGATTCCTATATATCCTTCTCCTCTGTCTGGGGCGGCTCTAAATAACCTTAGATAATGTGTTGATACACCATTAAAAAAATATGTTCAAGAAGCTACTGTTTAACACTGCAAAAGGAAAATATTTCCTGGCATAGGGATGTTAACAAGTATGTACTGGAGTCAGGCAAATGAAACCTAGATTAATCCATTGAAGAATTGATTTTTTAAGGATTTATTTCAATATTTAGATCTTTTGACAGGCTATGCAAAACATTAAGCTACTTTAAAGTGTGTGAAGTCCGAGACACTTCTCGCTAAATTTAAACTAGTTTATGTTTTTCATAACCCGTAAAAATATAGAAATATGGAATTTAATCGTTTCATGTACTTGGTAACCAAAACGTAGTGTTATTTCGCTGGAAATTTAAATGCAGCACATAAACGTGTTTCATTTAAGGTCAATGCAATAGAAATGTAAATATTGGGGTTTGAATGGTGGAAGTGAATGGCAACTTTACCATCAATAGCTTCACTTTGCGTTTATGGTAAATTTGCCAACCACTACCGTCGTTAAACCCCAGGAATACCGAAAATTAGTGAATCAATACTTAAATACACATTATTTACCTGTTGTTATAGTATCAATAATAATGTGCCTTGGGGGTTGGTAATGATTAAATCATAAATAGTACAAGAAAGATAAAATATCATCAGTGTATTCAGTTTAGACCAAAGAATAGTCATTTTCTATTCAGGCACACCAGATTGAGCAATTAGCTCCATAAACTGAAAAGTATTCGAAATTAGACGCGTATATAATTTTTTCAAAATTGTGCTAATAAGCTGCAAAAACGAGGTATCAAGATCCAAATTATATCATTCATCTGCCAGTTACTAGTGATGGGCAATCGGTTGAAACTTACAATGGATAATTGGTTACCATTGATTGGATGTAACCGATCAATCATCCGTTATAATCGGTTAGTCAATATGAAGTATAACATGTGCATTTTAATCTGAGTTTGAGGCCTTGAACTTAGAAAATTTCTATTAAAGTATGTATTCTTTCCTGTCTTGTTTCTTATGGCATTATTATATTTATTTTAAACAATAAAATAATTCCAGTTGATATGCGTTTAGTTGTGTATATTTATGATATGTGTGTATATGCTCATTTCCACCAGAGTAAAACTTGTATTTTCTGACTTTTCTCCTGGCTGGATTATCATGTTTATTTCTATTTTTTACATTAATTATAACACGATCTGCGCAGTCTTTCATATACACAAAGGAGAGAGACCACTGTATGTTATTCTATGATAAAAAACAGCTGTTCCATTAATTCCCTGCGTATATTTCATCTGTTGGAAGCGCCACGTTACATGACACCACTTGGTAAATACATGTATACGTCACGAAGACAAACTCAACAGTAATTTTAATGAAATGTTAATTACAACAAACTTGCCATGCTCTCAAACCCATCTGATCATATGCATCAGTACATATAACATTAATAAGCTTATTGAACACGCTGAGAACGTTTGACGTCATACAGCGCAAGCTATATGACATAAGCAATGACTTAATTGTTTGTCACGTGATACTAGTGTATTTAAGCATATTGAACCGCGCAGAACTTTGCATATGGGGGCGCCCAATGAAAAAGCCTGTAAACATAGCAGCCTGATTATCTTGACCTCCGAAATAACATATAGTGCTCCCACAATAGCGTAAACAATGGGGTTATAGTTGTGTTAGAATCGAATAGAATCGTTCCGATGTGAATAATTAAATCACTCGTGCTAACGCACTCGTGATTTAATACGCAACCATCCAAACTCCTAACTGTATTTTATTCACCGATAAAACACAGGTACGTATTTATTATATTTTATTTCCCCATAGTGAAATATCAGTATTGGGATCTACTACGTATTCATCAGATACAGATCAGATTATTTCTTAATTAAAATGCATTTTTTTGCCACTAGACTGTAACATTTCAGGACACTGTTGTTGTTTTTTGTGGGGTGTGGGGGGGGGGCGGGGAGGCAGGGGATGGAATGGGAGCCAAAACATACTCTGCCGCCCAGGCCCCTTTTAACATACTCTGATCACTACCTATCCCTCCCCCACCAACCCCACCCCTGTTCCTACGCCAAAGCATTTTTCAGAACTTAATAAAAACAACTGAATCGATAAGCACCGTTCAACATCTGAGTTCTAAATAAAAACGCGCACATTACTTGGAAACTTGGCAACAGTAGACTGCACTGCAGTCTGCAGTGGTTAAAATTTCCCCACCCACCGACTTTGCCGTAACATCTATCTATATCACTAAAGTACGATGCGTTTTCATTTAAACATTGTTTATCAGATTATCGATACTGCAGTAGCTTTTAAAAATTATGTATAAATACCGTTACATTGACTCTCAGCTGGTAATAATCACCATTATGTTATAAATTGCCAGACGGTTGTTTACCTAATGACGTCATATTTACACAAAGTCTGGTAACCGGCCAACTGGATGGACTAGATCCAACGCGAATAGACGTGGGCCGGATACCAAACAAAGATGGGAGGTAACTGCGTTTGGAACGAACATAGCCATGACCTCCCCTTAACAAGGGAGTTAACTGTGTTTTGACTTTTTTACCACGTTTTTTTCCCCATAGTATTTGCTACTCGCGTAACCGTAGAGCTCGCTTGCGACGCGAGCTGAGCTCGCTATTAAAATAAATGTAAGTGAAATATAAAGAGGAATAATTCTGTCCATACTCAAGCTTATGTTAGAGTGATCGTTCTTGTGCTCTGTCCATCCTCCAGTTTGATTAGTAGTTGTCAATGCTTTATGAGCATAGAGTAATGGTTCTTGAGAACTGCACTATATATATTTTCTTTCTATACTGACTAGCGTATAGTTTCATTCCAGTCCCATTAGTACTGTATAATTATGATCCATATAAAGAAGTCTAAAATTGCTATGGACAATAACTCGAATTTCATATATATGTTAATTTACGTTCTTTTGCGAGTACTATATTAAAATAGTTATGTATGTCAGTATGTATATAGGGCTTAAAGTGTGTGTATGTGATATGTAATACGTTTGAGGTAAAACATTCAGTAAATGCTTAATGAAAAACCCAGTCTTCACCACTCTTTCTGCTTTGTATTGTCAATTTCATTGTATAGTTGATGTGGTATAGTGCGGACCTGTCTCTTACTCTAATATCATGTCAATTAAACTGGACAGTGTAAACAAGAAAAAGAAAAACATCAGACTATGGCTCCTCACAATCTAAGCAGTATTAATGGATAAGTAAAACACAAAGATGATCATGTATATACGTCTATAAAAAATCCAGAAGCCAGAAAGCGATTATTCACTGACTTGACAAAA
The DNA here is from genome assembly GCA_037043455.1 of Cyrtodaria siliqua. Taxonomy (NCBI): domain Eukaryota; kingdom Metazoa; phylum Mollusca; class Bivalvia; order Adapedonta; family Hiatellidae; genus Cyrtodaria; species Cyrtodaria siliqua. Next base: position 93,116 of record JAWPHD010004446.1, on the reverse strand, counting down.
GCCAAAGCAACAAGAGAATAAAAGTTCACGGCAAGACAAGATTGACGAAAAAAATAAACGGTACCTTTCTTCAGAATTTCAGTGGACGACATCAAAGGTTACACATTATGCCGGGTCATTGCCCAATCAAAGAGGAAAACATAAGGGTGTTCTGTAATTAATCTTACGTAAACACCTCAAACTAGAAAAAAAATATTCATTGACGCAAAGAATTCTCAAATAACGTTTTTATTTATAAGATAAATCAGGTTTACGATAATAACAGTTATTTTTCGAATTGTATTGGTACACTAGCCTTGATGGAGTAGCATTTTAGTTATATACACAGTTTACGTATGTATTGCTCTCATTAATGCTACCTTGTTTGTTAGAGATTATAATCTGACGGGATATTTATATTCCCACTGTCCCATTTATTAGGATACCAATACGGTAAGAGTGAAGTTTTGTGCGCCCTATAACCTGGTTTAAACCCAGCGGCCTCTTTTGCCACTATCCGTTCCAAGACGGTAGCCCTATTGTCAACCCTTTTGTGTTTGAGATGTGACATTGTCTTATCTTACCTTTTATTCATCTCTTTAGAATTTGAGATTGGGGCGGGCACAACCTTATGACAAAACTATTGACAAACAGAAAATACGACATCTGTAATGTTCATAACCTTTCAGATTTTATGGTGATGGGGTTGGAAGTGATATTTGTTCCGCATGTATCCTGATATAATAGTAAACGTAGATGTTTAGCGACCACAGTCAACCAAACGCTCGTACTGATACAAACAACAATTACAAGGATTGTATTAAAGTGCATTATTGGCCAAACATATCTTGCTAATATAACTTGCTCTGCATCATTTACAGTTACATGTTGAAGGTTAAACTAACAAACGAGTATTCAGTTAACTAATTTAAGGACACTTCTGCGACAAGGACTATTAAAACCTGATTTCTATGGTGATCTGATTTATAAACTTCGTAAGATTCTTGGTCATGATCACTTTCATACTATCTTTGTTAAACTTAAAAGAGGTTATGGCCCTATCATTTTGCAATGTACTGCATGCTTGGTGGTGGACCCTTTTACAGTTCGCCACTATGCTTTCCTCTTTAATTGTACGATGACCGGACAGGCTGTGGACCCTTTGATGACGCCTACCTAAAGCCAATTGGGACGGTGGCATTTGATGTTTGTCTATGATCTTTCTTGTCGTGCCCTTAATGGTTTATTGGTTAATGGTTTATTCTCTTGTTGCTCTGGCTTCTGCCAAGTCATTGAGTACCTTCATTGTGGCTTTCTAGGCTATTGTTTTTTTGTATTATATTTACACCAGCATATTTGTGTTTTACTTATATTGCCTATTGATGCTGCCTTGTTGGTTAGAGATTAGATCATGGCGGGGATTTCTTCATTTACACCGTCCTGTTTTAATGGGATGACAGTACGGTAAGTGTGAGGTTTGGTGCACCCTAGAACCGGTTTAACCCCCCACTGACCGTTGAAATGAGTCTATTATGTGAATCTACTAAATATTGTCATATAACATAACTAAGTTGAACGTAATTAGTCACTAGTCAATCTGCCTGCGCCCTGATATAGTTTATATTCCTCATGGATGAACAAAACCATTTTCTAAGTTAAACTTTATTTTATTATGTTTTATCAAGGAAACAAGCAACACAGCTATTGGACTATTTGTCAGTCATCTTTAAAAAAATAAAATAATAATCGATGGGTTAAGGTAGAATTACGAAGACAAATATGATTGTTTTATTTATCTTTTGTTTAAATATATATAAGCTCGAACAAAGTCAAAATGATATTGGATTAATTATTGCATACTTCGAAATTGACGTGAGTCCATTTAAATTTAATTGTTTTAGAACAACATATATACTAATTTAGTAGAAACTGGATCATTCATAGTCGAGTTTGAAGCTCTCAAAATTCCCCTCCCAATAAAACAAATAAACAAAAACACACACATAAATGTTAAAAAAACTATAGAAATCATAGCACACGTAGATCCACATTGCACCACAACCAAAGAGCAACTTAATGTACAATGAAAAGGACTATCTAACATGGGTTCATAAAAATACTCAATGCTGATTGGCTATTGGGGAGTATTTAAAAAAGCAATATAAACCTCTGACGTCACGTCCTTCAACCGTAAGAACGTCATTTTAAACGATTTTAAACGTCGGAAAACATCCAAAACAACGATTACGTTATTTTAAGTCAACGTTACGTTCAAACAACTAATTGAATAAATACTGATAAAGGTGATCCTTTGAGAGCAATAATCATAATTAAGAGAAAAAAGCAGCAGACTCGGTTTTATTGAGTCTCTTCATGAGAAGTATTGAAAGAAGTTGTTCGAAACACCATACAGCTGCAGATTTTCTTCATTTGGTGCTGAGAGATGGACGGACACTGTAAGTTTTGAGAATGTGTTTGACGTATTATGTTCAAACTATCGAAAATGTGCGTATAAAATACATAAAAACCCATGTCAGATAAAAAACAAAATATTTCCAGTGGATTTATTACAACCAAGTAATGAAAATGTGTTACGCGACGGGACGACGGGACGCGACGGGACAAACAAGTGTTACGGGAGGCGACGTGACGCGACGCGACGGGACGTTACGGACAATGTGATTCCTATATAGCCCCACTTCACTTTGTGAAAGCGGGGGGTATAAACAAACGATATCACTAGATGATCATAAAACATCTAAAAGTATATTTCTTTATATACTAAATTCTCTACCATTTGTCGTGGATTTGATAGTGACATGTTGTGACAAGTGTTTACATGCACCACAGTTTTTCGAATTGCATTTAAAAAATAAAGGGACAGAAAGTACGTCTACTATTTAACCCATCAAAATTAAAACACATCCATCAGACCTATTATCATACCATTCTATGTATAAATATGAAAAAGGAAGAGTAGCATTCACAAAATACAGTCACTCCAACAAGTATTACGATGCAAAGGTGATACAAAATGTACATCACAAACACATTCAGTAAACAAAACACATCACAAACATATAAGGGTTGACAACAGGGGTTAGCGGTGAGGGGTCAGTGGCAAAAGGGACCACCGGGGAGTTTAAACCGGTTCAATGGTGCACCAAACCTCATAAGCCGAGCATTGTCATCAGGGTTCGCCTTCCGAGCTCTTCGCGGTATCAATATTAACTCTGTTAATTTAAGGCTACATCTTCGATTTTAAACAAGGACCAATGGGGATGGGTTTAGAAGTTGTTTCCGTGTTTCCCCACTATCCAATGGATTGATATGATATTCACAAAGTTGTTAATATTTTTATTTAGCGATACCAGTATGACAATGTTTCTATGAATTTGACCTTTAGTAGGACTTTTACCTTAACCTTTAGTGTCCCAGTTTTAACCCAGCACATCGTAACTTGGAAACTATTCAACGGATTGCTTTAATATACGCACAGTTGTTACGTACGAGTAAACACTTACTGTTTTATCCATACCATATGTCTGTGACCATCCGTTCATTATTATTATTTCTGAATAAAACATGGAAGGTCCTATTTTCATCGAATGTCTACGTTATTGTTATTGTATATGCTGCTATTTGCTGTTGTTATGATAAGTAATTTAAAGCAATAGGAATGCATTGAGGGACAATAAATATGAAAAAACTCAACGTTAATTAATTCATGTTTATTATTTTATTTTTATTCATAATTTGGTTATGTCTGTTTCAACACAACTCGTTAGATGGTAACCTTTCCCTATGGCTTCCATTCATTTTGTGAACTATACCGTCACAATCACAGTATGTACTTCCATACTTTACAATATTTATCAACAAGGACATTTTTCAAAAGATCCTAATATTGACATTTTTTCTGTATTTTCTTTTCGAAAGCGTATCTCTAGGTCTTATGGTCCTATGCGTAATTGTAACACCAAATGTAAATCGCGTGTAACGATGTCAGTCGCTGATTTACATAATAGTTTTAAACTGTACGGAAAGCACTCTATGCTTTCACGTGAGAGAGGTGTTGCACTTTCTAAATGTGGAAAGAGTAAAATACTAAAGAATCAAATGATTGTTCTCTTAAAGGTCCTTATTCTCTTTTAGGACGATGTCAAATGGATTGAAGGCGAAAATCAATATGAATGGAAATTTCCCTTCAAGAACACAAGTCTCTGCAAACTTATAATTAGTAATGTATTAATTAAAGGTATTAAAGCTAGCTCTGTAGAGGGCAACATGTACAGTACGGCTCACGCGAAGCACACACTTTACTCGATTCGCCGAGTTTGGCCCTATCGAGTGCCGAGCGAATCTACGCCAAGTCAGTGTTTGGATTTGGCGAATCCACGTGGCGAATGTACACAGTCACTCGGAGTGATCACACTCCGAGTCACTCCGCATAGAATCCAATTAACCATGAGTCCACACCTTTGGCGATTTATTTTTGGGAACAAATCTAAATTTTCCGACAACTTCAACTTGTCCGACATCGCGCTTGAAAAATAATCAATCGGCAGAAAAATACAAACGCCGAGTGCATCTTTTCCGTGCAAAGTTGACATGACTGATAAATAAAATGAATACATAAAAAGTCATTTCGAAAAAATATGGATTTCAAACTTTTGATGCATTTAATCAAAAAAAAATTCCGTTTCTGTTGTCAAACAAGCAGTTCTCTTGCTACCACCATAAATAATTTGAAACCCATAATCCCTAGCGAAATAGGTACCTTTCAGAAAGGCGGCACTAAGAACGGGTTTAATGACCCGGAATTCTTTACAATTTGTTTGATTATTTTTACTAAAAAACTCATCGATATAATAATATAAATCAAAAGCAGAATGGTAAATTATTTTACAAACACCGATTAAATAAAAATTGTAATTTCCAGTATAGTAATTACTAATTGTATTTTATGTCCAGCCGCCGCGAAGCCAGTAATAGGAACCGCCATATAATTATCGTGACAATATCCGGGCATTCGAATTTTCAAAAAACAAAAATAAAAAATTGTCTTCTGCCTTTTTTAAAAGTTATTGAATAATTATGCTTTAGAATAATTGCAGTAATAAAATGTTGCACCTTTTACCAGTGCATTTTCGACTCAGCGAACTCCGAGTTTGTATCCGCGAAGTATCGTTGCATTATGCGTGAAGTATCACGGCGTAAGTTTGCCGAGAGCCGATTCCCACGCCGAGTAGTTTTATCACCCAAACTCCGCGTAATTACGCGATTTGAAATTCCTCACTCGGCGTGAAATGGTTGTACGCCGTGGCCTTTTGATATATTAAATGTGTAAATAAACAGATTCATATATCTTACTTTCCTTTTCAGTAAATGTGTTCATATATATCTTTCTTTCCTTTTCAGACAGTGTCCTGGCTTCCCACCAAGTGGTGGAGACCCTTGTGGAGGATGAAATTAAAAGGTTTTTAAAATATGCCCAGGAAAGGACTGGAGGTGGAGGAAGAAATAAACGATTTTTTTTTTAACTCAATGGCCTGGTGACTATCACGAGAAACTTCAAGGACCAAGGACAATATAACTATTCCGGCGGAAGGATTTGTGTATGGTGGCGAAACCACTTGACTTTTTGATTGGATTCATGGAAAAAAAACAATCGAATGAGAATAACTTAATTGGCCTGGTGAGTATCACGAGAAAATTCATGGACCAAGGACAATATAACTATTCCGGCGGAAGGATTTGTGTACGGTGGCGAAACCACTTGACTTTTTGATTGGATTCATGGAAAAAAACACGATCGAATGAGAATAACTTAATATTTAACGGATTTTATTCAACTAAGGTGCACATACCCCTACAAAGTGTTAGTAGTGAAATGTTTTTAAAAAAATATTCCCATTCTCTAAATATTACTCCGAACACAAAAATAACTGTGATGTTGAAATACGCCGTCAATAAAGTGTTGTTGACGTAGACTCTATCCACCCTTAGCGTTCACTATAACAAATAATTTAGGTTAAAATTATACACAAAGCGATTTGAAATATAATAAATAGATTATTTAACTGCTGGGCAAGATTTATTTAGGGAAATCCTTCACTTGATGGTGGTTATGTTTGTTCCATTTTAAAGGAATAGTTACAACACTACCATCTCATGAAGGATTTCCCTATAAACGATCGCAGCAGTTAAATAATCTCTATATATCCATTATAGCTTTCATAAATTTTGTCATTTATGCATTTTGACCATTATGTGCTATTTGTGTAGGCGATTGTTGTCACGTGATCACTGTAGATTGTTATTGTCACATGATCGAATTGTAGACTTATTGTTACGTGGTCGCTGAGGAGATTGTTATTGTCACGTGGTCGCTGTGGAGATTGTTATTGTCACGTGGTCGCTGTAGAGATTATTGTTGTCACATGATCGCTGTATAGACTTATTGGCACGTGGTCGCTGTGGAGATTGTTATTGTCACATGATTGCTGTATAGACTGTTATTGTCACGTGCTCGCTGTGGAGATTGTTATTGTCACATGATCGCTGTATAGACTGTTATTGTAATGTGGTCGCTGTGGAGATTGTTATTGTAATGTGGTCGCTGTGGAAATTGTTATTGTCACATGATTGCTGTATAGAATGTTATTGTCACGTGGTCGCTGTGGAGATTGTTATTGTCACGTGGTCGCTGTGGAGATTGTTATTGTCACTTGGTCGCTGTGGAGATTATTATTGTCCCATGATCTCTGTATAGACTTATTGTCACGTGGTCGCTGTGGAGATTGTTATTGTCACATGATTGCTGTATAGACTGTTATTGTCACGTGGTCGCTGTGGAGATTGTTACTGTCACGTGGTCGATGTGGAGATTGTTATTGTCACGTGGTCGCTGTGGAGATTGTTATTGTTACATTATCGCTGTATAGACTGTTATTGTAATTTGGTCGCTGTGGAGATTGTTATTGTCACGTGGTCGCTGTGGAGATTGTTATTGTCACATGGTTGCTGTTTAGAATGTTATTGTCACGTGGTCGCTGTGAAGATTGTTATTGTCACGTGGTCGCTGTGGAGATTGTTATTGTCACGTGGTAGCTGTGGAGATTGTTATTGTCACGTGGTCTCTGTGGAGATAGTTATTGTCACGTGGTCGCGGTGGAGATTGTTATTGTCACGTGGTCGCTGTGGAGATTGTTATTGTCATGTGGTCGCTGTGGAGATTGTTATTGTCACGTGGTCGCTGTGGAGATTGTTATTATCACATGGTCGCTGTGGAGAGTGTTATTGTCATGTGATTGCGGTATAGATTATAATTGAAACTTGAGTGAGGTATTATCTTAAACCCCAATATTTTACATTAAATAAAACCCTTACCCTTCTTTGAATTCATAATGGACTGTCCTTTTGTTAAATTTGGACCTTTCCATTTATGATACAATGGGTTGTTTGGAGAAATGACTGATGAGCAGCCAGAAAGTGTACACTCTGATCAGCCTGCGAGTTCTGAGTTCACACTGCATGCAAAGGCTATTGTGGTCATATCATGAACAGTATATCAAAGGACTATATGGTCGAGCATTTGTACATTTTCTTTCCAGCAGAAAAGTATTTGTTAGAAAATTTGATTATTTTTTTGCTCGCCACGACTAATTTAAGTTATAGTTATTTGATTATTAGCAGTCTGATAATTTTTAGCTGTGCTTGCTGTAGGTCTTTGCGAGGGTCTTTATAGCAATGAAAGCTCGGACGAGTTCAAAACCCAGCCTGATTGGAAAGTTAGAGTTTTCCTGAAATTGTCCTGAGTGATTATAGCTTGTCAATATGACCATATGGTGCTAAACATAATTGATAGCATTACATACCACAAGTGGTTTTCAACGTTGTTTTAACGTTAGAATTTCAACGTTGATTCAACGTCAGAATTTCAACGTCCAATCAACTTTCAAATCCAACTATAAATCAACGTTGATTCAACATTGGTACCTGACGTTGATTCAACGTTGATTCAACGTTGTTGTGCCCGCTGGGTATGGATTTCATTTGACACGCCAAGTATTTTTCGGGACAATCATGTAGTTAATTCTATTCCTAAATATTTAAAAATCAGAAAGTCCTGTAATTTGTTATATGTGTAATAAAACAATTAAAAATATTATTTTCAACTACAACAAAATAGATTCTGACCTTCATATAGTAAATAACACTCCTGTACTACTTCCAAAATGTGCTATGGTCCAGCAAGTCATGTCTTCAATGGTAATTTTGATATTTTAGATAAACGTATTCGGCATCTGTTTTCTAAACGTCCTAAATATTGATTACCTTCAATTATTGATGTTAATGCATGTCGTGTTCAGATGGACCAATCAAATGAGGATTTTAGTATAAAATGGTACCGTAGAGAACATGCGGACCCAAACACTCTTTTTACTTGGAAAAAGGCATGTTTAAACTTATAGATACACGTATTAACTTTTATAATGCTAACACTTCTTTACTTTCTTCGAGACATAGGTTTTCGTTTCCTTTCGTAATTTAAAATTCAAGAATTTCATAATAAATTTGTTTTAGTTCGTGCTGATAAAGCAGCTAATAATGTAATTAATGTTTGACGCCTACACTACGTCAGTGTTTTATCTCTGGAACTCAGTAGCACTAATTCCTATACTCCAGTTCAATCTACTGAGGTTAAAGTTGGTTCCACACATATCACTCGGTGCACTATTTTCAAGGCTTGGGTAGACGAAAAACAAAACAAACTGCCAACTAAGTATTGGAGTCCTAAATTACATAAAAATCCGTATAAAGCTCGCTTTATTTCGAATTCTAGTGCCTGCACCACCACAAATATCTCCAAGCTTTTAACTTCTTTTCTTACTGCCGTTAAAGATCACGTTAAACAGTATTGTGCAAAAACTTATGAAAACTCTTGGATTAATTTATTTTGGTATATTAAAAATTCAGGAGAACTTCTTGGTAAAATGTGCAATAAACGTCATTTTTCATCTATAGGTACTTATGACTTCTCTACACTATATACAACATTAACATATCCCTTTATACTAAATTACGCCCCATATCAACGGTTTTAAACGATATTCTACTTTAAGGCGACAAAGATTGGGCTTGATTATCCCAAAGGACCAGTAATAACACTACTGATTTGTAGTCGGGGCGATAGAGATTATAAGAATATTTAATGGGTATCCGGTAAAGATAGGTAAAGACTGGTAAAATGACGGATATTCTTGTCCGGTATGCAAGAAAAAGCCTGTCTCAGCTCTTCTCGGTGTTTAAATAAACCAACTCTCTGAGACCGGACTCTATCTATTACTTGTTTATAGCATGAGTTTCATTATATCATCAGCATGTTTAATATAAGGAAGTGTTGACTTCAATTCCCGTAGCGACAAAAGTATCATGTATTCCACAACATACTAATTGTCATTATCAAAAAGACGCAATAAACGGACATATTTATCTTCATCGAGAGAAAAGGGTTTTTCATATTATAATAACATCAAATAATATCGCTTCTTTCTACGTTGACCCCCGTTTAAGATTATACCTAATGGAGGTAGGGAGCTGTTAAACTCTTGGTTTACTGTCAAATTATTTGTCGTGAAACATGACTGGCAACTCGTATATAATGCAGTTTTATAGCGGACCCTTTTAATTGTTTAAGCTGAGATCGACAACGTATCATAAAAAACACACGCATTCACTGAAACAAATTATATCCTATGCGAGATTCGAACCCATGAACTTCGGATTGAGTCCATTTGCTTCAACACTAGGCTACATTGTCAGTTGATAAATAGCGTAATGTTAGCATTGTAGACGTTATCTTTTGCTTACTGTATGTGTGTGATTAAATGCCTTTCTAAGTACACACCTACACCAAAGACCTTTGGAAAAACGAACCAGAAAATAGAGATTACAAATTCCAACATTACAATAGTATATGCTGAAAATATACTGTGTATGTTTTGCGTACATTGAGAAATAACCCAAAGTCCATTATTAAACTAATATATAATTAAATGAAAAGTAATACTTCAGCTGGTTATTCGCTACTTTAACGATGTTTTGACATTGTCGGGTCTTTTAATATTCGTAATTATATAATTGTTTCGTGTTGTTTGCTTTGTAATCATTATACATAGTGTTATATTGTACGAATTAAGTCAGTAAGAAACCAGTGTTTAAGCAAAACTTATTTTACATATGTTTTATTCCGTCATGTGTGACCATTTTTGTAATCAAAAGTAATAATACGGAGTTTAACTCTGAGTGAAATATATTCCTTTTTTTATATATAACTTTGCTTTTATTATTTTTAAATACACACGTTTTCAATAATATGGAATTTAAATTGTGGATATCTACTGGTATGTATTGTGTCTTTTGTGACTTTGACCTACTTTATCCAAAATTAATATCACGTCCGACATTACATCACGGAAAGGCAAATTTTAGGGCCACAGTTCATATTTAGCATTCATTATACCAGATGCAATTAACCCCGTTAATGAATATTTTCATAATAAAATGTTCACTTTCTTCATAATGTATGTTTAACCCACTGAAATAACATTGTACCAGCTAAACATTTCAACCCGGGTTATACCTATTTTCCTGTTCTCCATACTGGGCTCTAAGAGGTCAGACCTAATATTGACAAATAATTATATGTTCTATCCTAAAGGCCCTAACATAATCAATGCAATGAGCCTAATAATGATCACTTATATACAAAGAAATGCATTTGTATAGTAACATGTGCTATACTAGGTACGCACTAGAGTAAATTTAGTCATTTAATGCCCGATTTCGGCATATAGTGATTTTAAACAGTAGAACTAAACAACTGGATCCTTACACATTCCCAATATTTTGATTGATCATGAACATTTTTAAAACTTTATATTCTTTTATAAAAAGCCTGATGTACTGCCTTTTAATTACCATTGTTTATTGAAATGTGTATACTTTTATTTAAGAAATAGATCATCGTTTACGGTGAATTATCGTGTAATATATCAAAGTTTGGAGTTCAATGGTAAAAACTAAGTTCAAGAGTCCGAAGTGCGAGTGAATTTATTATTTATTGTTTACAATCAAACGACAGGCCGTGAGATATTACACGATAATTCACCGTAAATGATGTTCTATTTCTATTCTAATACCCATAAAATGTGAAAATAGTTCACACAACTGAAATTGTTCGCATTGCCTTGCTTACTCTCATAACGTTGTAAAAATTACAGTGATATATCGTTGAATAAAACGAGATATTTTAAACTAGGCTATATAGTGAGGGTGTATTAGAATTACACATTAGATTATCAACAACTGAAACTGTCTTGATAACTTGGTATAATACGTGTCTTTCTTAGGTTGCAGTGTGTTGGCGGACATTTGTTGGTTTACATATATACATAGTTTATATTACTACCATATCATCCCTTATTTGTAAATAGTTTTATCTTTATACATTTACATTAATTTTCAATCACTACATTATTTCTTCATCTTTCATCAGTTTTTTGCGCACAATATCGCCTATTTATGTGTCGACGTGCCGTAAAACACCATTCATTCATTCATTCAGTCTCGAAAAAAAGTGTTTTCCTTACATTATGAAGATGTCAGCTTATTCCGAAATTAAACAGTAGGTCTTAGTTTTTGGTTTGGTTAAAACGTTTATTTTCTTATTACCAATATGAAATCGAACCCAATATAAGCAAATATATAAACACAAGAGTGATTATAGTGTTGTTTGCCAAGAACATCATTTACGAGACGAATACAGAAATAATCTTTCACTTCACTTGTTTGTGTGTGTAACGGTCATAACATTTTTAAAATAACTTTGATAACTTAACACATCTCTTTAAGTTGTATACGTGTTGTCCGAGATATAAAATGGTGTTTACGAACAGCATCCTTCGGTTAAATCTTGTCCTAATAACTACTGAAACAACCGCAAGCTGTTTATTAAGTCTATTCATGAGAGGAAGTATATGGTTCGACACCTCTTACGTCCCCTAACACCGGTTTATGCGGTATTCGACTTAAAGCCACAATGACTGGGCTCGAAGACACCAACTACCTATTAAGTAAAAACACTACTGGTTCGTAATCTCGTGAACTTTTACATGCACCACACAGAACTAAACAAACGCTAGTGTGAATTCCAATAAATACTGAAAAGGAGATCCATTGGAAGCATCGAACACAAACAGGAGAGAAAAGTAGCAGACTCGGTTTTATTTCGTCTGTTCTAAGTTGTTATATTACATATTTGTCTGTGATTTGTATAGGAAATACTGGGAATAAAAAAGCTATATCTACTCGTTTGCTCTACTGGGAAATATCTCCCAGTGGGAGATAGTTCCCAGTACGAAACATTGCTCGGCCTTTTCCGTCAGTGGCGGGAATGCCAAATGACGTTCCGATTGTTTTACGGACGACTTCGTCAGATTCCGTCACTAGGAATTAACGATTACGGAAATTAACGAAGTGTTCCGGTTCCACTTGTTTTGTTTGTTTGACGTAACGTCGTCTTGGATGACGTAACGTCGTCTTGGCGTTCTCGTGCAAACGGATGTAAAAAGGCGTGAATCATTAGAAATATTAATAAAATATCATTTTAAATTATGTAATATATATATAGTTTAATAACCAGTGTTTTTGAGATATTGAAAATATCTCCCTCGGTAGAGAATATAGAAAATATCTCCCTCGTGCTCCGCACTCGTTTTTATATCGGGGCCATTTCTCTACCTCGGGAGATATTTCCCGTATCTCAATAACACTGGTTATTAAACTCTCACTTCCCCTAGCATCGGTTCAAAGTTCCTATTGATGGGAAGTACTTTTATCACATAACATGGCTTCTGGAGTGCAATATTTCTCGTAATACACTAGTGTATTACAGATGCAAATGGGGACCGAATCACTGTGTTTGTAAACAGTAAAACATTTAATCCCAATTGTTTGCATGGTATATCATACGATACGCTCAGACATCTTAACTATTTATCATTATTTGAAATCTTACTTCATAAAATGTATTATTAGTAACGTTAAAGGTAAATTGACAACATCAAGGTGAAACTATCACGTCGTAGGTGTGTTATGTGATAAACAGAGAATCGTACATTCGTGACTGTGTACTATTGCCTTTAATAAATTCGTTGGATAAAAAGATAGGATACTCGGAAACTCGTTTATTAAAATTAATAATACACAGTCACTCATGTAAGATGCTCTATTTATTTACATTGATCGCCTTGTCAATTTGGGCACTGAAGACAGATATAAGCGTTTTCCAGACATAAAATCGATTTAAGTAGGCCATATTTTTTACTGACCGTTCCAAGTCTTCACCGTTCCAAGACTTCACCACTCATTGTGTTGCGTATTGTCCTTTTCATTTTATATTTAATTGGTCTTTATTTGTGTTGCCATTGCATTTGGGTGCTATGATTTCTATAGGACCATTTTTATTATTTAGGTAGACGTCATGATAGGGTCCAGAATCTGGCCACAATCTGGCCTGTCATCGCACAATCAAAGAGGAAAGAATAGTGACGAACTGTAAATGTGTCAAACACTGCACATGCAGATTGTGTGAAAGTGACTAAAGATCAATATGAAAATAACAATACGAATGCTGATTTATTAATATGCTATTCAGTTATTTATGTTTTGAATTAGCTGACTTATAAAATATAGCATTCTACTAAAGTGTTACTTGTATGGGGCATGTCATTTCGTAAGAAGAACTTCGATGCCGACGGCTTTAATCTAAAGGGGACGCACAGACATCTTAACTCTAAAATTATAAAAACTGCGGCGTCGCAAGATTTCCTGCGCAGTTTATATAATTGTATATCAAAGATAATTACTCAAATAGTTAAACACAAAATATGTTGGTATAGTATTATTTTTTGAGTATAATGCGTTATTAATGTAGTAAAATCTATGTTTACAAACGAAGAATACATTTCCTTCCCAACGAAATTAAAGTAAGTACATTCAACTGATACATTAAATGTTTGACTTGTGCTGGCGTGACCCAGTGGATGCACTGATCTTCAATCCGGAAGTCCCGGGTTTAAGGAAATATTAAAATATCGGACAGGGAAAGCAGCATTCAAGGACGACAGTCAACCACAAAACACAAAAACAAACACGCAAACAGACAAACGAGACGGCAAAAGTAATAAAAAATGCAAACGACATCACAAATACAAAAGGGTTGACAAAAGGGCTACCGCCTTGGAACGGTCAGTGGCAACAAAGGCCACTGGGGGTTTAAACCGGTTCTAGGATGCACCAAACCTCACACGTACCCTACTGTCATCCCATTAAAACAGGACAGTGTAAATAAAGAAATCCCCGCCATGATCTAATCTCTAACCAACAAGGCAGCATCAATAGGCAATATAAGTAAAACACAAATATGCTCGTGTAAATATAATACAACAAAACGATAGCCTAGAAAGCCACAATGAAGGTACTCAATGACTTGGCCGAAGTCAGAGCAACAAGATAATAAACCATTAAGGGCACGACAGGAAAGATCATAGACACACATCAAACGCCACCGTCCCAATGGGCTTTAGGTAGACGTCATCATAGGGTCCACAGCCTGTCCGGTCATCGTACAATTAAAGAGGAAAGCTTAGTGGCGAACTGTAAAAGGGTCCACCACCAAGCATGCAGTACATTGCAAACTGATAGGGTCATAACCTCTTTTGATAAACTGTTTAACAAGTTTAACAAAGATAGTATGAAAGTGATAATGACCAAGAATCTTACGAAGTTTATAAATCACATCACCATAGAAGTCAGATTGTGATAGTCCTTGTCGCAGAAGAGTCCTTAAATTACTTTTATATTTGGAAAGAAGATCAGGGTTACGATAATAAAATTTTGCAAAGGTTTTACGAAGTTTATGGTAACGGTAACACTGATTGAGTAGCTTTTTAGTTATACAAATATTACGAATATTAAAGTCCCCAACTCGAGTACAAGCGCTTGAAAAACGAAAAAGTTGAGACACATACACCCCATAAGAAGTTGCTCGGGGAACATCCCCATCCAACTGGAGGTAATTAACAATGTCAAAATTAAAATCATCTCTCTTGTCATAGATTTTGCTAATTAGTTCACCATTTTCAATCGAGAGATCTAAATCAAGAAAAGAAGCGTTATTATCAGATATATTACCTTTATTAAGCTGAAGTTCTTTAGGATAAATATTATCAAGCATAGTTGGAAAGAAAGGGTTGTCAATGTTCAGTATGTCATCCAGATACCGAGAGGTGTCATTAAAAGCTTCAATAACATCTGCCTTGGTATCTGTTGAAAGACTCAACATGAAATCCCTTTCATAGCAAAATAAATACAAATATGCGACAAGTGGTGCACAGTTCGTACCCATAGGGATACCAACAATTTTTCTATAAACGGTGGTACCATACCTGACGAAAATATTATCTTATAGGAAGATGAGTGCTTCACAAACTTCATAGAAAGTCCACATAGTATAATTGTCTAAACTGCCGTTAGTAAAGAACGCTTTAATATTATTACATGCCAAAAATGTAGTATTTTCTCTAGCGAATGTTTTTTTGAATAAGAGAAATTAGCTTGTCTTTAATAAGATGATGTGGTAAGGTTGTATATAGTGTAGAGAAGTCATAAGTACTTATTGATGAAACTTGACCTTTATTGAATATTTTATCAAGAACGTCTCCTGATTTTTTTATAGACCAAAATAAATTAATCCCAGAGTTTTCATAAGTTTTATCACCATATAGTTTAACGTGATCTTTAACGGTAGTAAGACAAGAAGTTAAAAGTTTGGAGATGTTTGTTGTGGTGTAAGCACTAGAATTAGAAATAAAACGAGCCTTATACGGATTTTTATGTAATTTAGAGTGATATGTGCGGAAACAACATCATCCTCAGTAGAATTAACTGGAGTATACGAATTGGTGCTGCCGTGTTCCAGAGATAAAACATTGACGTAATGTAGGCGTCGAACTATTATTACATTATTAGCTGCTTTGTCTTAAGCCTCACCGGGGCATTGAATTTCGTCGGCGTGTTCTTGGGTAAGACACGTTAAACAAAGTTTAATTCAATTCGACTTGTGCATCAACGTTTAGATAGGTCAATGGCCACTGAAATATGTATTGACCATGTATACCTGTATTCATATTGCTGAAATAATATGTGAAAAATGGTCACATTAAAAGATTTAGTCACTAGCATACAGTGTTAATTATATAATACGTTTTAATAGTTGGCATTTTTATTTGTAAACTGTGTACAACGTCTCTACTAACCAAACGAAAATGGAGCTGATGGGAGACTGAATAATTCCAACGTAATTGTTTTATTATAATTTACTAATTTAATATTCAACTTGTATTTTATAAAGTTGAAATAGTCTGATATTACACATATGTAAATGGCCCTCAGTAAGATTATATATATATTATGCAATATCAGATTTGACATGTGGCACACATTTCATCACTGGTTTCCTGAATGTCTAAACGCTTCACTTGTTGTGTTCAGTGTTGTCCTTATATTTATTATTTATATACATCTTCTTTCCTTCGTTAGCATTAGCTGTCATAGTCCCGATTTCCCATTTATTGTCATCATTTTTAGACGAATTGATGGGTATTTCAATATATAAGTACTCAGAACACAGTCAACCAAATTCACGCATACAAAACAAACGACAAATAAACGGCAGAGTAAAATACATCACAAACAGAAAAGAGTTGACAACAAAAGTTCTTCTTTAAAACGGTCAGTGATCAAAAGGGATAAAAAGGCCGTTGGGGTTTAAAGCAGGTTTTAGTGTGCAAAAAAACTTACTCATACCCTATCGTCATCCCTATCAAACAGAACAGTGTAAACAAATAAATCCCCGCAAGAGTATATAATGAAGGACAATGGCAAATACTTTGAAAGAAAATGAGTTCAAATGAAAAGAAGACATAATGAGAAAAGGAAAGGAAGAGTTCAGAGAAAGCGTAGATATCCACAATTCCATATTGTTTAGAAAAGTGTGAACGTTGTCAAGGAAACATCTTGTTGAATGAAATCTACTATATTACTTATGGCATCATTGTGTTCATAAAGCATCATAATAAGTGGTATCTACTTGAATCTGAATGATATCTACTGTATGTTCATAATTACGGGACATAAAGCAATATATATATAGTGATAACTATTTGAATGATAACTATAGTATGTATTACAATTTCTATTCGTGAAGCATTATATAAAGTGGTAACTATTTGAATACTAACTACTGTATTACTAATAGCATTATTATATATATATATAATAATTCCACTGGCGTTGCACTAGATAGAGGTAATTTTACTTGTGTTTCACCATGTACGACTTGACACTTTTAACAACAATTTTGGCCACAAAAAATGCTTGGATAAAACATAATCCTTGTATATTTTTTCTATATGTTAATTCCTCATAACCGACTTCATTTTCACTTATCCTTAACATGAACTTTAGTATTTTTTTCAGTTGTTATTTTTCTATTCTCTTTAGGGCTGACACATGGGGATAGGGTACAGTGCGCATCTAATCAAATTGATGAATTATTCCGGAAGCAGAATCGCCGTCATGTTGGCAACTGTGATGTTTCTGATCTTACTACTAAGGATATCATGAAAACAATTAGCAATACCACAGTTGCCAACGCAACTCGTCTCTCGTTTCACTTTCCAATATTGATTACATTACTGGTCCTCATACCGATCTACAAAGACGACATTAGTCTCTTTGCCGTACTTTATCGTAGTAAACTTCTCACGAAATCAAACAATATCCCCTAATTAAGAGCAAACATCCGTTAATCCAGAACCAAGTTGATAATATTGTATTGTCAATTTGTTTATTATTTACCCTATACTTTACAGTAAGTGTAAATTGGTTAACGTTAACCGACAATAGCGAGAGCCTGGTCCAACTTCATCATCAAATTCCAGTTTGACATCTCAGTCCTCATATGCGATCGATTCACTAGACCTAACAAGACATTTGTCTTTCGTCCACTATAATGTTCAAAGTTTCTGTTTCAAAAACTTGACGTTTTACGGACAGAGCTAAGCAAATTTGACATACTACCAATTCTGAAACTTGGCTTAACCAGTCGATATTAACTTCTGACGTTTGATTCATTCTCAGACCCTGAGATGAAAGATCGCAATGACGATAGTGATGGTGGCGTTATACTCTACATTAAAAATCTCTATCCATTGCAAACGTAGGCATGACCTGGATCCGAATGGTATTGAATGTATATGGGCAGAAATATTTATGATAAACATATTCTGTTTGGATTGTTTTACAGACCGCCAAATGCAGATAACATTCCTAATTTCATTATTGAAAATTCAATTCACCATGCAGTGGACACAAACATTAATGCCATAATTATTACTGACGACTTGCACTTTAATACTTATAATACTAACTCACGTTGTCAAATAACGTCTGTCAGTGAACAATTCTCATTATACCAATGCATACACGAATCAACTCATTACACGGAAAATTTAACTTCAACAATCGACATTATTTTGGTTAATAACAAAGACAGTGTATTAAGAAGCGGTGTAGGTGATTCTTATTTTTACAAGAGGATGTTCGATATCACTGTCCGATATTTTGTATTCTTAACTTCAAAAAGAATGCTATCAAATCATTTTCGAGACATATTTGGAGATATGACAAGGTTGATTATGATACCTTAAGACCACTCTCCATAAATACAGACTGAAATGTTTTATGATAACGATATAAATGACCACACACACACACACAAAATAACGGAACGTATGATACATACAGCAAAACAACGCATTCCAAACTAGCTAGTGCGCATCAAGCCTAACGATCTTCCGTGGATAATTTCATCTATTACATGCCTGATAAGAAAACGTAAAAGAGCATATCGAAAAGCTAAATAAAAAATACGCTAGCGCTGTGGTTAAAATTTCGTAAACTTAAAAATGAGACAATTGACCTAATTAGGAAAAATAAAGATGACCACTTCAGAAAAATGTCAGAGGAACTAAAACCTGAAAGTCGATCTACTAAAAACTGGTGGTCAACCTTAAACTATTTTATGCTTTGAAATCGAAAAGAATCCGTATCCCAGCTTCAGTCAGGTAGTTCATTATAACAGACGACTATGAGAAAGCCAACGTTTTAAATGATTTTTCGAGAACTTAATTTACTAACTTTAATAAATGACGCTAATACACAACCTCCTTTATTACCCGCTATCAATGATCTAACCCTCAGTTCCATTTTGCTGAGTCCGACTGAGATAAAACAAATTCTTGAAAACCTACCACTAGGAAATGCTGTAGGTCCCATTACAATTAACAGCCTTGTTCTTTCAGAACTAGCCACCGAACTATCAGCACCTGTGTGTTCTTTATTCAATCATTCCCTAAGGGATAGCCTTGTGCCATTAACTTTGAAGTAAGCCTACGTTTGTTCAGTTTTCAAATCTGGAGACCAGTCAGTTGTGTCCAAATACAGACCTATAGCACTTCTTAGCTATGTTGAAAAGGTTTAAAAAAACAACATTTTTAAACACATATTTAACTGTCAAACCAATAATTTCTTAATTGCATTGCAGTCTGGATTTGTTCCAGGTGACTCAATAATTAATCAGCTTTCATACTTATACAATATCTTCTGTAAAGCTCTAGATTCTGGACAGGAAATAAGGGCGATTGTCTATTATATCAGCAGAGCCTTTGATCGCGTCTGGCAGGAGGGACTTACTGCAAAATTGAAGGCTGCTGGTACCAAAGGAACCTCTTGAAATGGTTATCCAAAGTTATCTTAATGTCGGATTGGAATGACATTAAAGCCGGTGTTCCCCAAGAATCCATCTTAGGGCCACTTTTATTCCTTCTTTATATTAATGATATTGATATAGACATCGATTCAATTTTTCTGGTATCGTTTGGTCTTTCTTCTTTTGTCATGTTGATGATTGTTAGGGACGTTCACTCATTTGCTTTCCTTTTTTCATCCCGTTTTTTTCAAGTATGAAAATGTATGACATTATTCTTTTGCGGCATTTTTTTGTGAACAGTTCTTTAACATATTTATTAAATACTTATTAACATTTATGTAGTGTTTTATTAACTTATAATACGTGCAGTATGCAATGCCATTTCTTTCACAACGCATTTTGTCCTTTTCTAGAAGCTTTTGTCGAAGACATCTTTTTCAAACTCCAATTTCATTAAGTAGTGGAGATATGTAGACATGAAACATTTTCATAATTATTTTAAAACGTTCTTTAAATTACGCACAGTACGGACTTACTTTGAATGTTTTACATTGAGGTATTTATTGAAATAAGCTGCGTATGTACTTTTAAAAATGTACTCCACTATTTAAAAATTATAAAAACAAAATTATATAAAAAAGAAATATATTTCACTCAGAGTTACCCATGCTCCATATGTTTACTTTTGATTACAAAAATGGTCACACATCACGGAAAAAACATATGCAAAATTAGTTTTGCTTAAAAACTGATATCTTACTGACTTAAATCATACAATATAACAATAAGTACTATTATTGTATACCTTCCTATTGTCCCGTTTAGTTTGCACTGAGCTAAGTGTGCAATATTCTACGATATTGATATTGCACGGGAACTTTTGCTCGTGCTTGCGAAGAGCCGCGAAATAGAAATAAGGAACTACTTTCAAATAAAAATAACGGAATCCTTCCTATAGTGTCAACAAAAAATACGTGTTTTTTTTCAACATTTTATGGCAAAAAATGATAAAATAATTCAAATGGTCACTCACCCACTGTTTTTAACGTTATCGAATGGTAAACAAACTTTAGAAAATCTTTTGATGTTTTTAATGACGTCATCCGACGTCGACGTCGTTTTCGCGCAAAATAATCATCCACACAAAATGAAACTGAATGGCAAGATAGGAATTCCATCAAAAGCTATAAAAATAACACAAATACAATGAAAAGTAATAGTCATACAATTAACATTGACAGTATACAATAAAAAGGTTATTGAATTTGTATGGCTAAATATTACTTGGAACGAGTTGTTTTGGCGCTTGACGACTCGCAAGCTCGTCGTCCTTTGCCAAATCAACTCGTTCCAAGTAATATTTAGCCATACAAATTCAATAACTTATATGATTACAAAGCAAACAACTCGAAACAATTATATAATTACGAATATTAAAAGACCCGAAAATGTCAAAAATTGCTAAGCCAACATCTTTAAAGTAGCAAATAACCAGCTGAAGTATTACTTTTCATTTTAATTATATACAGTCCAGCATTTTATGCCAGATTTTTGAGTTTTCACCAGTTTTCAAGAATCTGATTAACACCCTACTGTAAATAATTCGTTAAATTATCATAACAACTTTCACAGCAAGGGGTCATCATAAATGAGGGGCTAGCTCTGACAAGCAGGAGTATTAGATTGCACAGAGATTACACACATGGGTCAGTTTTATTCACAAAGTATTGCTGTACAGTTTTATTAGGGTTGTTTCACTTTTATTCCAGAAAAATTAACATGCATGTGCAATATTATCTAAACTATTACTAATATATCTTTATATTGTTTAATTGAAGTTTAAAAGAAATACAAATATACATGTACACAGTATAGGAACTGTGCACATACCTGGTTATTATATACAGTATAGGAACTGTGCACAGACCTGGTTATTATTATGATTGTGAAACGCAATTCTCAAGAAATGAGAGCCAAAATGTTGTTTAACATAGTGTATCATATATAAACATATACCCCTTTCATTTGAAACCTTGTTTAATGCATGCATGAGAGGGAAAAAACTAATAAAAAAATAGGTAGGATAGTTTGTTCTGTAATTTACTATATAGAATATTTAATACATCAGCAGTAATAGAGTCTGCCCTCATTGAGTTACGGTTGATTTAAACATCCAGTTGGGTGTACTTCTTACTTCACTATGTTATCATACTCTAACTTCCGATAACTGATAGATAGAATGTACCAGTCTTTCTGTCAGGTCTTATTTTCAGTTAAATGATTTTCAACTGTGCAAATACAAAAAAAAATGCCAGGGACCATGCCACTATTCCAATTATTATATATGATTCGCAATTGTACGCATAACAAAGGGAATGTCAAGGACCATGCTAAAAAACAAATTTAAAAATTATTGATTGGATAAAATTATTTATATTATTTTTAGCTCTACTGATCAGAGATCGGAGAGCTTATGCCGTGGTGCGGCGTCCGTCCGTCCGTCTGTCCGTAAACTTTTTTTGTAGCGACTACTCCTCTGAAACTACTGAATGGATTTTCATGAAACTTTATAGAAATGTTGCCCATGAAGTCTGAATTCATGTTGATGTGAAATCCAAGATGGCCACCAAATCTAAAAATAGATTTATAAAAAACAAGTTTTTGAAAACTCTAAGTGATATTGCTATGGGACTTTTTCTAAAATGATCAGCATGACATGATGTTGGTCCTTGTCGAAAATCGTTCTGATTCGACGTTAAACATGGCTGACAGCGGCGATCTTTGTTTACATAGAGTTATTTAGTAAAAACTTGTAGCGACTAATCCTCCGAAAACTACTCAACGGATTTCCATGAAACTTCACAGGAATGTTGCTCTTGGTGTCTAAATGATCCTAGCAACATTTCAAGTTGGTCGAAAATTCAAGATGGCAGCCACAGCTAAAAATAGATTTTCGAAAAACAAGTTTGTAGTGAGTACTTCTTGAAAACTATAAGTGATATTGATATGGGACTTTTTCTAAAATGATCAGTATGGAATGATGCTGATCCTTGTTTAAACATGGCCACCATCGGCTATCTTTGTTTACATAGAGTTATATAATGAAAAATTGTAGCGACTAAACCTCCGAAATTGCTGAACGGATTTCCATGAAACTTCACACGAATGTTGCTCTTGGTGTCTTATTGATTCTAGCAAAACTTCAGGTCGGCCGAAAATTCAAGATGGCCGCCACGGCTAAAATAGATTTTCAAAAAACAAATTTGTAGCGACTACTTCTTGAAAACTCTAAGTGATATTGATAAGTGACTTTTTCTAAAATGACCAGCATGACATGATGTTGGTCCTTGTCAAAAATCGTTTTGATTCGACGTTAAACATGGCTGCCAGCGGCCATCTTTGTTTATATAGAGTTATATAGTAAAAACTTGTAGCGACTACTCCTCTGAAACTACTTGGCGGATTTTCATGAAACTTTACAGGAATGTTGCTCTTAATGTCTAATTGATCCTAGCAAAATTTCAGATCGGCCAGAAATTCAAAATTCCTTGTTATACGTTTAAAACTAATATCGTTCTCAGAGCCAGCTCGAAATTCAAACCCAGCTCTGTATTCGAAATGCCTTTTTATGCGTTTAAAACTAATATCGATCTCAGTGCCAGTTCGAAATTCAAACCCAGCTCTGCATTCGAAATGCCTTGTTATACGTTTAAAACGAATATCGATCTCAGAGCCAGCTCGAAATACAAACCCAGCTCTGCATTCATAATGATTTGTGAACATTTAAAACGAATATCGATATCAGGGCCAGCTCGGAATTCAAATCCAGCTCGATATTCAAAATGGCTTGATGTATTTTTAAAACGAATATCGATCTCAGAAGTAGCTCGAAATTCAAACCCAGCTCGATATTCAAATTTCGATGTTGTATGTTTACAACGAATGTCGATCTCAGAGCCAGCTCGAAATTCAAACCCAGCTCTGAATTCATAATGATTTGTGTATGTTTAAAATGAATACCGGTCTCAGAGCCAGCTCGAAATTCAAACCCAGCTCGATTTTCAAAATGACTTGGTTCACGTTTAAAAAGAATATCGATCTCAGAGCCAGCTCGAAATTCAAACCCAGCTCTAGATTTAAAATGACTTTGTGTATGTTTGAAACCAATACCGATCTCAGAGCCAGCTCAGTATTCAAACACAGCTCTGCATTCAGAATGACTCGGTGTAAGTTTAAAACCAATATCGATCTCAGAGCCAGCTCTGCATTCAAACCCAACTCTGCATTCATAATGCCTTAGTGTATGTTTACAACGAATATCGATCTCAGAACCAGCTCGAAATTCAAACCCAGATCTGCATTCATAATGCCTTGGTGTACGTTTACAACGAATATCGAGCTCAGAGCCTGCTCAAAATTCAAACCCAGCTCTGTATTCAGAGCTAGCTTGACATTGAAAACCCAGCTTGAATGTCGATCTACGATCTCACAGCCAACTTCACACAGCTAATTATGTTGTACAATTTGACTGTTGATGGCGGAATAGGGACTTCAAATAAATAGTATGATATTCCCAGTTCCGATGATATCACTAATTTAGGTGCTATTATGAAACAGTATAGCAAAAAGCAGTATGACGACCTATAAATCACAGGAATACATACAGGAATAGTTTGTTTGTAAGAAAAACAACCGATGGAAGAGTGTATTGCGTAGTAATCTATTTCACTATCAAAAAAAGGTAAATCGCGTGAAACAATATTACAGCATTACAAAAGCCCCAGTTATCGAGGACCAGTCTTAACTTTTAAACACATCATAATTTTCAGCATAAGCAAAACAAGGAAATGTAGAATACTAAACATAGAATGCCTTGCCATATTTTTCACACATTTGTCTTTCCCTTTTAACTAAGTGAATATATTGCTGCTTTTTTATTTTGAATTAGAGCAATATGATCTATTAAATACAATGAATTACATATTAACAATCCTCAGTTAAAACAATCGGTGTACAAATGAACCTCTGTAACCTATTACCCTTTGCAAATACTGAATATAGTATTTCGATTAGGGATATCAGTTTCCTCAAGTGGTGGTCAGAGCAGCAGGGATGATGATTTGGGGCTGATAAGCCAAAGCATAGAATTCAGCCAAATTTTGGGATAAAATGTTAGACTGTATATTAGTTTAATAGGCCTAATGGACTTTGGGTCATTTCTAAATGTACGCAAAACATACACAGAATATTTTCAGATATACTATTGAAATGTTGGAATTTGTAATCTCTATTTGGTTCGTTTTTCCAAAGGACTTTGGTGTAGGTGTGCACTTAGAAAAGCATTTAATCACACACATACAGTAAACAAAAGATAACGTATACAATGCTAACATTACATCGATAAAAAAAACGCTATTTATCATCTGACAATATAGCCTAGTGTTGAAGTAAATGGACCCAATCCGAAGTTCATGAGTTCGAATCTCGCATAGGATATAATATATTTCAGTGAATGGGTGTGTTTTTATGATGCAGCTTAACAAATTATAAAGGTTCGCTATAAAACTGCATTATATACATGATATACGGGTTGTCAGTCATGTTTCACGAGAAACAATTTGACAGTAAACCAAGAGTTTAACCGCTCCTACTTCCACTAGGTATACTCTTAAACGGGGGCCAACGCAGAAAGAAGCGATATTATTCGATGTTATTATAATATAAAAAACGCCTTTCTCTCGATAAAGACAAATATGTCCGTTTATTTCGTCTTTTTGATAATGACAATTAGTATGTGTTGGAATACATGATACTTTTGTTGCTACGGGAATTGAAGGCAACACTTCCTTAAATTAAACATGCTGATGATATAATGATTATCATTCTATAAACAAGTTATAGATAGAGTCTGTTCACAGAGAGTTGGTTTATTTAAACACCGAGAAGGTTTATTGAGGTTTATAAATATCCAACGAGCTGAGACAGGCTCTATCTCTATAGCCCCGACTACAAATCAGTAGTGTTATTACTTACTGGTCCTTTGGGATCATCAAGCCCAATCAGTTGGCTATAAAGCAGAATATCGTTTTAGTCGGTTGTAGGAGGCGTGAGAGGTGTTGCACTTTACATTACCTATCATGAACAGACTCAATAAAACCGAGTCTGCTACTTTTATCTCTTGTTTGTGTTTGTTGTTTCCAAGTGATCTCCTTTTCTGTATTTATTTACATTCACACTAGCGGTTGTGTAGTGCTGTGTGGCGGCTGTAAAAAGTCGCCTGACTATAAATTAGTAATGTTATTACTTACTGGTCCTTTGAGACCATCAAGCCCAATCTTTGCTGCTTGAAAGTAGCGTATCGCCTAAGCCGGTGCTAGGAGGCGTGAGAGGTGTTACACCCAACATTATCTCTCATGAACAGACCGAGTCTGCTACTTTTATCTCTTGTTTGTGTTTGTTGCTTCCAAAGGACCCATTTTCAGTATGTATTGTAGTATGGTGTACTTAATGACCATGTCCATTCTCTAAATGCATTTATTGGAAGTTATAGTATGTTACGGTGCAGCCCCTTTGTTTATACTGAATTAAACAATTGAATGTTATGCGTTCATCAAAGACAAGTTCAACGACTATATGACAAACACTATGTAACCTTCAGATCAAACCTTCTCCGTTTTTTTCAAACGCGATAAACTGATTCAATGTGTTAGACAAATTGCATTAATAATATTTTTACGGAATACTGTAACCTATGAAAAGTCGCTCTGCAGATGTTGAATAGAAAAGTACACTTTTGTAACATGTCCAATTACAATTGAGGCGACAGTAACTTTTCATTTGTAGATTAATTATCAAAACACCTGCGTATGCCTATGGAAAGTCAGAATTTGCTACGCGACAATCTTAAAGTATTTATCATGCGATAAAATAAGCACCTGATCATTAAAGCAGCTTTTAAAGCGTTTTCACTTTAAACCTTCTGTATATCGGTAAATACTGAAACGATAGGACTTTTTCAAGTTTTCTTCGTTATGCTACCTAAGGTTAAATTCATTATTAGTGCAATATTCGACAAATTATTATTATTAACAATGAATTGCATATATGTCAGTTATGTAAAAACATTAAAAAATAACAAAAAAATAACGGAAAGCCACATGTTTTCAAAACATTAAGATTGTCATATGTCCCTTTATGCAAACTGTGTAATACTATATATATGTACAACTGTCGGCTATCAGCATTATAGAGAAGATGTGTAATATGACCATTATACTTAAATAACTAGTTTCTAAAATGAGGGCAACAAAGCAAAATTTAATTGGTAGATGAAAACTAGATTTAAAATATTTTCACAATAAATTTATTTACAAGTATTGGAATCTCATATCCATTACATACAGTTTTGTTGTCTTCTATTGTGTATATAGCTGCAGCATTCAGAAATGCAAAATGCTCTCTTATGGAGAAATGCCATTTTGTATATAGGGAACACATGCCTTTAGCTAACCAAACGAAAACAATTTCTGACATGAAGGTGTTTGTCTAGTGTTTGGAGGATTCTGTGCCGTAATACAGCTTAAGAAATACGACCGTTTTATTTCAATTGGTCTTGGTTTGTACATTAGACTTACTCTTTATTTTTATGTTGGTATTAACTGCAAACACTGGCTGTCACCGTGTAATTTATTGAGTTGGTCGTTTGAACGCATATATACATTCATTCTGATGTATACGAGGTATGACTTGCATAATATCTATATGCACGGTTGCTTTTTGTCATGTATATGTCATAGGATAACATGTTAATGTATATGGTTATGTAAATTAAGATGTATTGTCTCATATATTCCCCCATAGACCCTATATTAATGTAATAATCCTAACAACATGACACAATTGTAATAATAAGACTCGTGTAGCTTTAACGTATAAGGTAAGACACTATTGACAAATCTAACCTGTTCACATATTAAACCTGTGCACGTGCATGTAATACATTTACTGTCCCTTTGATATGCTAATTACTTGCAAGCGTTGACCAATAGCTGTATCGAACTTCGAATCAGTCTAAGCCATGATTCGATGTTTGAGACATCGGAGTTTGAACTTACATGAAATACATATTGTATATATTTATTTACAGGTAACATATTATTACATCTTATTATTCATATCTTGTTTAAGGTCTATGTATGTTTTTATAAAGATAAATATTTTCATGTTGTGCTTTTATTGATGTTTAAAAGTAAAACCTTTGTCTGAAGATCCGTCGGCCATATTTCTATTGTTGTCCGCCATGTTTGTTTTCATATTGTTTTTATGTATATTGTTATTGATGAGTCTAAGCCATGATTCGATGTTTGAGACATGGGAGTTTGAACTAACATGGAATAAATATAGTATATATTTATTTTACAGCCACTTACTATGTTGTTGTTGACCAGACGAGAACCTACCCCACCACCTAAAAGTTATCATGAAAAGATTATAAGGATAACCTAACGGTAAAACCAAACCGGTAACATATATGTGCAAAAAAAATGAATAACACTAATTTAATCTCATACATGTAAAGGATCAATAGTTGTTTTAATGACATGCATTTCTGAGGTAACTCTATACGGATTTGCACAAAGCGCCTTTATAAAACGTATACGATTGTGATCAGGCGGGTTTGTCAGGTTATGTCTTCATTGAAATTTGTACTGCACTTTATTATATTTGATATTTAATATTTTTCAAACAGTTGCGTTTGTTTACGTCTCACAACACAGTTAATTTTACATAGCTCTGCATATGTAGTAGGGCCCCTCTGGCCCACTGTAGAACATCCTGAATTTTCTTAAAAATATTTTCTTTGTGAAACTTGATGCGCGAAATATCCAGCAAAAAACACGGGGTTGACCAATTTGCTTTTTTTTAATATCAATAGTTTGAAGAGACCCTCTTGAATTTGTCCATTTCACTGACATTTTCTAATGTATCACTACCCAGTATTAGATTCTCAGATCTGGGCTCAGAAACATTCAGGCACATCCAAACCTGTATGAAATCATGAACTTGTCCCATTTTTGTCACCTGCAACAAAAAAAGAGAAAATATTTCCACATTTTAATAAATAAACAAGAACCGAATAACACAGTTCTATTTTTTTAAGTGCAAGAATGTTCTACCGTGACTGCCAAGGGAAATAACCGTTTAGTGAGACCTTAAGTAGGAAGTATTACTTTAATGTTAAAATTGCGCCATGTCTCAATTTATGCGTGACCTTGTTTTGATACATATAATTTGTTAAGTAGAATTACTATCTTAAGACAGTGTTTTATTTTAAACGTTCGTGTCAGTGGTGTTTGCTGTTGTTTACTGAGTTGGTATATGAACTACACTATAATGAAGACAACATATGAAAATACTACAATTCGAAGTGATATCAGCCGAATAGAACTCCAAACTGTACCAACTGTATCAACAGGGGAAGACGAGTATGAACTCGTGCAATTTAATACTAACAGCACTAAGCCACCACCACAAACGATAAAGGAACATGGACTTATTTCTTGGAAATTATTTTTTCTGATAGCCGCCATTGCACTGGCTGTTTCGGTGATATCAAGCGTAGTTGCAGGATATGTGGTGTACAGTATAGGAAAAACTGATCAGGATGAGTTATCTCGGGGTAAGTGAAACATGGCGGTATGATTTTATTTTCTTGACGTAGATAAACTTATAAACTTTTGTAAAAAATAGTGAGTGATAAAACGTGAATAGAAATTTATCTGGCATATTACGTAATTTAAATATTAACTATAATGAAATGTGTGTGAGGGGCTTATACGTGCACGGGGTATGGCCTTCCTGCAAGGAGAAAGACGGGTTACATACGGCTTGAACGATGGCGTACTTTCAAAGAAAGTACCTTTCCCGAGTAAGATAGGGAGTGGGTTTTTTAGTGCGTTTGTTAGTGCGTTTTTAAAATCATGAGATGTAACCCCACTGGGAATCGAACCCGGAACTTAGACGTGTTGCAAATATATGGATGTTAACCACTCGGACACCGTTAGTCTATGTTAATAAACATGTGTTGATAATATGTGATGTTTATAAACGTCTAACGCCTTGGATAATATGCGATGTTTATAAACGTCTAGCGCCTTGCACAATTTTAAATTAACTTACAGTATGAGCTGCCAACTCAGAAAAACAGTCCTCGTATATTTATCTCTGGTGTAATAAACTAAGTTCAAACTATGGCCGAACTAGTGGCCCAACTGCTTGAAGCTCAGAATATAAAGGGTAGGTCTAGGACGTTAGAATAATGTGTCTAGGGTAGGGCTAGGACGTTAGAATAATGTGTCTATCTGGGGCTATAATGTCATGTCTACGGCGTGGTATTCCAGTATGTCAGTACTATAAAGTTGGGCATTTCTATTTGATGGAAGCCTCCTGGAGGGACTTCCGACTTCATTTCTTCCGTCTTTCATAGTTTTTAAATTCCTTTCTTCTCACTTCGTGACGTTTTACATCCTTATTTCTAATTTGACATCCCTTTTCGTGATTTCTGGAGGACCTGGGTTCAAGCCTCGCTCCATTGAGTTTCGTCTGTGTGTTCTTTCTCTAGTCCTCGTCTGTCGAATGCGGACGTAAACTGGGCTGTCCCGTGTATTATCCGAGCACGTTAAAGAACCGTAAGAATCTGTGAGTTAGGAAGAGTAGGGCAGGATCCTAGATTGCCATTTAGCATTACTCTCTCTCTGTGGCAGCTCTATAAAGCATATAGTGTCTTGTTGAGTCTTTAAAAAACATTCAATTCAATATTTCGTCACTTCTAACTATATGACAGTATTGTGACTTCTCCCGTCATGACGTCTAATTCAAGAAGTCAAATATTTAAGTTGGGCCGCACCTCCTACCTACACCCACCCCCACACACACATTCACATCAACCCTTCAATGGATCCATTCAACATGAGCCTTGGGGAAGCGCTAGCATGTACATGTCGTAACGTATTTATAGAAACAAACACATCTAATCATGGCATGATCAGGTTGCGGAAATCGCCTATTTTAAAACTGTTATATAATACACATATTATCTCTCTCTTTTAATATGATCTGCAAAATAGAGACAGTTATTCAGTTATAATACAAAACATTTTGATTTTAATTAACATGATGTTTTTACAAACTTTCCAAAGTATGTAGACACTTCCCATGTTAGGGTTAATACATTTAGGCAGTAATACATTCAGACAGTAATACATTCAGGAGATAATACTTTCAGGCAGCAATATATTCAGACGGTAATACATTCAGGCAGTAATACATTCAGGCGGTAATACTTTCATGCGGTAATACATTCAGGCGGTAATACATTCAGGCGGTAATACATTCGGGATGTAATACATTCAGTAATACATTCAGGCAGTAATACATTCAGGCGGTAATACATTCAGGCAGTAATACATTCAGGCGGTAATACATTCAGGCGGTAATACTTTCATGCGGTAATACATTCAGGCGGTAATACATTCGGCACGTAATACATTCAGTAATACATTCAGGCAGTAATACATTCAGGCGGTAATACATTCGGGCGGTAATACATTCAGGAGGTTATACATTCAGGCAGTAATAAATTCCGGCGGTAATACAATGAGGTGGTAATACGTACAAGCAGTAATACATTCAGGCAGTAATACATTCAGATAGTAAAACATTCGGGCCGTAATAAATTCAGGAGGTAATACATTCAGGCAGTAATATATTCAGGTGGTAATACATTCAGGCGGTAATACATTCAGGCGGTAATACATTCAGGTGGTAATACATTCAGGCAGTCATACATGCAGGCGGTAAGACATTCAGGAGGTAATACATTCAGGCGGTAATACATTCAGGTGGTAGTACAATGATGCGGTAATACATTCAGGCAGTAATGCATTCAGGCGGTACTACATTCAGACGGTAATACATTCAGGCGGTAATACATTAAGGCGGTAATATTTTACCCGGCGTTGAGTGAACTTTCTTTGTGTAGGTTTATGAAGTTCATCGGCTAACTTATCAGGCCATCTCAACGCCTTTTCTTGCTTTTTGATGCTCCAAGTCCAAGTTTGTATTGAGTACTAATAACCGGCTTAACAATCAAGTTTAGGCACGTTTTTCTCCAAGTGATTTATACTTACTAATTTTTAAACCAGTCATCATGTTTTTATTAGATATTGATTTATTACTAGGAATTTCGTCATAACAATAATCATGCTCTTTACAAATAGATCTAATTCATTTGATGGTTTTCCACTGTCAAGTGGGTTACCCGGACCGCAATATTTATTGTTAACCCCTTTTTAGGTAATAAAGGGAGTAAAGCTTTATGGATATCAATGTTTCCACCGTGTTTCTTTAAAACAAATTGTGTTTTAGTCATTCCGCAAGATGCACATGTTGCTTTTAATATTAATCTACCATTTCTTGTTGACATGTACCGAGGATTAACATTTTCAATAATCATCTTTTCTTTAACACGGTAACTCATATATAATATAATTAGATAAAATGTGATCGTATTATGTTTTCATTTTCTATTGGTTTATAAAGCTTTAATATTTTATAAAGAGTATCATACAAACTATGTCCTTCTTGGAACTTTTTAATGAAGAATAGACTGAAATACCCACACAAATACACTTGTTTTATCTTGATACTGATAATAGTGTTGTACTTTATGTTAGGCATGTAAGTTAAAACATCTTTTGTCGGACTTAGACAAAACGGATCAAAATAATAATTATCGCAGTAACAAGTCCAGTGTGTAACAGGTCCATTAAAATCATCAAGATTAATGATACCACATTCTTGTTTTTTTTGTTTTGTTTGTAATTTGTTTTTGCTAAACACTCCCCTGAAGTCTTGTATAACTGTTTAGCCCATTTTATTATATCTAAAAGAGTATGCGAGTTGACCTTTGGAAACGTCCAAATACGATAAATACGAAATATTGCAGTCTCGGTTTGATTGAGATTGTTCATGAACGGTAGTGAAATGTCACTTCCCAATGTTATCGTATCTAAGTTAGAACTAGGCTCGTTTTGAAATGTTTTTTTTTTAAAGTTTGATACTTCTATATGCATTGGTCTAAATTGTGAATCTACTTGTAAACCATTTCCACGGTCAACTCTTAGTATTTTCCTTTTCTATCTACTTGTAAACCTTTGCCTGTCAAACCACTAATCAGAGATCATGTAAAGGAATTTCTAGTGATGCAAGTAGTCCAAAAAATCCTCCGTCTTGCTGTTGTTGCTTTGTTAGTTTAATAGGACAACATCTTTTATACTGTATTATCTGTATAATTTATTTGATTCAAGTAGTGCTTGTTTTTTATCACTAGGTATAGTAACCGTGCCATTTCCAAATAGTTTACCAATTTCAGTACTTGCCAAACCGCAAAGTGATCCCGTTGCTAGTGGTGGTAATACCTTTGGAGCAAATTTAGCAACTGCTGGTAATATTGTTTTAGTTAACAAACCAGCTAATGCTACCAAAAAGCCTCCATTTTTAGACTAAGACTTCATTTGTGATTTTGATATATTTATATCTAAGCCATGACCGTTGTTTATCGCTTTATTAATATTCTTAATTTGAGTAGCTGTCAGCAACAAAGGAAAATCCCCAGTTAATTGGTTATTATTCAACCTGGTCGTTAATGTACATTTGTTTTCATACGCTTTTGCTAAACTTCTTTTTTCCTCTTTAGTTAAATTTATTGAATAAGCTATGTAATTCATATATATTATAAGTTAGATTAAACTATAACTAATTCATTTCCAATAGTATCAATTACATTATCTTCTTCATATAAAACCAGAGAATACACTTTATATCTAGCAGTAGAAAAGGGTATTCAATTTATATCTCAAATTTAGTTGTTTTGGATCATTACTCTTACCGGTTCATCTTTAAAAGGATATGACATTGTAAGGTCAGCTGTACTTATTTCATAAATAACATACCCATATGATCCATCAACAATAGAATTACTTATCAAATCACAGTGAATATATAACGGATCAATATAATTTGTTATGTTTGGTGTTACTTCCCCAAACTTAGTTTCTCTAATAACTGCATCTGTGTCAAAGCCAATTAAGGTGTGAAAGTTTGACCCGCTTAAATCAAGTATAAAATTATTATGAATGGTAACTAGGCATTAGAAACTTGACATATCAAATTCAATTCTTATTGGAACAGGTGAGTCAGCAGCTAAATCACCGTTTACAACTAATGTTTCTTTAAATTTGTAGAATTATCAATATCAGGTTAACTATAATTTCCACTTTTAAAAATAATATCTTTCCGATCTTTTCTATTAAAATACCTTGTCGTTTTGTTATTAAAAACTTCACTAATATTATACCATTAGTAAGTCATAGAATTACCTTTTCAAGTCCAATACCATACTGTTTGTTCTTGTCCAATATAAATGGTCTATGAAATACAGTTGTAAAATCACTTCGTATTAGAGTTATTAATTATTGAATCTTTTTCTGATGTTAATCAAATTTTTGTTCCATTATACATATTAGTAGATACAATTACTTACATAAATAAACAACTTGATTTTTCAAGAATTGAGAAGTTGAGTAGTGTCATGTTTTATGCCTGTACATAAAGCAATACCCCATCCTTATTTAATATATGCTTCAACTGTTTCTTTTAGTATTCGTTTACCATTTTCTGTTTTTGGATATAATAACTTATCAACTATATTAATATAAAAATGCTCTACATCTCCTTTTGTATAAATACAATTTATTTCAATTAAATAACTTCCGGATTTATGAATTCTAAATACACTGTTTGGATCCAATTCTTCATATACTCTTTCTATTGAAAAATATTCTTCAGTATTTATAAATATTTTGGGTACAATAGTAAACTCTTCGAAACAATATTTACGAATATTTCTTTGAAATGGTTTTTGAGTTGGATACGATACATAAACAACGTTATCTTTCATAATGCTTATTCCATCTATTGTATATTCAAAAAATATAATCCGATTGCATTGTCTACTTTTACTCGTAAATCATTAATTATTTCAAGAAGTGCTTTGCGACGACTATCACACTTGTTAGTATAATCTTTAAGAAAAGCTAGTTCATTATCAACGGCGCTGTTTCTTTCATCTTGCAGAGCCCTCATTTGTTTTGAAACTTCATTAATAGCAGTTTCTAGCTCATTATTATCCATCATTTGTTGATTAATTGTTGCGATCCGTTTATTTATACGTTCAACACCACGTTTTATTTGTTCACTTACTTGTTTATAGTTTTTTTTTATCATTTTCCAATCCATCCTCTTTCTTTTCTAACTCTTTTAAAGCATCAACCAGTAGTTTTATGTTATCTTTTCAACCATTTTGAATTTCAATAATTTTCTCACGGTTTGTTTGTAACTGTTTTTATACTTGGCTTATTTTGTCATCGACACCTGTTGTTAAATTTATAATCATTTCTTGTATTTTGTCAATATTAAAATCATCTATAATCTGATTAATTTTTCTTATTTAAATTTTTATGTTGCTACGTCATTATTATCTGTTGGATTACCGACATTCATAATTCTATTATTATCCATCTTAAGATCACTTTTTAAAATATTATCCTGGTTTTTACCCGTGTGAAGATAATTAACAAGGTGTTTCTGTTTAAAATACTCAGAAAGCACAATACCAAGATTTGTAATATTAACACTGCCAGTACTAACTTTCTCGTCAAGATCTTTAAAAAGTCCCATTATATATAATATAGGATTAGATTAAATTTCACCTATGAAGTTACGCTTCGCGATCTTTTTCTAAATACAAAAAGTCATACTGCTTGTCAGTTGCTTTTTAGAACTGGTCTTTTGTAATAATAACTTGTTCTCTAGAAAGCATGTCAATTTCATTTTTACTTGGAGTTGGAAAGAAGATATATTGAGAACAATTTAATCGGATGTCTTTAGGAGTTTTGTAATAAGATTGTGCCAAATAAATTACACAGCAGTTTTTATGCCTGCCTAGGATAAAAAATAATAATATCATTTTGATTACGTTCACAAATATAATCAAAAAAAATGACAAAATCTTTTGAGTATCTGAGTCTAACCCATTTACATGGATAACTTCATCATTTGAACATTCGAATATATCTTCTAAGGAAATGCTATGCTATTTTTTCTAAACATTCTGATAATGATACCTTGTGCTTTGACAGCTCTAAATGTTTAACAAATAATTCAGTTTTGTCGTAATATTCTAAAGGTTTTAACAACATGTGAACTTATGTATTTTTTTTTACCAGATTCTGAATTACCACATATTAACATTCTAAAACAAGAGTCTGGCATGAAGTCGTGTATCTGCTAGAATTTAAATTTCTACATTTAAATCATAGTTTGGAATTTCTATATAATATATAGCAGATTAATCATTATTAAACATGTATAAACCAAAATTAAATTTAAGAAGTAATTATATCATATTTAACTTAACTTATCTTAACTTATCTTTAAACCGGTAACTAGCGAAAAGTCAGTCAAAACAGTTAACTAAGCAGTTAGCTACTCTTCCCGAAATAAGTCAACAGTTAGCTAATCTTCCAGCAATGAGCCAACAATTAGCTGCTCTATTGCTAGTGAGGCATCGGAAATACAAACGTATCGAAGGTTACCTCAGTCATTTGATGAGGAGCGTGGTAAAGCTGACGTAACAGAGAGTAGATTACTTATATAAACCTTAAAGGGTTAGCTGAAAATATATTCTCTAAAGCACGTGAGATAAACTAATCCTGGAAAATTAGAAAGGCGATATAAAGAGATTCAATACTTATTTCAAGAAAGCAATCCCATTAGCAGCTTGTAATTGTTTAGATTTTTTCATTTTTTTATTTTTTATATTTCAATATTTTACTGGTTTATGACAGTACAACAGTTACATATTTATGAATTTAATCATTGAATAACACAAAACAGTTATATTAAAGTGTCATTTTACATACATGTATTCCGAAAAATAAGTAACAAAAATAATGTAAGGAAAAGAGATAGAGAGAGAGAGAGAGAGCGAGAGAGAGAGAGAGCGCGCGCATTTATTACCGAATACTGTCAATTTTCTGTATTTAATCGTAAAACATCCCATTTTTTTGAGTGATATTCCTATTTGTCTTTTGAACTGGCTATAATACGCTCTATATGTTCAATTTTTAGTATGTATGAGATGAATGATGTAAAACTAGCAATCGTGTCCGTACTCTTGAAAATAAAATACTTTGCAATTATTAAAACACAGTTTAAAATATCTGAACAAGATTTATCTTGAATAATACCAAATGAGATCATTTGGAAAGTCAATGCAAAAGGATAATTTTTGCTGTTTAAAAAGTGATGTATTTCTGTCCAAACAGCTCTACTAAATGTACATTCCCTAAACAAATGTTCAATTGTTTCAGGGGGCGTCCGTGGCCGAGTGGTTAACGTCTCTGACTTGAAATCACTTGCCCCTCACCGCTGTAGGTTCGATCCCTCAGGGCCTAGGAATCTTTATGTGAGGAAGCTATCCAGCTGGCTTGCGGAACGTCGGTGGTTCTACCCAGGTGCCCGACCGTGCACGAAAATTGCCCGGAGGGGCACCTATGGTCTTCCTCAACCAATGGAAGCTGGAAAGTCGCCATATGACCTTAGCTGTTGGTGCGACTATAAAATCCAATTCAATTGTTTCAACGTGCATATTGCAAAAATCACAGAGACTTGTGTAACTAATTTTGCATTTGTATAGAAATTTGTTTGTGGGTATAATTCTCATTATATATTTATACATTATATATTTATATTGAAAAGATCTAAGTTTTGTATCGATCGTGCTTTTGAAAGGTGTGGTATGAATGCGTTCCCAGTTTATGTTTGTTATAGTTTCCTCCCATTTTTGGTGAGGTTTAATTTGTAATTATGCTTGAATGCGTTCCACTTGAATGTTGTACGAGAGGTGTTCAACTTATATTTGAACACGTTTATTGTGTAACTGAATCAACGATCTTCAAATTCTCGTCGAATATGTTGATTATAATGATTCCATCGATATGAAACAATATGACATGCACTATTATGTGCTTCCTAATGTTGCTGAATCCGCATTTTTGAAAAGGGGTAGAGAATGACATTTTGAAGCAAAAATCGTCAATTATGAAAATAACTGCAATACAAATTTTAAAACAAATGCTTTCAAAATATCGTTAAAGGTTATAATATTCCGATATGTCCTTGTCTGCACGTAGAAAAGTGTCATATGCATTTTTTTTTTATTTGTCGATTTTCAAGATTTTAGCGAAAATTAACATGAAAAGAAATATAAAAAGATCGGACAGGGAAAGTAGCATTTAAGGAGGACAGTCAACCACAAAACACAGAAACAAACACGCAAACAGACAAACAAGAAGGCAAAAGCAATAATAAATGCAAACGACATCACAAACACAAAAAGGGTTGACAAGAGGGCTACCGCCTTGGAACGGTCAGTGGCAAAGTAGGCCACTGGGGCTTTAAACCGGTTCTAGGGTGCACCAAACCTCACACTTATCCTACTGTCATCCCATTAAAACAGGACAGTGTAAATAAAGAAATCCCCGCCATGATCTAATCTCTAACCAACAAGGCAGCATCAATAGGCAATATAAGTAAAACACAAATACGCTCGTGTAAATATAATACAAAAAAACAATAGCCTAGAAAGCCACAATGAAGGTACTCATTGACTTTGCAGAAGCCAGAGCATTAAGAGAATAAACCATTAAGGGCACGACAAGAAAGATCATGGACAAACATCAAACGCCACCGTCCCAATGGGCTTTAGGTAGGTGTCATCATAGGGTCCACAGCCTGTCCGGTCATCGTACAATTAAAGAGGAAAGCATAGTGGCGAACTGTAAAAGGGTCCAACACCAAGCATGCAGTACGTTGCAAAATGATAGGGTCATAACCTCTTTTGATAAACTTTTTAACAAGTTTAACAAAGATAGTATGAAAGTGATCATGACCTAGAATCTTACGAAGTTTATAAATCACATCACCATAGAAGTCAGGTTGTGATAGTCCTTGTCGCAGAAGAGTCCTTAAATTACTTTTATATTTGGAAAGAAGATCAACTATGAAAATGACTAAATTTACGAAGGCCTCTAGTTCAAAACATTAATTGCAGGCATTTTTGTGACTTCCTTCGCTATAAAAAACAAGTTTCATAAGTTTCTCAAAATAAAAGATAGAACAATATATAACTTAACATTTAGGGGCAAAACACACACATTTGCAAATAATGATGAAAATAATATATTTTTTTACCAAAGATATCTTTATAAGGTATATAATATACATATATGATATACATCAACAATAACTGTTCATGTTTTTATATCACAAAATATAATTAAAATAGTTATTTTGGTTAATTTATAAAATTATCAGTAACATACGATTGATTGAAATAAATTTTATAGTCGCACCAACAGCTAAGGTCATATGGCGACTTTCCAGCTTCCATTGGTGGAAGAAGGCCCCAGGTGCCCCTCCGGGCAATTTTCGTGCACGGGCGGGCAACTGGGTAGAACCACCGACGTTCCGCAAGCCAGCTGGATAGTTTCCTCACATCAGTAACATACGAGGAAACTTTCCTATTATCTGTCAATTTTTTAATATTGCGATAAAAAGTCGAGCTAGCTTTTAATTCAGCATCTCTATTTTTGTCTTAAAATAAAACATACGATCATATTTAAATTATAAACACAGGTTTAAACAATTATGATATGCATTTAGTACCATTAATTTGTTTAAGGTAAAACACCACGGCAACAGCAACATATAGGTTTACAATTAGAAAATAGTGTACATCTTATTCAAAATGTAATTTAAAAATAACAGCGTGAAATTGGATATTATTTTTTAATGCATACGTTCTAAATGACAGTTGCACATCATTCAATCACGCATTTTTTAAGATAATCACTTCCGCTGAAAAAACCCACCTTAAACAAAAGTGTTCAATTATAAGTTGAACACCTCTCGTATAATAATTTGTGGGCACTGTTTTATTTTCATATTTGTTTCAGTAACCTGGTTTCGCAACAGTGTGTTGTCCTGTCTTCTGTTTTAGTTTCTGTTTCCATTTGTTTGGTATGCTTTGAACAACTGTATAGTAGTTCAGTAATTCAGAAGTATGTATGTTATATATTGTTTTCAAATAATATACAAGAGAATGATGTGAACGTAACCCTGTAGATATTTTACAAGCCGAGATAGAATTTATAATATTTGAAGACACTAAAAAATAATCTAGTCTACAAAATATTGGGGGTTTATGGTTTGAGTGCCACGTATAATGTCTAGTAGTGGGGTTAAAAATTCTCCAAATATCGTTTATATCGTTATTATAGTATTATTCTTTTCTCGACATTGTTTGTTGTTGTTAACATTACCATTTTTCTTGTCTAAACTTACATCAATCACGGTATTAAAATCCCCACCAATAATTAAAGTATCACTATCATTTAAAGTGACAAACTCTTCAATACTTGACAGAAACTTCATATTATCAGATGTGTTATTCGGACCATACACGTTCAACATTAGAAATTCCTGTTTATCGATGCTGGTTTTAATGATTGCATCCTACCATCTATAATGTTTTTATGTTCCAATATTCTGTATGAAAAATTCGAGTTAACAAGGATGCCCACGCCCATACTATTTCTACTATTTCCACTAAAAAATGCTTCATGCCCCCATTCTGTTTTCCATGTTCTAAATGTATTTTCTTCGCAATGGATTTCTTGTAAAAAACAAATTGAGTAATTATTTAGCTTTAACCATTCAAAAATGTGTCGTCGCTTGCGATAATCGCCCAGTCCCTTAAAAGTAAAGGTACATAAATCTAACTGTCATTTATTAGTCATAACATTTATCCTATGACAATTATGGGTTGTTTGACTATCAATACAGTGTATTACCATTGAACAGTACAGTAAAAGGTTAACGCCTAAGTAGTCTATCGTTGAACAAGAGAGTATATAGAGAGAAGTCAGAGTAAGATAAAAGAAGGAGAGACCAAAGGTGATAGTGTACATTTCAGTATTCTCGTTTAGGTGTACGATTTGGGCGCCATCCTAGTGTGTAATATTGTATTATATTTGCATATCAATACATAGCACACGTTGAAAACAATAATTTCGGATTCAATCTTAAATACAAAAATAAGATAAAATAGAGCACCAAGAATAGAAACACACACATCGCTACAAAGTCCTTTTTTTGTCTGAAAAGGAAAAAGAAAATCAACAACAACAACAACCATGAAACAAAATTAAGGAAGAAAGACACCATAAAAAAGCAATTTAGAACAAATTTCAAAAATAAACGCCAAAGTGGTTTAGAAACAAATAACAAGAAATACAACTACAAAAAACTCCCATAACCAATTCATTGTTTATCAAATAAACTTTGCATCTAGCTATAACAACATGACACACACATTTGAAGCATATCAGGTGGCACTCAGGTGGTTTATATACATCAAAAGTAATCCTACGTGTTCGATTAAGTAGCCTTTACAAAGAATACATTTATATTCAAAACACATTGACTCTGTGTCTTTTACGAGAGCATCACATTTACAATAATTACTAGTGCATTACGTTTATGAACAAACTATATATTGAACACATTATATTATAAAAAATAGGCACTTACGTATATATTTGATCGACTGTACAATACCAAAACGAACTATATGTAAATATATACTCTCCCCAAAAACATTGAACATTTGCAATTCTAATACTTCATAGTTTAAACATGTTTTACAGGCAAAAAATATATCAACACATTTTTCTTTTACATAAAAAAAATAGAAATAAAACATATATAAATATACTACTGGATCCAGCCGTTCATGCTATTGTGAAAAAAAGCATCCCTTAGTGGATATTTTGTAAAATGTTGATATTTGGCATGTTATCAGGAGTTCAATGTAAAATTTTATCGTGTCCACTAACGGATATTTTCCTATGATTACAGCCGTTCGTAGCCATGTCCACGACCGGTGGCAGAATACTCACTGACATATCTTTATAAGTCTACGAACGGCTGTTATTTTTCACTCGAAAGAAAACCAACATGCCCAATGAAGTTATATTCATGAAATAATAGATGTAGATCTAGATTTGAGTATTCTAAGTAGGTTTATTAATCGGTGAACCATTTTATTCATGATTTATTTGACGTCACGTATTTTATAATATGACGTCACGTTAAAACGTCTCACGTGAAGCCTTAACTTATATGACGTCATTGATTATTTTAGTATACCTGCACGACTTCTAAAAAATAGTCTAGACTCTGTATCGATTAATTTTAATTAAATAATGATGAAAAATTAAAAGGAAGATTTTTTTTTTATATATCACTGTAGATCTAATGTACCAGTAGATCTAGAGACTAGTAATATAAGAAACTAACCCGCCAAATAACGGCAAAATTACACTACAAACCGTTTATCCAAACTCTATCCAGGTGTTCAGGTCATATACTAATGCATATACATGTGCCGATTATACAGGGAAGGTTTATTCATGGGTTCTTGAAATATTCATAATTGATTATGCGTAAAATGAATTATGAGTTGGTAACTCTTAATTCGAAGCTACATTTTTGGGGTTTGGCCTGGATGGTTAGTTGTACTGTTTCTATATAGTAGAGTCTGGGATTCTCAAAATATGTAAGTTATATACAATGTTTACCTCGTCGTCAGTAGTTTTAGAAACGATACAGATCTACATATGTTGTAAAATGCGGCCGGTGTTGGCGGGATAGCTACTTTAACAACAAACACATATATATACTGGCGTTCAGAGGCGTAGCGTGGTTACTTTTCAAGCCACTCGTAAGGGAAGAAGTGTTGATTCTTATGGATGGCTGGAGGTGTACATAACTGGTTCTACCCAGGAACAGTGGGTGGTCTGCCTCCACCACAAAAAATAATTGATCGTCATATATAAATTTTAAATGTGAAAATGACGTAAAACACCATAGAAACACGACACTCCTAATACATTGTATGAAGCGCCGAGTTGGATAAAACGGCACGGAAGGGGTGGGTGGGGTAGGGGGTGGATAGAGGAGCAGAGGGCATTGGGATATTGTTTTATCTTTGGTGCTTGTAAAAGCGATATTTGTCAGGTGTATACTAAATCTATACACTTTCAATGCTCGCAAAAATGTGTTTCCACAATAAGCCCACCCTTACTGACTTTTATTGCGTTTTCAACATTTTATGATTTTTCCCCTCAAATTAGATCTACGCCCGGGAGTAAGAATGTGTGCCCCCAGGCATTATATGCAATATATTTCACTTAGGTTACATTGACACGTTAATCCGGATAATCAGGGGCGTAGCTGGCCGTTTTAAAGTAGTGTACGGCCAAGCAATTGAGCACCTTAGGGGCGAAATTGTTAAGGGGGATTGAGGCATGCTTCCCCAGAAACTATTAAAGGTTAGATGTAAATTGGTACATTCTGAAGAGTTTGTTATATAAGCTAACAGTTTCGGCTAAGTAGATATTCCGCCAACAACAGCCACATTTACCAACGTATGTACACTTTTTCTAAACCAACTGACGACGAGGTATATACGAGTATAGAAAACTTATCCTATCTCATAGACACAATATAAACGGCTTTAACCAGCCAGCCCAAACCCCAAAACTGGAGCGTCGAATAAAAAGTTACCAACTCAGAATTCATTTTACGTATATTCAATCACGGGTATTTTAAAAGCCGGAAATAAAACTTTACTTTTAATCGGCACATTTACATTAGTATACGACTTGAACACCTGGATAGAGTTTTGTTAAACGGTTTTGTAGTGTAATTTTGCCGTTATTGCCCGATTAGTTTCTTTAAGAAGCTGCCGGGTGCTCCCCTGCCTGGTTTCTCTAGTGTTACCAGTAATGGCATGCATATAAACAACAGAAGTTGCCCAAAGAGTTTAATAATTATTCTGTCACTGTGTTAGGCTTCAGACTGTAGATTGTTAAATTTAAAAACAAAAGTTGTAAGGAGTTAGATCGGAGTTCGAAGTCTGGTGTTCAGCATTTGGTTATTGTAGGCCATTATTCAACAAAATTCGGCAGCCCGAGTTCGACATTGCCATGGGACCAAGTCGCACGTTCAACATTCTCTCAAAGTGTTCATGGGATCGACATTCAAATCCAGTTTGACTCAATATCCGGCTTGATAAAGCGGTTAACGTTATTTGAAAGTAGTAATACTTTAAAAGGAATCTGTCATTCTGGTCAATAAACTGGTTTAAAACTTACATTAATATGTATTTGAAGAAAACAATTTTCAAGCTGTATTTAAGAAGCCAGCTAAATATGTGTCTAGCTAGAACATTGTGTGTACCAGTCCTCAAATTGTCATAAATAAGTGTTGTTGCCGTACATCAGGTGTTTAGATCAAACTTGCTTCGCATCAAGATCTGATCAGATCTTGTCTCGTTTGCTAATAATGTACCTATGTTACCTAACTTATACAGTATAACCTCTATTCAGCGACCACCCAAGGGACCTATCATAAATGGTGTCTTAAGATTTGTGGTTTCTCAATACAGGTTAATTAAACAGACTAGTAGTGACAGATTATGATATGTATGGTCGCTTGATACAGATTGCGGCGGACACTTAAGCTATTTTGACCGATAACACTAATCACCATTGAACGTTTTGAACAATTAAGATGGTACAACAGTTGAAGGGAATCGTGTATGTACTTGTATTTTTTAACGAAACCGTGGCCGGGATAGTAAAGATGCACTCTCCTCCACTTTCGGTGGGAGAGGTTATGGGGTTGGGGAGCGTACTTTAATTCGCAAATATGACGCAGTTAATGAACATGCTGTTTCCCTGTTCATAAAGCTAAAATATCAAGGTACAAATATGCTAAATGCAGAGAACTAGAGCGGTGAGAGAGGAGTATTT
The DNA here is from genome assembly GCA_037043455.1 of Cyrtodaria siliqua. Classification (NCBI taxonomy): domain Eukaryota; kingdom Metazoa; phylum Mollusca; class Bivalvia; order Adapedonta; family Hiatellidae; genus Cyrtodaria; species Cyrtodaria siliqua. The sequence goes on along the minus strand of JAWPHD010004446.1, from coordinate 48,176 downwards.
ATTGTTACATATGTGTATACACGTATGAGTTTGAATACCGAAATAACAGTCAAATACGATTAGTCAAGTATATTCTGTGGATATGAACACAATATAATATATAGAACAAACTATATCAGTACGTGTAAACTCAATTTTTTCTTGATTGCTAACGTTGAGATTGAGCTAATGTATTCAAAAATTAGCTGTCAGAATCATAGCTCTTATGTTTTTTGCCCAGCCCGCTTAACGATCACAATGTCGTCCGGGCACACGCATGTGTCAGTAAGTTAACTTGCGTTCGTTCTTCCGTGCCTCCGACCTTCATTTATTTATATATTTTGCATTATTTGAATGATTTTAAGCAAACTTTACCAGCAAATGTCATGTGGCTGTGGCCTATTTTTCGACGAAATATAGGTCATGGCCAGTCTCCGCTCAGAGATGCGTATCTTGCTCACTTTCTTGCAGGATATTCACTAATCTCCGCCGGCGTGTTCTTTATATGCATCTAACATCGTGTGTGCTAAATGATCTACCTTATACGAAATATAGGTCACGTCCGGTCTCCGCAAAGACATGCTTATCTCGCATATTTCTTGCAGGATTTCCACCAACCTTCACCATGTTTCTTATATGCATCTAACATAATTTGTAAAATTTCGGATAGCTGTGATCTACTTTGAACGACATATAGGTCATGTCTGGTCTCCTCTACTGCATGCATTCTCACTGTTAATGACATTAATTTAATTAAAGTAGCTATCCCGCCAACAACAGCCGAATTTTACAACATATGTACATCGTTCTAAATTTAACCTACTGACGACGAGATATACATACTGAAAAAAATAAAGTTTAGCAAGCCCTTATGCACATCAAGCTTAAATAAATGTAATGTTATTTATATTGTGAAGAATTTTAAAATCATCGTCATAACTTAGGTGGATCTTCTTTTTCACTCACTTTTTGTATTCCAATGTAAGTATCAGACTTATCTCCCCATTTAGTTAAAATATACTATTTCACATTTAAAAATACAAATAAAGTAAAGAGCAAGATTAAACATTTCAAAATATCTATCATGGGCCTCAAGTTATAAAAATCTCTAAAACAATCGACAATTTCCTTGCCATTATAAAGATATAGGGAACCAAAGTTTACATTGTGAAATTACCTCCCTTTACACTGAAATAAGAGCGAAATTATAATTTCTGTAAAACATGTAGATTACCACATGTTGCTATTGTTTTTGCATATTTTTTTGAGACTTATTCCCTTTATATAGCTGATAATTATGTAAGTTATATTGCCCTGACCGCTCCTACACATATCCTAGAATCTGGTCAACGGGATTTATGTTATTTACTTGCTAAACTTATTGTCATCAGTATATATATAATTTACATATTTTGAGAATCCAATCTCTATAGACACAATATAAATGGCTTTAACCAGCTAGGCCAAACCCCAAAACTGGTGCGTTGAATTAAGAGTTACTAACTCATAATCTTTTACGCATATTTATTTACGGGTATTCAAGAACCGGTGAAAAAGTATATACATTTAATCGGCACATATACATTATTATATGACATAAACATCTGAACAGATTTCTGATAAACGGTTTATAGTGCCATTTTGCCGTTATTTGGCGGATTAGTTTCCATTAAATATTATGCATGTAAGAAACGTTATAACGTGTGATTGACCTGGGTGTAGTTCACATCAAATATATGGACTACTGCTCCATAGGTATCGACATGCATGCCGTGACCTTCTATAGTTATAGGTGTTCCGGAAGTAAAACAAATCCCATTGAGTCCTGTACAAATTTCCCAAGCTTGCCGGTTGCAATTGTTTTCAAACAAGTTTAAACTAAGATATACTTACATATTCTTAGTGATATGAGCTTCCTCTCTAGAATACTGCAGAGAAAAGTAGGGAGCACGTGGCATTTAAGGAAATAAAATTCTGATCTTTGTTGATACCGTGAACAAACTGCATTCATTCGACACCTATTAATATATTCTACTTTCACTTTCAAGTTGATAAATAAATAGGAATCCGGGTACCTGCACTACTCTTACTGACGAATATATGCCTTTGATTCATGTACGTGTTCGAAGGATATACTCCGATACCGCCCGGTTTACATCATTACATCATTCAGGTGTCGTGTTCAAGAATACACCGACGAAATGCAATGGTGCCGGTAAGGCTTGCACCCGGGCTCTTTGGATTTCAAGTTATCCACTAGGCCACGCCAGGCGACTGAAAGAGTACGAATTCCCTCGTCTGATGTTTGGGAGAAATTCCTCTAAATTGAACATGAAAATCCGACACATTAAGCCATTTGTATTATTTTATATGCACTTGACATTGCAAATTCAACCAACAGAAACCAGTACGAGAAGCAAGTAGAAGCTTATGCTAGGAATAATCAGGGTCTGAGACTTTGCAAGTAATATTTATAGCACAATTTTTCGAGTATGGGTAATATATATAGCATAATTGTTCGATTATATGCGATTTATACTGCTTCTCGAGGGCCGGAGGCCCGAGAGTGCAGCATAAATCGCATACGAGAAAATTATGCTATAAATGGTTTGTACCATAGCCATTTATCCAACTTCGCTGTGCAAGACGTTGTAGGGCGTTGCAGTTTTCAGTAAAAATAATAGCTCGATCCAATCAAGAAATATCTTTATCACGCGGCATGAGCATGACCCATGTTTTGATTATTGCAGCCAATCGCCTATGTATATTATTGGGCAAATCCAATGTTTTGATAATGGGTAGTCGTGTTTTACATATTTGATCGACAGGTTGTGTGTAAACATTACAACTACGCGCGTGTAAAATTCAGTAGAGCATGGTATAACTGCCGAATCAGTCATTTATAGCACGGCTGAAATATACCGGCATTTATAGCACGGTTTAGGTATGATATCATAAGCAAGAATTTATACTTACACAATGACATGACGTCGCATTTTTATTGATCTGATATTACATTAGGCCCTACTGTTGATGCGCATGACTTTTATCTGAACCCATGTGTAATATCAGATTTTACAGGACTCGTATAAAACGTGGATATGCAAGAATAAGCATATAAATACGGTGTTTTTGTCCCCATTTTTACTTCCTTTTTTGTTTATGAATATTGGCTAGTAGTTAATGATATAGAAAATGACGTGATCTACAATTGTTTCAATTAAAATAACCCGTAGAGGCCACTTAAATCGCTATATGAGACATATGGTGGGTCGGTGCAAGCACTTGAACACTTTACTGCCACTTCACAAACAGGAAAAATGAGAAAAAGAAAACTGAAACTGAAACTGTTGAAAAATCAAAATTACCCAACCATAGTTACCATAGTGCATTTAAATCATTTACAGCCACTTCAAAACAATAGGAATTAGTGAGACACGCGAAACTTAACATCCACTTAATATCTACTTCACATACAATTGCTATAAAGGGACTTTTATTTATTCTCTTTAGTGACTGTGCAGTGCGCAATAACATGCACTAATCTCTTATTACTTAACTGACCTAACTGAAATAGCAAGTGCGAGGAACTAGCAAATCTTTATGTGTGATACCACTATAACAAACAGTTGTGGTAGAAACTAAACCAAGTCTTTTTAATCGAATTAATATGCTAATTTATTATTTTCTATAAATATCAAACAATGCATCAACTTGTATTAATTGCATCAATAATAAGTTATTAGCGGTTTAACAGCTCATCATCAAACTATAGGTTATTTAGAGCCGCCCCAGGAAAAAAATGGTTTGAATGTTGTTTAACAGCTCATCAACAAACTGTAGGTTATTTAGACCCGCCCCAGGGAAAAAATGGTTTGAATGTTGTTTAACAGCTCATCAACAAACTATAGGTTATTTAGAGCCGCCCCAGGGAAAAATGGTTTTAATGTTGTTTAACAGCTCATCAACAAACTATAGGTTATTTAGAGCCGCCCCAGGAAAAAATGGTTTGAATGTTGTTTAACAGCTCATCAACAAACTATAGGTTATTTAGACCCGCCCCAGGGAAAAAATGGTTTTAATGTTGTTTAACAGCTCATCAACAAACTATAGGTTATTTAGACCCGCCCCCCCCCCCCCACCCCACCTCTCCACAGAGAGAGGGGAAATTGCCCTACTCATACTAGCGAATATATTCCTATGGTTCTCTTCGGAGGATATACTCCAATATGCAAGATAGTCTGGTTGATGCCCAACCGAAGGACGAGGATAAGGGAAAGTGTCGTACACAAGAACACTAACAAAACTCAGTAGCGCTGGTGAGACTTTAATCAGGATAGACCGGATTTAAGCACACAACGCTATCCATTGGGTCACGCCTGCCCCTTACATAACTAAAAGGGTGTTCCACGGAACACTTGTGTCGCCTTTCATGAGCTTATTTCAGACAATCTAACTATAAAGTTTGAAGATCAGGGTGCAATCCTTCAGGAATTGGAGCAGATTTGTTTTATTTGTTACAGTTCATGAAAAGTGTCATAACCCTGCATTAGATAATTGATAAGGAAAAACTGTATAAAGTTTCATGACCATAGGTCAGTATTTTGCGAAGTTATGAGCTATGTTAGGTTGCAGGTTAAAGTTTTATGAAAAGGAGCATAGTACAGCATTAAATGAGCGATAAAGAACTACAAATGTGTCCATAGGATACGGATGCCCCCACTTAGGTCACTGTGCCATAGCATTTTAAAAATGAACATAAACACTGATAAACACGTTCAATTTAGGTACGCATCTTCACTTGCTGGTCAACATTCTTGTAAAGTTTGGTGACCATGGGTTAACTAGTTATGGAGGATCACGCGACGCAAGTTTTTCAGCCTTATTTTGACTAAGTCAAGGGCAATAACTCTGTGGTTATTGGTCCAAAATAAAAACGGAAAGCCAGGTGCACATCTTCACTTGCTGATCAACATTCCTGTAAAGTTGAGCGACCGTGGGTTAAATAGTAATGGAAGAGGGTGCGACACAATTTGTTCAGCCCCTATTTTGACTAAGTTAAGTGCCGTATTTCTTGGTTCAAAATACAAACGAAGACCCAGGTGCGCATCTTCACTTTCTGGTCAACATTCCTGTAAATTTTGGCGACCGAGGGTTAAACAGTAATGGAGGAGGGCGCGACACAAGTTGTACAGTCCTATTTTGACCCAGGTGCACATCTTCACTTGCTGGTCAACATTCCTGTAAAGTTTCGCGACCGTGGTTACAATAGTTATGGAGGATCGCGCGACACAAGTTTTCGGGTACAGACGGTCGGACAAGTGCAAATATATATGGGCCCCAAGTGGGGGCATAAAATTGTATAAAGTTGTATGACCATAAGTTAATACTTCGCCAAGTTCTGAGCCAGGATAGGCTGCAGATTAAAGAAACGTGCGCATAACTGCCTAAATTGAAGTCAGATTTAATAGACATGTGTAACAATATTCCTTGGAGTAATATGAAGATAAGTGTGAAGTTCCATGAACATAGGTCAAATACTTTTCACATTATGGCCAGTTATGAGCTTGGTTAGTTTAGGTTAATGTTTTATGAAAAGGGGCATAACTCTGCCAAAATGAAATGAAAATCAGAGTTATTGGTATGGTCATGGTTAACAACATTCCTTGGTGTAAGATGAATATGTGTGTGAAATTGCATAAACATAGGTCAAATAGTTGTTAAGTTATGGCCAGCTTGGTTAGGTTGTTTGTTAAAGTTTTATGAAAAAGGGCACAACTCTGCGAAACTTGATACAAAACGTCAGATTTATTGGACATGTGGGACAACATTCCTTGAGGTAAGATGAAGATGTGTGTGAAGTTTTATGAGTACTATTCAAGTTATGGCCAAGGTTAGACTGCAGTTTCAAGTGTGACGGATGACAGACGCTGGGCAGACGACCAACAAAGTGATCCCTCAGTGTCTGCCATGCTACGCAGGTGACACAAAAACACAGGACTTCTAAAGACTTCAAAAACCCATAAGGTGGCCTGTAACATGTACAACTAAGTAATGCATGTTTGCCATATTTACATCTCTTTATAGTTATTAGTCCCAGAGCCCATGGACTTTTAATGCAGTGGGAGACGTCAAAAGGTCTGTGGGTGTTTTCTTACTTGAAATATTATGCTGAATTCAAAACCCATTTCTTAAGTGCACCAGCATGCCCCAAAGTTAAAAAAAAACAATTCAAAGCAACTATAGACGTAAGAAAATCAGGATCTGAAAAATGGGGGGTAGGGTTGAGTTTATATGTATACTATATTTCTTATAGCGTTAATAGTGTTCAAAATGGTATCAATGCATAGGTAACGAGGCAAAGATATTTAAAAGTAAAAGTAAAGGTCAAAATGGTTTACAAGGTCGAAAGGTCAATTAAGTGCAACAACAATAAAAAAATCACATTTTCCTTCCCATATTTATATTATTTTTTATTCCAGTGTATATATTCTATATTATTTCATGATATTTATTGATAATACGGAATATGCTGATATCGTATAAATATATTTTAAATGTGGTTATATTGTCCGTACTTCCAAACATCACTTTATTATGACACGGGGTCAAAATATGAGTGAACATATTAAATGGGAATACATTGAATATTGTACTTGTACCACTGACAAACTTATTATTTATAGCAGATAACATTAAATGGTGTTGTATATAAAAAAGTATAGACTTTCAATTGTTAGTTGTCAAACTTTATATTTGTTATATTAAAAATTAAGGTCATTGGGTTCACTGAGGTCAACAAGTTCAATTAAGTACACATATATGACAAAATATACGCATACTAATGGTATACAATTCTAAGATGGCATCAATCTAAAGATGACTAGCTGATATAAATCACATTCAGAAGTAAAGCAGTGTAGATTAAATACAAATGTTATAACTTTTGATAACACAAGCTTCCCAATAGCTAGACGAAAAATGTCAAGGAAAATTCGGTAACCTACACGTTATCAACATTGTCATCTTCCTCTATGTCTGATTCATCGGATGTTGTCATATCTTCCGTATCGTCTTCGGCAATAATGTTACTATCGCTATTTATGTCGTCAATAATGTCTTGAGGTATCCGGGGTCCAGAAAACCACTGCATTGTGAACCGTTCATCTTTTTCTATCCATTCAGATTCCCTTGGGTTAAGCGCAAGAGGATCGGCTCTATTGGCATACTTCCACACCGAAGCCACTTAGTTTGTCCGGAGCACCGTTTGATGTATTACTGATCTTAAACGTGGCAGGAGCCTTGGATCAGCCCCTTTTAAATTTGCCAATGTGGGTTTGGTCTATAGGGGCGTAATGTTGTCCTGAATATAGCATATCTTGCATCGTCTACACTAGTTAGAACAGGTTTGCCGTAAAGATTACATACGAAGGACTCTATATCACTTTCGACTTCAATTGTCACTTCAACAGATTCTCCAAACTGTCTAAACGCATGTAGATACCGGGTGGGGGTAGGGTGGGGGTGGGGTGGGTGAGGGGGGATTTATCGACGATTTCAAAAGGTCGAAACTTTCCATTACGGATGAATGCTGCAGTATAGTCACAACCAGTGAATGTATGTACTGCTGGCAATATGAACATTCTGGCTTTCCTAACTTTCCTCTGAGCTGTGTGACATCGATATATCTTCTGTTGTTTTTGTGTTCGTGGCCTACATCCATCCAGACAAAGGCTTCATAGTTACTGACATGGAATAAGAGAACGATGAACACATCTGTATATGTACAGCGAACAACAACATTGGGTAGTTCGTTGATCTTGATCTGGATGATGCGTCGTAAATGCGGAACTATTCTTTTTTCCGCCTCTTCATGTGTGCAACATAAATCTGCAAAGACCATACGTGTAACTGTTTCGTTTTCAGCTTCACAGAGATAGCATACATCCTCCAAACCAACGGAGAACGTGCAACCTTTCAATATAGATCCATACGCGTCCTTCAACCATTTATCAGACAGGAAATGTAGAAGTGAATTTTTGAACGACTCAGAACGTAATGCCCGGTGAAAATATTTAGGTCGTCTTTGCTCTGGTCCAGCTATTTTTGTTTCATCAGAAACTTTTGTTTCATCAGAAAGTTCTCCACGAGATTATCGTGCAATGCGTTTGTATGTGTCACATACAAAGTCGACATGGTCTGCAAGTCGCGTTAGCATTGACAATATCACATTGGCTACACCACCGAGTGTCGAAGGTAAGTGATTGAGTGTTTGAATGAGAAACATTGCATCCACTATCCATACATCTGATGTTTGTGGAGGCTCACTAACATCTTTCTCCTATATTGTTTTCATCAGTTTTGACTTGTCCGTTTTCATAATGCTTCCATCAACATAGGCCAGAGACATCGGAACAGGGGTCAGTGGATAGCTAAATATCTTTTTCAGGTCTATATCCATCGTAGTGGCAAGGTAAAGCAAGCGCCCAAACATATCTCTGATTCCCTGTAGTTCTTTGGTTTTGCTAGCATACATCCTTAACCGTTAAGGCAGCTTGAGAAACGAACAATTTTCTACGTGGTATTGGCTTCTCAAAACCGTCAACATCTGCAAAGCATCCACCCTTGAACTCTTCTAACAACTTGTCTCCCTTTTCCGTAACTGCTACGATGTCTTCTGCTATGTCTTTGGGCATTACTTTCCCCGTGGACATGTAGTACAGCTTATCATTTCTGAAATCTACCAGAAATGGATTCATCATTGACTTTATGCAGACAATGATATTTTTTTTCAAGATCAGCACTGTAGCGTTTGATTCGGAATGGCTTTAGTTACACGCTCTATTAGGAGTGCTGTTGTTGGATCACTACTGGCGAAAACTGGAATGCAAGCAAAGGCAGACTCAACACACGAACTAAAACCATTCAGAATCAAACGCGACAGTGTTGATTTTTTAGAAGATCATTGTCGGCATAGAGTCAACTGATAAGATGTATTGCATTTCCACAGGGAAAGTAATGCCCAAAGGCATAGCAGAACACATCGTAGCAGTTGAGGAAATTGGAGACAACTGGTTAGAAAAGTTCAAGGAGGGGTGTTCTGCAGATGTTGATGGTTTTGAGAAGCCAATACCTTTTCGCAAGCTGCCGTATCCGTAAAGCTTCCTTCAAAGGATAGCTCCGAGCACGTTAAAGAACCATAGGAATCTATTCGATAATAAGAGTTGGGCACGGTTCCCGGATTCCTTTGTATCCTTCCCATCTCTCTGGGGCGGCTCTAAATACTCTATACTGTGTTGATGAGCCGTTAAAAATCATTCAATTCAATTCAAAGGAAAGCAAAATCAAAAGAACTACAAGGAAACAGAGATATGTTTGCGCGCTTGTTTTACCTTTCCATTACGATGGAGATAGACCTGAGAAAGATATTTAGCTATCCACTGACCCCTGTTCCGATGTCTCTGGCTCATGTTGATGGAAGCATTATGAAAATGGACAAGTCAAAACTAATGAAAACGCTGGAGGAGAAAGTTGTTAGTGAGCCTCCACAGATATCAGATGTATGGATAGTGGATGCAATGTTTCTCATTCAAACACTCAATAACTTACCTTCGACATTTGGTGGTGTAGCCAATGTGATATTGTCAATGCTAACGCGACTTGCAGACCGTGTCGACTTTGTATGTGACCAATACAAACATCCTTCGAATAAAGACATTGAACGATGCTCTCGTGGAAAAAGTTCTGATGAAACTAGCTGGACCAGAGCAAAGACGATCTAAATATTTTCACCGGGCATTACGTTCCGAGTCGTTCAAAAAACTACCCAATGTTGTTGTTGGCTGTACAGATAGAGATGTGTTCGTCGTTCTCTTATCCCACGTCAGTAACTATGAAGCCTTTGTCTGGATGGATGTACGCCACGAAAGCAAAAACAACAAAAGGTATTTCAAGTTCCCGGGCAAAGTATAGGGCCACTGCAGATCCCATTAGAGGGGTAGGCAGAGAGGTAGAACTCCCCCAAATTCATGTTCATGTTATAAAATTTTGTTCACGCTCATCAAAGGTCTTCATCATGACCCCTGCGTTGTTTCAGGTACCATCTCACTCAATTCACTAGAGCATTGGCAGAAAAACATATGTGACTCCAGCGTAAATGGAGTGTCTACAATATAATTTGCAGCAACTCTGCAGGTGAGAAGGTTCTATGCCCATTCGCCATATTTTATCTCGATGTAAATGGAGGATGAGTCTGGCATGTTCATTCCTGTTAGGCGCCATATTATTGAGACAGTGAATAGTTTAAAGAACTTAAGTTGATGAACCAATGTCAAAACAAAATGTTTCACTGACTAAATGACAGTCTGGGATCTTGAGTTCTTGAAATGACATTCATGAACAATTCATGAACTGAAAATGACCTGTCAAGAACTTGAGGCTGAGTGAGAATCCGAACAGAATACACACAGAATCCGTTATTACAACAAGATTCCATGCATAATACGCACATGAGAGGGGGAAATCTTTACGTACTTTAATATCAATCCAGACGGATATTCAAAATATTCGTACGGACTTTGAAAACAACCGTTCAGATTTTGTTTTAATATCCGAACGGACTTAAAATATCCGTACAGATTTTTCCAAATATCCATACGGACTTTCAAAATATCCATACGGACTTTCAAAATATTCATATAGACTTTACAATTAGTATCCGTATGGACTTTCCAGGATAACCGTATGGACTTTACAAAATATCCGTATGGACTTGTGGAAATTTAAACTGCTCCTATTTCCATCTGAGGTTGCTGTCCTAATATAAGATAAAAGGTCATGCTAATTATCATTCACGTATTCAGAATTTCCAACACATATTTTGTATTTATCTTTGGTGCTAAATAATGAGACACAAGACAAAGTGATCACCATTGTCTGCCATGACTGGTGCTGGAGACTTCATTCGAAATAGAACAAATCAATTGTCTAGTTAAAAATATATTTTCAAAAAGTGACGGACAACTGAAATACAGATTTATATTAACATTTCGGCGAAAAATACCACACTTGAGAGCTTGACACACAGAATCTTCCGTAGTTTTAATGTCTCCAACCAATATAAAGTTTAAATCCTTTCTGTGAAAGTTCTACAATTGAGGGCTTCTATATATCTTCTTTAGCTAATATCCATGATCATGATCAGAACCTCAGAGTCAGACAATAATGCCTTTCATAGAATATATATTTATAAACAAAAGCACACTCTACTTGTAAGCATGTAAAACAAATTACAATTGATGCATATAAATCAAGCATCATTGAACTCTATCTGCCAAGCAGTATATAAGAGAAGAAATTCCTCTTGTATTATGACTGCCAAAATTACTGACCTTTACATGAAAGTTGCAAGACCCGTTCATCATTGACCCACTATGTGATGTATGAAAATTAACCCATAACAAAAAAAAGTTGTAAAGTATTACTACAAAATTCGTGTGTTTTACCTGATGTCCCGATTGAAACAACTGATTTGATTTAAAACTGTTTCTTTTTATTTTCGTATGCGACTAATTTAACATGAATGTATAACAATTATATATGTCTGCATTTGTTTGCGATATACTCGAAGACGTCTATCAAGACATAAGTTTAAATGTTGCATGTACAAATTATTGAAACTATAAACATGAGCCGTTTTTCAAGTCCTTGAGTATACCGTAAATAATACCTGCAATCTACCAGTTTTATGCGTTTACATTTTGTCTAATTAGTAAGAAATTTTGCAATATGGCAATACACATACACTCTTTGTCCCTCCTTCATATGTACATAGTCAATTTCACTGTATGAGTATGTTTCAGAGGAACCCAGCACATTAATGGAAGATTTAGAATACCAAGACCTAGTTTAGGGCTACTAGGTTGATGGGGTCATTGTCATACCTAAGCTGATAGAGTCATTGTCGTATCGGGTACTATTGTCATACCTAGGCTGATGGGGTCATTGCCATACCTAGGATGATGGGGTCATTGTCATACCTAGGCTTATGGGGTCATTGTCGTATCGGGTACTATTGTCATACCTAGGCTGATGGGGTCATTGTCGTATCGGGTACGAGAGAAAGGTATCCGGGGTACATTTATGTAAACAGAAAACGTAACCTTAAAATTAACTCTTCGAATCTCCAACTTAACGTACCCGAGAGAAAATATCGCCAGAAAGTACAATGTCGTAAAATTATTCTTGTTTTACCGAAAAAGAGCAAAACAAGACAAACATGATTCTGCTAATTTACACAATGTAAAAACACAAGAATTTCAAGTTCTAACCTTTTCCAGTTTTACCAATTTTCACCATTTCGGGTACGTTTCTGTATAGGCGAAGATTTACGGGTACGTTTCTGTATACCAGATACGACAATAACCCCATCGGTGTAACTGCCTATGGTCTGCTTAATGGCGGAACTGTTTGCAGGCACTACAGGCCCGGGCCTACAACTTTTCCCTTTTGAACATTTCAAAAACTGAATGGGTAGGGTGTGATGTGGGTTTCGACAATCAAATTAAATTCCTCAAAAAAGGGGGATTTTGGAGTTCTGTTTATTTATCATAATTGTCTCCCCAAGCTCGTCAGAATGCACCATTTTAAAAACAAATCTTGGGGGAATGGAGTGCATGCAAATGACTCATGTCTTGAGCACGGTTCAGACCCCTTAGACAGATTTCGAGTTTTACGATGTTCTGTAGCACATTACAGATATTTTTCAACGTCTGAACTATATTGAGAAACAATCTGAATTGTTTTACCCAATACATGTAACAGCATATATTTTTGAATGCAAAGTCCAAGTACAATTTGAAAACTTACCATAACTTGCATAAGTTCGCCGAAGTCGATCGCCATTTTAACAGTTGTTTCCTCCAACGCGCATGCGTCTACGCGTGAAACAATATTTGCCCACGAAATTAAAAAAATTGACAACAAAAAAATATAAAAATTAAGTATTTCTTTATCATGTTTAAATTCTTTTTTTCTTTTTAATATATCTGATCCAATGTAAATGAAATGCTCAATATTTATTTGATATAAAAACAATGTTGACTGTTATTTAGAACAATGATATAACGTAAATTTTTACCAACGGCTGCACCAAATACATATACTTTTTGAATTAAGCAAAGTTCGGCGTAAAAAATCGGCAATAAAAGAAAGTTTTACGATTACAGTTGTTTTGATTTAAATAGCTGGGAGTTTTTTTTACACAATGATATGTAAAGAAAAAAAATTCTAGACGAATAAACTACATCAATTTTAGTTACGCTGTTGGTGCCCAAGGCGGAATGGGCACGAACGGATAATAGGTACGAACGGATGCAATTTTTACCCCCAATGTCTACCAACGGCTGGATCCATATATATATATATATATATAAGGGTGAGAAAATACATACATCTACAAAATACCTTTCAAACGTATAAATATATATGTACAAAAATAATGAAACAACAATTTACACACACAAAAAGACACAAACACTTTTTTTTTTAAATTATAGCTATTCTGTTCAGAACCGAGAGAAAAAATGTGCAATCTATAAGGTATCGTGAAAGTAGACGAGTAAGGACAGATTTATTATTTTGTACGAATAAATATACAAGTGGGTAATGGTGCAAGACATCAATTTAGATTTTTAATATTTTTTTTAACATTTTTCTGCAAGAGATACGAGCTCCACGCTATTTTGTCACACTATTTACATGTTGAAAAAAAACATAGATAAAAAAACAAAACCTAAAGAAAACATGTAGAAACCATAAAATCAAAATATTAAATGATAATGTTTTAACCGTATCACCACACATATTATATACATTAACATCCTCCTACAGATACGAGCATGCATATCACAATATAACACTCTATTAGATCGCTGAATTGATATTATAATTTATGCTCCTTAAATTAGATAAAATAAATATAGGCTTAAAGAAAAATATATAATGTAATATTATATAGTGAGTATTATAGAAATTGAAAAATCCCCTAAACAATATAGCAAAGTTTTTCAAGTTGTTAGTCAAGATAAAATATTACCAGTTAGGCAACTTTGGATAACACATGGTTTTGTTTCATAATTACTTGAAAATAAATTAACACAAACAAACGGTTTTAAAATGAATTTTAATTTAAAAATTACCTTTTTTTAAAAAAACGTGTGGTAAGGACAAAAGCGAAATAACTACTTATAAAACAGCTTATTTTACTTCATTATTAATTATACACTGAAATTAACGATGCACTAGATGAATTAAATTGAATTGAATGTTTTTTAAAGGCTCATCAACACAGTATAGGTTATTTAGAGCCGCCCCAGAGAGAGGGGAACGATACATAGGAATCCGGGAAAAGTGCCCTACTCTTATTATCGAATAGATTCCTATGGTTCTTGAACGTGCTCGGAGGATAGACCGATACACGTGAAATAGTGTCTAGTATTGGAAGTTGGCTTTCATAATGAAGCGGTTAGACAGTTGATTCAGTTGATGCACATTACATAAATATGGTAAAATATAAGCCTTTGCGAGGTAGTTCTTATTTAGTTTCACCGAAAAACTTGCTAATGATAGAAAAGGTTTAATAAATATAAGAAATGAAAAAATAATGAGTGCTTTAGATGGTGCCACATAGCTTATAAATTTCCTGTTGAAAGAAATACTCAAAGGATATCAAATTAAAAAAAGCATATTGGAGATCTAAATTAAAAAGGAATTACATTTCCTGTTACCACTAATCATATCCCAAAGAGAGGAAATCAAAATAATATACGTTTTAATATATTTGGGTATGAAAATGGGGAAGTATGTCCTTTGTATATATAAAGAAATAAAGGAAAATATACCTGTGACATGCTTTTAATTAGCAGAAAGAAAAATAATCAATATGTATGGATACATGATAAAGCGGTTAATCAATATGTATGGAAACATGATTCTAACAGGTTAACGTTTAATCAAACTCTGTATGAGCATAAAAAATGGTTCTGTAAAACATGTTTGCAATGTTTCTCAACAGAAAGGGAATGAATGAATGAATGGTGTTTTACGGCACGTCGACACATAAATAGGTCATATTGTGGGCAAAAATCGAAGAAAGATGAAGAAATTAAGTAGTAATTAAAAATTAATGTAAATATATAAAGATAAAACTATTAAAAATGAGGGATGATATGGTAGTTATATAAACTTTATATGTTAATCAACAAATGCCCGTCAACGGGTATATAAACAAGTAAATATATATAAGAACACATTATAATGATTTAAATAGTCTGATTTATTTTAGGAAATCTATAACAAGACTAAAATCTATAGTATCAAATAACTCTTTCATAGTATTAACATTGTAGTACCTTTGACGCATAGGATCAAAGTCTACATATTCCAACAAGATGTGTTTGACCGTTAACGGTGCAAAGCAGGGTATACATTCTGGTAATTTCTCAGCTTATAATAAATATGAATGAGTATAACGTGTATGCTCTATCCTGCACCGGGCTAGGACAACTTCTTCTCGACGAATGGGTCTACTAGAAGAACGTCAGGCTCCAAGTAACGGTTTAATTGAATGGAGTTTGTTGTTACAGCTATCGAATCGTTTTATTACCGAGTTTACCTTAATCTACCGTTTCAAACCAGTTTGTCCTTCGTGTGTCGTTTAGAAACGCAAAACGACCATCAAAACGCGTTTTCAAACGCTTGAAGTGCGCATGCTCAGAGTTTTGCCGTTTCCAAACGCTCTGAAACGGGCGTTTCCAAACGCGCGTAGTGCGCATGCTCAGAGTTTGAAAACGCGTTTTTTGAGTTTTTATCCGTTTCTTTGTTTTTGACCAATCAGAAAAAGATAGTATACTTAGATAAGTCTCATCTACAATCGATTATTTTATACAGCAAATAAAACAAACATTTAATATATTAATTACAAACAATAGTTGAGGCATTAATATATTAATTCCTATGTGCAAACCCCATGCATTCACCCACCATGTATATGCATGCCACGGTCGAGTTAATATATGCTTAACTAAATACATTGTTTAATTAGCTGGGATGTTCTATATGCAACAACTGTTTTACTGCCATAAACACCCGACATCGACAATCACTAATTGCTTTAATCTATAGCTCGCGTAGTGTGTACGAGTACAAGCACACTGCGATTTAATTACTCGACATCAGTAATTAGATATTTTCACAATATACACACTGAAAGTATGAAAATTAAATATTTCAAATTATTTAGTGTTGTAAAAGTAGCTTACTTAATAAATGAAAACAGCATTAGCCGTAATGGGAATAAGGGAAAACCCCGAAAAAGGAAAAAAAGAACCTAACTTGAAATACGAGATTTAAATAGATAACACATTAAAACTCTTTTTAGAGTGGATTATACGAATACAATTTAATTAATTTAATATTTAAATTGCAAAATGTCCATTGTTAATAATAAAAAATAGGGCTGACACAGAGGAAAGTTGGTATAACTGACTTGAAAAGCACTGAAATATATATATTTCTGTATAATGTGAGGGAGATAGTACTGTAGACTTTCATTTACAGAGTGGCCTCGGTGGCTCAGTGGATAATGCATTGTGGTTTGGAGCTAACACCCCTGCCCCGAGTCTGTTCGATACATACCGTAGTCATGTCTGATGGGTATATTAGCTCCCTCTGAGGTCGCTGTTCCAATATAACCAATGTTAACCCTTTATTTTTTTACATCAATGTCTGAATCATGAGCTAGACTCCAATAACGTTATTGTGATCCGTGTGAAATTAAAAAAGAAGATATAATTGCATAAATAGGGAATGTTATAATGATGTTAAAGGGACGCAGAGCAATCTTGAATAATTTCATTAAAATAAGCACCTCCGGTTTATCAATCAAATATGATTTTCGCTTTAAAGCTGCTTGCATATATATTTAAATTAAAGGTAATACCATGTTGGAGTTTTCAATATATTTTCGTTAAACTGCCACGGGATAAATACACTACTGGTGCAATAATGTCAAATGTAGTAATATGCAAAAACAATTTTCGGTGCAAGTTAAGAAAAAAACTAACGGGACGCCGCGAGTTTTACAGAAATCGAGATTGCTTGTGTCTCTTGAATATGAATCAAGCTGATTCAAATGTACATTAAACTAAATTGCGTGTATGAAACGTATTTAAATAGCGCTAATACGTTTAAATATATAGTGTGTTACTTTTTATAATAACCGGATACATTGGTATTATATTGGGAAACATATTTTCATAGTTTAATATTGAATACAATTATGCTTTGTTATGATTGCAAAAACTGGTCGAAATTAAAGCGTGAATAACTGGTTAACGGATATCTGGCTTTTCAAAGGGGTCTAGGTGTCTGATTTAAAATTGACAAAAACTTACATTTTCTATTCTGAATAGCCTAAATATTATAATCAGCCTAAAATGATCCCTTTTTTGCAAGGAAATTGATTCTGCACAGTAATTCGTGCTATCCTAGGTTACGCACCAGGGTTAATTTTAGCATTTTGCGTCCGATTCCGTCCTAGCTATATGGTGTATTCAACGTTTAAACCTTAACAATACGGTTCGAACTTTATATTTTCAGGGCTTCATTAATTAAATCATGACACAGCCTGAGTTGTTTTTTTATATAAAAAGTGTGAAGCGCGCGTACATTAGTCATTGAAACTTACAACCAAGGCCCTAAATTTAAAAAAGTAAGAACGTGCACTTTATTCGAAAACATACATTTACTACATATACAATTTTTTTAAGATTTATTCATAGATCTAGTATCCAAAATAAGAATCAGTTTCATTCTGAGCTCTGTTAAAATAAAAATGTTCAGACGTTTATTTTCATTATCATACTTATGCATATTAATATATCTATTTGTAGCGATAAATAAAATAAAACAATGTACTAGTTATGTACCAGGTACGTTTCAGGGGCGTAGCTGAACTAAAATGCATATATAATCCCGACAAAATAGGGAGTCCTGGCATGCTCTCCCGGATTTTTTTTAAATTAGCTAATTGTTTGACAAATTTGATAATTAACATTTCACAAAGCTGAAATACCAACACCGTTATATAAAATAGGAAACAGATGTTGACCCTTAAACACCACCACCACCCTACCTCCACACACACACCCAAACCCCTCCCCCACCCCAAACCCCAACCCTGCCACTCCGACTTCAGTTTTTATTGCATTTTTGGATTTCCCATTTTTTTTCATTTTTCAAATTTATTTATATGCCCGGGCCTATATGGCCTAATAGTAGCTACGTCGATGCGTTTAATAGAGCATGTTCCTGTAGTTACGCAGAAGGTAAAACTGTGGAAATAAAATAAGAGATTTTGCCCAAAGGTTATCATTTGCTGGTAATTTCAACTGTAAAGCCGGTAAGCCGGTAATGCAGGAAAAAAGCCGTCAATCTCTGGCGCAAAGCCTAAGAAATGGCAGGCCTGTATTTTGATTCATATCAGTGTTTTATCATGAATTGAAACATTTTTATAATTTAGGATACTTCTAAAAAGATCCTGGTGTACCCACGTTTAAATGCATTAATACGTCGATATATACATTATAGTATATAGTATTAACTGAAAATTCACTAATTTAAAACACACGAGCAACAAGAAATATTCACAAAAACACGAATTCAATTGATCTTATAAAAGAAAGAAACTGACGGGAAGGCGCGAATTTAAATAAAGAAAATCAAGACTGCCGTGTTTCCAACCTGAAATATAATATTTCGAAATGTACAATATTGTCGTCATTGAGAGATAATTATATAAAAAATCATACAGTTACTTCTAATAAGATAAACTTACCACAATACATGAACAAGTACAAGAACGAATATACACTAAATTAATAATGTGTTATACGCCTGATAGTTTTAAACTATCAAATAACGTTGTTTCTGGGAATATCTGATAGTTTGCGTCTGCTCCTATAATTATTTTGACCAGTGCACATTGTATTAACTCGCATCGTACAAATAACATGTATTGAAAAGAAAAGTAATTTTAGCTTGTTATAAACCGCCTCTTTAATTATAATTTTAATCAGTATTTGTCGTAATATATAGTTGAAAATATTATGTCGCCTAATAAAATTATACAATAAAATATGCATAATTTAAATTTAGGATTGGACCATGTATTATTTCTTTCGTTAATTGTGATTGGCTGATTGAAATACGAGGGAGTGACTGACTCTAGGTCTAAACATATGATTAGCCAACATTAATTACGTGGTTCCACCTTAATTCCATTAAGCGATGGGAAAGCATATATTAACAGGGTTTATTACGGATATTTCGACAATAAAACATGTTTAAAAATATTTTTTGCTGAAAACATGAGACAACCTCTTTAAAAGTAAATTGTTTCCTTTCATAAATTTAATGAAAGGTGTGGCCTGATTGGAGATAGATACTTTCGTTCATAAAATAACATGACTAATAAGAGCCGCGGCATCAATATCATTATAAATCACACATGCAAATGTGTTTTTCTTGTGAATTTTGCTTCATGAAAGTCTCCTTTGTCAAAGAAACGTTTCTTAAATAAGACTGATGTTATTTAAAAAAAGAGTTATATCTTAGCCCAATAATACGCTTTTTAATCAAATTATTTCTGCAACTATACAACTGTTATCGCAGCTATGAAGGACAGGTTCATGTAATTGTGTGTTTTTAGACTATTGTGTGACTATATGCAGGAAAACTCGCATGCCATGCATTTCTAAGGAATTGCATCGGTAATTACTGTTGTTTTTGAGCATACAGACTAACCGGATTTATAATCGAAATTGCTGCACTGTTTAACAAAAAGCCGTAACCTTTAGTTTACAGTGTTCAACATACAGATTTTACGAAAGTAACGACTTGTATTTATGGCGACTAAACAGCGCGGGTGATCACTTGGCACTTCGTCTGATTGGTTGCTGTATAGCAATTAATTAGTACACCAATCAGTTATTATATACAGCGTCTCCGTGGCCGAATGGTTAACGACGTTGCATTGTAAACCTTCGCCAGATACCAAGGCAGATGTTATTGAAGCCTTTAATGACACCTCTCGGTATCTGGATGACATATTGAACATTGACAACCCCTTCTTTCCAACTATGGTTAATTATATGTATCCTAAAGAACTTCAGCTTAACAAAGCTAATATATCCGATAATAACGCTACTTTTCTTGATTTAGATCTCTCGATTGAAAATGGTAAGATAATTAGCAAAATCTATGACAAGAGAGATGATTTTCATTTTGACATTGTTAATTATCCCCACCTGGATAGGGATGTTCCCCGAGCAACTTCTAATGGGGTGTATGTGTCTAAACTTATTCGTTTTTCTAGAGCATGTACTCGAGTTGAGGACTTTTATATTCGTAATCTTTGTATATCTAAAAAGTTACTCAATCAGGGTTACCGTTACCATAAACTTCGTAAAGCCTTTGCAAAATTTTATTATCGTAACCCTGATCTTCTTTCCAAATATAAAAGTAATTTAAGGACTCTACTGTGACAAGGACTATCACAACCTGACTTCTATGATGATGTGATTTATAAACTTCGTAAGATTCTTGGTCATGATCACTTTCATACTATCTTTGTTAAACTTGATAAAAAGTTTATCAAAAGAGGTTATGACCCTATCATTTTGCAACGTACTGCATGCTTGGTGTTGGACCCTTTTACAATTCGCCACTATGCTTTCCTCTTCAATTGTAAGATGACAGGACAGGCTGTGGACCCTATGATGAGCCTACCTAAAGCACATTCGGACGGTGGCGTTTGATGTTTGTCCATGATCTTTCTCGTCTTGCCCTTAATAGTTTATTCTCTTACTGCTCTGGCTTCTGCCAAGTCATTGAGTACCTTCATTGTGGCTTTCTAGGCTATTGTTTTTTTGTATTATATTTACACGAGCATATTTGTGTTTTACTTATATTGCCTATTGATGCTGCCTTGTTGGTTAGAGATTAGATCATGGCGGGGATTTCTTTATTTACACTGTCCTGTTTTAATGGGATGACAGTAGGGTAAGTGTGATGTTTGGTGCACCCTAGAACCGGTTTAAACCCCCAGTGGCCTACTTTGCCACTGACCGTTCCAATGCGGTAGCCCTATTGTCAACCCTTTTATGTCTGTGATGTCGTTTGCATTTATTATTGCTGTTGCCTTCTTGTTTGTCTGTTTGCGTGTTTGTTTCTGTTTTTTTGTGGTTGACTGTCCTCCTTGAATGCTATTTTCCCTGTCCGAGCTTTTTCTTTCGCCTCTCACCGCTGCGGGTTCGAATCCCACTGGGAGATCGACTTGTAAGTGAGGAAATGTCGATTCTTACGGATGGCGGGAGGTGTACAGTACTGGTTCTACCCTGGAAATTTGGGTGGTCTGCATCCACCACAAAAAATATGACAGTCATATATAACCTTGCATGTGTTGAAAATGACGTAATACAACATACAAACAAACACAGTTATTATACATTAATCAATTTGTTCCTGGTCAACATCTTAGTACATTATACATGTCCACTTGGCGCGTGAATTCAGTGATCATCCGAATGAAAATGAAAGACTGACATTGATTCTTTGTTATGAATATAAATAATGTCTAGAGTATAATATATCAACAAGTAATAGCACAGTATGGTCTCAGTTTATCGTTCATTTTTCTCAGTTGGTATAACAGTTGGTATAAATGTAATCATACTTTATTACATGCAATTAATAATAAATAAACAGTATTTATCTCATTGAAATGTGCGTGCACTTTGCACAGCTACGTGTTTGATCCGCGGTATGAACTTTTCATAGTATGCTGATTCGTTAAAATTGTGTTGTGAATTTATATAAATGTTATCATATGTTTTAAGTTAATTTGTTGTAACTGGTTTGTAGTACATTGCTATATGCATGCTGTATCAGCACAATAAAAGCAGTATATCGGTTTCTGCGCACAATATGACCTAGCTATGTGTCGACGTGCCGTAAAACACCATTCGTTCATTATTTATATCTATAAAGTTTGTGTTGACCATTTAAACATTACGTTTGATTTGCATTAACTCGATTCTGAGAACCCGATCGTGATCACAGTACAATATAATCATGAGTAATTGTTTAACCACTTATATCAGTGAATTAATAAGAGATTATAAGTTCACTGCTTATATTTAATCTGTATAGTCAACTCAAGTATTAATCCTCCGCCGTTCAGCGTGTCAGTTATTACGATTACACAGTTAACACCTGGTATACACACGCAGTAAGCGCGTCATTCAGGTCATGCGTGGGTGTTTATTCAATCCACTTAAAGACCCAACTGGGGTATATAAGGGAGGTAATGGCTGGGGGTGGTTTCCCTTGTAGATTTGAACATGTTTCATGTCAGGGACACTTTTTCTTCAAAAAATCATAAAAAACAGTTATAGTTATCTTTCAAAAAATATATGCTTGAAGTTTAATTGATTTTCTTTCATTATTATGAAAATAGTGTTATATGGTTCTTTCTGATTTCCATAATTAAATAAAATCATCAAACCAAAATTTCAAATTTCAAATTCATGGGAGGAGCTAAGTATTCATGAGATCATGTGACTCCATTGTTTGTAAACAAATGAGCAAGAAACACATGGTAGTATGCTATTGCTGTATAGGTTAGTAAAATGTGTATAATAAACATGCTTAGCACTTACTTTGGATGTTTTTAATTTGTGAAATTCTCCAAATACATGTACATTTGTGTTGCAGCATTTTATATCCATTTTTTAAACACTTATTAATGTTTTCACCAATCGAAGTTTGCGTCATTTTTAGAATGTTAGTATTATACTGTTTGTGTTTTGTTGCTCAAATACTGATGTATACACATATCCTTTTTTTTGAATGATCTGTGCAACAGTACATATATTAAAATTATATCACAATTGTGTTATATTACCAACAAAGACCGGTATACGGCTCTCCTGGTAGGTTAGGATAGCGAGACCTTACTAAGTTGAATACACATTCTGTCATTATCTCTCTTAAAATTCTAACAACACTCTCATCTACGTGGTCCCTTTTCATTAATCTAGCCTTTCTAACAAGATACTCACTTTTGCGCCGAGCATTTCTTCTGTCACCCTTCTTTAAATTCTATTTTTGGCATGTGGTCTTGACCCACTTCCAAGCCATGATTGTTCATATGTAATCACATGGAGAACAAAAGCAATGGTACAAAAGAAACATCTACATTTGTCATCAAATCTGTTTCTGTAACATCGTTAATTGATAAAACTTGAGCATCATGTTCCTGCTTTCTTCAATTGAATTAATTGGTAGCTCATGTTGCACATTGTCATTATTTTGTTGTTCTTCTGGTGATTTTTTTATTTCAATAAAATTCCAATTGTAATGGTTGAAATTAAAGGGCTTCAGCTGTAAGTTTTTGCTCTTCGATTACTAATAATGTTTTGGATGTATCCATCACACACAAAATAAAAAATATAACACATTTTCATCAACTTCTAAAACATATCACTTCACCGCATTTTTATTAAATGCCGCCAAGATCAGTATGGTGGAGTTCAATTTATATAGGTTGATCAACTATTTCTTTTATCATTTTGAGCATTTAAATAACATAAAATAAACATATTTAGAGATGACTTGCGAGTAATTAGATTACGCATATGTGTGTTTAGAATGTTTGATGAGAAATGAATAAAACAAATGGGAAAATACAAATGCAGAAATGGATCCTCTACCTTACTTGTAATGGAATTGTCCAATTATGATACAGGCTAATTGGGCCAGTAGAACATGATCCATACAATGCAACCTTATCAAAGATGTTGACATATATATACTCATTATGTCTGGTATTTGTGGATAAGTGTTGCTGTATACAGATTACACATTCATTAAACATATACTAATGGATGACAATTTGTCAAGGAAAAAAATAAAATAAAAGTGCTCAAAAGAAAAACAGATCAATTTGGCTGAATTATGTGTTTTAGAATAATAAAACTAATGAATATCATAAATACAGTTATTGTGTACATGTTTAGTGTATGAGACATACAAGTCTACATGTATTTAATTACTTGGAAGAGAAAATTATGTCGTATCTGTTTAAAACTCATGGGAATTACTAACAATCAACAGGTCAACAATGTGTTTTCTGTCGTCTGCTGCAGTCCCAATCTATTTTTAGCTCACACTGTATTGCCACTCACTGATAAAACACACACACAGCAGAGTTAATTTACATCCGAAGGTCTGATCGGATGTTGGGTCTTTAAAGCAAGGTACTCAGTGTTAATCCCACTTATGCAAAAGCTCTAAATATACATGTATCATACAGCTATGTAACCTATTATTTATACAATACCATGTATAGCTTAAACAATCATCTCTATTATAATAATTACATAGTATGCGTTTGCTACGAAATAATTATCTAGATTCTTTATTAGCCCGTCTAAATGTTTTACTGGTTAAATCATGGATATACAGGTACCAGTGTATGTAGATCTATGGTTAATTGATCTACATTTTCATTGGTCAAACGGAAAAACACGGGTTTCAAAGTTAAAAACTCGAAATGAGACAAACCAGTTATCAGCAGAAAAACGTTTAGAAACGCTTTCCTTCAATTTTGATTAGCTGATCGACAAATAACCAGTTAAACGCGTTTATTCAGTGTCGCGTTTCAAGTTCGTTTAGCTACCGTTTGAAACTAGTTTGTGCTCGGTAATAAGACGGTTCTATAGCTGTAACTGACGAATCCCAAGCGGCTTGCTAAGAGTTACGAATAAATGTGTTAATACAACTTTTAAAATCAGTATAAGGTAATTTAGCATTAGATATATGTAAACCTAATGCTGCTTTAGCAGCACTATCAGCTCTATCATTACCACTTATTCCTATATGGCTTGGAAGCCAGCAGGAAATAATAACATTATCAACTATAAGAGAATTGTACTTTTCTAAAAGCTGAAGCACAACTGGGTTATCGTGTTTTATATTACCCAGTGCTTGAAGAGATGGCAATCATGGTCATCATCAGATTCCTGAATATAATTTAAGGCAAGTTCAGTTGCCTTAAGTTCAGCTGAAAAGATAGAGGCCTTGTCAGGCAGGCGGCTCTTTATGCTGTGTTTATGAACAACAGCGGCTGCAGCTACCTGGTCTCCATCTTTAGAACCATCTGTGTATATATGTTGAAAGTTACTGTATTTCGATTTAATTTCATTAAACTTGCTTTGAAAGACAGTAGTGCCTGTACTGGATTTGTTACAATTACAAAGATCAAAAATAATTGTTGGTGTTTCCAAAGTCCACGGTGGAATTTGTGGTACTTTGTATTTGGCAATCAAATTTAGGTCGATTTCAGTGTCTCTTAATTTTGGTTTAATACGAAGACCAAATGGCCGATTGGCCTTCGGTTTTCGATCAAAAAGAGATTCATAACTAGGATTAAAAACTTTATCGAAAGTTGGGTTTGAAGTGTTAGATTTTCATTTAATGGCATATTGAAGGGCTAATTTGTCCCATCTATGAGACAGTGATGGTTCATTAGCTTCAACATATAGACTTTCGGCTGGTGATGTACGAAAGGCACCTAAGGCGAGTCGTTATCCTTGATTATGTATAGGCAACATAAAGGGTGCTATAAAAGCATGAGCCTTATTGCCTTTCACTTAACGATAAACAGGCAATAAAAATGCCAGAAGGAAACGAGAAGGTTAAGTTTAAAAACTATGATAGAAAATTAATGGTTCCCGGGGTACCTTTCTGTATTACCCGATACGACAATGACTCCATCAGCGCTAATAAGATTGCAAATGGAAAATCAAGCTATAGTGTTGAGTGTGATCTTGAGTATCCTGAAAAACGAAATAACTCGCACAATGACCTGACAGATTAAATATGAAAGATGAATGGTTATCAGATTATTGTAAGACTTCAATTATCGGTGGTACTTTTTCATATTTTTGGTTTTCTTACTTAATTTTCGATTCAGTGGTTCCACTACTCCGGCCGATTAAAGGCTCTGGGTATTGTTTAACCACTTAAAGGATATGTTGTCTGGTTTTTAATTTAGTCTTTTGACTGTTACTTGTGATATGCATGCTTCATAACCGCTTCCCCGACAAAATTCCATTATGTTTATTTCGCTCGGGACCATACTCCGTACGTCATGGGAGAGATAAATCTCCATGTCCACCGCCATATGCATGCCATCTTCGGGATGGTTAAAATTGTGTACTATTAATTTTATTAATATTGAGTTCTTGCTCAACCCGGGGCTAGAGGGCGTGAGCAGTAGCTAGCATATTTCATTACCGCTCATGAACAGTCTCAATCAAACCGAGACTGCAATATTTCGTATGTGTCGTTTTAGGCCGTTTCCAAAGGTCCTTTATCATACTCTTTTTTATAGCACAGTGGCGTTGCTTGTGCAGTGTGGCGGCAGTAAAACGTCTCCCCGTGCTTGCAATCAGTCTGCTATTCATTCGATCTTTGGAGATCGCTGGGCCCGATACTTATATTTAATTATCGGTGGTACTTTTACATTTGTTTTGGTTTTCTTACTTAAGTTTCGATTCAGTGGTTCCACTACTCCGGCCGATTAAAGGCTCAGGGTATTGTTTAACCACTTATAGGATATGTTGTCTGCTTTTTAATTTAGTCTTTTGACTGTTACTTGTGATATGCAGGTTTCATAACAGCTGCTCCCAACTAAATTCCATTATGTTTATTTCGCTCTTCGGGGCATAGATTTGTATTAGATACTGGGACCATACGCCGTACGACATGGGGGAGATAAATCTCCATGTCCACCGCCATATGCATGCCATCTTCGGGATGGTTAAAATGTTGTACTATTGATTTTATTAATATTGAGTTCTGCTCAACCCGGGGCTAGAGGGCGTGAGCGGTAGCTAGCATATTTCACTACCGCTTATGAACAGTCTCAATCAAACCGAGACTGCAATATTTCGTATGTGTCGTTTTCGGCCGTTTCCAAAGGTCCATTATCATACTCTTTTTTTCAGAGGAAAAGTTTAATTTAGGATAATTTCGTAAGTAAGCTTCTTACAACACTAAAAAATGAAACGAAATATGTTGTACATTACAGAACCTTGAAACTGTAAGAAAAGTAGGGATTAATGGTAACAAAAATACATAAAATACTACAGTATGATGAATTAGAGTGTCTAAAAGTATACATAGACTTTAACACTGCTAAATGAGACATTAAAACACAATATGGGTATGCAGGTTTTTATAAGGATAAACATTTTTTTGATAATAGTAATTGTGATCCGGAGAATATTCAATTTGGTAAAATGAAAGATAAAACTTGTGGAATACCCATTGTTTAATTTGTTGGTCTATGAAGTAAACTATATTCATACATATTCGAAAATGAGGTACAAAAAAATGTAAAGGTATTAAAGATGTGTTGTTACAAAAAATATAACGCATGATAATTACAAGGATATTTTACTTACAGCAACAGAACGTTACCACAAAATGAAAGTTATTAGATACAAAAAGCTAAACAGTAACAAACAAGAAAAGTTTGTCAGCTTATGATGATAAAAGGTACATACTAAATAATGGACAAGATACATTAGCGTATAAGTAAATGCCATGGTAAAATAGGATATGTACAGCGATGATGAAAACTACTGTCCAGTTCCGTCTGACTTTGCTTCAAATGTTTTTGGTTATTAGGAGATTGGGTTAAAATAATCTATCCTATAGTATAGAAAAAAAAATAGTTTTGTTGAATTGATAAACCGGATTGGTAAGTATTATAGATAATTGCGATATCTACATAGTTTTTACCGCGCGGGTTTACTGAAGCAATTTAAAAAATTTAACATTTTGACTGCTTGTGTTTTTGGGCCTGCGAGGTTCCCGCTGTGCTGGTACCGCCATTACATATACTATTCATTGACCTTAGATTTACTGACCTCAACATTAATAGGGATCATACTTTTACCAAAGGCAGTCAAACCATGACGTTTGAATATATTTGTTTCAGGAAAATAGAGTTACGGTGCGGACAATGGTTTTGATGATCGGGTCAGTGACCTTGACATTTGAGCTCAATTAAAAAGGGGTCATTCTCTCACCAAATACAGCCAACCCATGTAGTTTCATGATACATGTATCAAAATCATCAAACGGTGTAAGCGTCTTATCACAGGCAGTCAACCCATAAAGTTTCAAGAGATTTCCTTCAGGAAAAGAAAAATTACAAAACGAACAATGCCTTTTATTAACCGGTCAGTGACCTTGACCGTTGACCCACCCAAAATCAAAAGGATTAGCCTCTCACCACAGGCAATCCATCCATTTCGTTTAGTGAGATTTGCTTTAGGTAAGGTGGACTTACAGCATTTTACATTATCATGTTACGGTGACCATGACCTTTGACCTACTGACCTCAAAATCAAAAGGCATCATTCTCTCACCAAATGCAGTCAACCCATGAAGTTTGATGAGATTTGCTTCTGGGGAAGTGGTCAGTGCCGACAAGGTTTTTCATTACTGGGTCACGGCGCCCTTGACCTTCAAAATTCGATATGCACATACTGATGCTTCGTACAAATTTTCGTCCATATCCAACAAGAAGCTCAAACAAGATTTGTGACTGACGAACGGAAATGCCAAATATAATCTGTCTCACCTACCACTTTGTAGCGGAAGACATAATTGAAAAGACAAAATTTTAGTTCAGATGTATACTTTATTAAGCAAATAGTTGAGAAAACCTAAACTTCAGCATTGCCTCTGGTCAGTGGTGAACATGGAGTATTCTTATATATGACTTGCAGTTTGAATAAAAATAAAGACAGAGAATAAAAAGTTAATATGAGTCGAGCAGAGTATTCAATTTTAAATCAGGTGTTGCGAGGGGGATGGGAGGTATATTTAGGGCAACGGGACATGTTAAATTAAGTTATAGTTTAAAGCCTCATCAACATGTTGGTTAGGTTATTTCGAGCCGCCCGAGAGAGAGTGGAATGATACATCCAGGAATCCTGTCCTACGCTTACTATCGCTTAGATGACTATGGTTCATTAACGTGCTTGGAGGACAGACTCCGATACACCGGACCACCCGGTTAACATTCCCGTCAGACGAATGAGGCTATGTTGTCTTGCCGCAGGACGCATCTAAGTAATCCAGTGGCGCCAGTAAGACTTTGATCCGTGTTGTTCACTTGATTTAAAGCCGAGTAAGCTATCCATTGGACCACAACGTCCTTTGACAAAAACTGAGTAAATGGAAACATAAAATGACATACTTCTGATAGAGGCTGCAATGTTCTATAAACCACTTATTTACTAAAAGGGAAATAAATAACTCTTTCCCAAAAATCTAAAATTCTTAAATTTTACATGTTTTGTTCAGAGAAAACATTAATACACACTTATTTATTGTCTCCCTCAAAACCTGGTGATGTTTTAGAACAAAACGCTAGTTTTAGAAGAAAAAAACCGATCAAATAGGGCAGATGAGATGTTTAGTCTTTTCTGATATGTGAAAATGTGTAAAACAGACTGAAGATTGGAAATTTACAATTTCTTCTGAATTATTCTAATACATTATATTAATGATTGCACAAATGCAACTTATCCAGAAAAACTGACAAACAAATAAAGACTGCCTTGTGTCTCTTTAACGCAACGTTTTTTCCGCATGTATTCAGTACATGCAGTTACACTAGCTCAGATATAACAATCACTCTGCATTATCACTGAAAGCATTTTTTACTCTAACTTTGAAAAGCACCGTGCAAGCATAACACGTGTGGTAATACAGGATCCATTTAAAAAATCTACAAAATGTGCGGTGGCAGATTTTTTATCAGAGCACAAATAATAAAGTCTCCCACCTCCATATAATCCAATGGCTTTAAAACGGTTTGCCATTCTGAAGTCTTCAGTATCAATTCACTTAGAGCTGCTCAAGTGCAAGATTCACATTTGGGGCAACGCTGAAAAATAACATCAGTACAATGTCAATGATCAAACAGACGTAGTTTATCCTTTGTTATACATAATGTAACATATTTTAAAAAAAAATAGGATTAATTAAGCATGAATAGTATTTACTACTTGTTCTCAATTACACAGTTAGTGTAATAAAACATCTCTCATCATTCATTATAAATGTAAAATATCATTTAGCCTGAATTTGAGATCCATTAAAACAAATTGTTCCACTTTCGCACCATATATCCGGCCAATGGCATATCAATTTATTGTTTTCATAACGACAATTTGTAAAAAATAAATTGTGTGTACTTGCAAAAGAGTTTGTGAATAACTTATTTACCTAGTAGATAATATTTTTGCCAGGCATGAACTAAACTACGTATATAGACAAATTGTTGGTATTCCTATGGGTACAAATGGTACACCTCATTTCGCATATTTTGTTTCTGCATTGCTATGAAAGTGATTTCATTTTGAGTACTCTCGCTTCATCTCCTGATTTACATTTCTACTGAAAATTAAGAAATATAGCAAAATATCTGAGACAAGATGGTTTAAATTTTGAAATTGTTATAATTATCTATAATTAGACTGGAATGACATTGCTTATGGTGTTTATGTTTCTCAACTTATTCGATTATCTAAAGCTTGTAGTCGAGTTGAGAGATTTAATACTTATAATATGTGTATAACTAAAACTGCATCTCAGGACTACCGTTGCCATTAACTTCGAAAAACGATTATAAAACAGGATTATCGTAACCCTTATCATTTTTTAATTATAATTATAATTTAACAACTCCAACGACTATAACAACCTGACTTCTATGGTCACGTGATTTACAAGTTTTAATAAGATCCATGGCCATGATCACTTTCATACAATCTTTATTAAACTTGATACGAAGTTTATCAAAAGAGGTTATGACCCTATATTTTCGCAACTAACTGCATGTTTAGTGGTTGCCCTATTTTCAGTTCGCCACACTACTTTAATCTTGATTAAACTTGTTAAATAGTTTAGCAAAAGTTGTTATGACTCTATTATTTTGAAACGCATGTTTGGTGGTTCACCCATTTACAGTTCGCCACTATGCTTTCCTCTTTGATTGTAAAATGACCAGACATATGATGCTGTCTACCAAAATCCTGAAAGAAATGTTATATTTTATGTTTGTCTTCAATCTTCTCTTGTTGTGCACTTGATGGGATATTTTCGTGTTGCTCCTGCCAAATCAATGCATGCTTGCTTTGTGGGATGCTAGATTTTTCTTTTTGATTTTCAAATATACATGATCACTTTGGCGGGGATTTCTTTATTTAGACTGTCCCGTTTTACTGGGATGACAGTAGGGTAAGAGTGAGGTTTGTTGTACCCTAGAACCAGGTTTAAATCCCCAGCGGCCTTTTTTGCCACTGACAGTTCCAAGGTGGTAGCCCTATTGTCAACCCTGTTGTGTTTGTGATGTCTTATTTGGCCTTTTATTCATCTTTAAAGTTGTTCTTGGTTTCTGTGTGTGTTTGTGGTTGACTGTCGTCCTTCAATTCTACTTTTTCTGTTCGATTTTTATATCTATATTTAGTATTATTAGTATTGAGTCCAAATAACCAAAATAATTTAAGGCTGACTTACATTGGGTGGGGACAAACGATGATTCTACTTTGGGATCTGTCTCAAAAGCAGTATACATTGCACATTGCAACAAAGGGAAGGTTTCACAACTAGTAAAATAACCTAATTTTCAATAACCGATAAGCTCCCAGTAGTTTAATGTGCAATTATTATATTTCTGATTTATGTACCTTTTTAAAAACATTTATTTATTATTTATGTATTTTATTTTTAAATATTGTATTTATTTATTTATTTACTTTTTTTAAAAGGTCAGAGTCAAAAGTAAAATACTAGCTAGTTTCCTTTTGGAATTTTCCAATATTACACATATCTTTAAATGGTAACGTACATTTTGTGTTTATTTTACATATCAAATATGTATTCATTTAATGAATAACATTTTATTGTTAAAATAGTCATTGTTTAAGTAAAAACTAGAGCCTTTATTTCTGGAAACATTCCAAATGACAAATAACTTTAAATGGTAACGTACATTTTGCGTTTTTATCCGGTAACGTACATTGTCTTTGGGAAATGTTTTAATGCATTTCATTTCAATATTTAACATGTTTAAAGCAATATAAAATATACATATCATTTTGTTGCATATAAAACCCTTTTTTGAGTGTTATATTTTCAAAACATGATAATTGTAACGTAATTCTAATGGAGGTCACGCCCTTATGCCCCACTCTTACTTGGCAAACATATTTCATATTGCAGCAAAGTATATCCTTCCAAATCCCCCCTAGGGTGGGGTTGCCGTATTTTGAAAACTCACAGCCTACTAGTAGTTATTCTTGACTGCGTTTATGCTTTTTGGTAACAAACAGGGTGTAACGTAAACTACAGTATATTTCCGTATTTTCATTATATTGAAAAGATTGTCTAGAGTAAACGATTTATAAATAACATAAATATAGGTTGTATTTGTTGTTCATATGCACATGTTCTACTCATATTCAACTTTATCGAACGTGTTTTGGAATTGTTATGGTAACGGTAATTGTCACGTGCCTTACACACAAAGGCCCCAACGATCAGATGGAAACAAGTCTAATTTTGAATGATCTTTCAGAAAATCAAAACCTACAAAATTGGGGGTCTGTAGCAAGCTCAAGGACTAAAGCATTTTGTTTTAGATTTTTATTGCAGTTATGTTTATAATTGAAGAAATTTGCTTCAAAACATCATTCTCTACCCTTTTTCAAAAGAACGGATGCAGAAACATTAGGAAGCACGTAATCGTTCATTTCATAATGTTTTATATCGAAAGAATAATTAGACTTGACATTAAAATGAACATATTTGGCGAGAATGTCAAGATATTTGATTCAGTTACAAAATGAAAGTATTACGTTATACGGTGAACAACCCTTGCATTACAGGCAGGCGATGTATTGTAATTAGTGAACTATTACATGCATGCATAAGTATACAAGCAAAATTAGATTAAATAGGATGAAATAACGTTTGCAATATTAATATTTTGAACGAATCGAAGAATCTGATTATATAATATTGCTTGTAATTTACTGTTTATAATTTACTATTTATTGTATCTGTTTCCTGGGTGCGGGGGTGAAAACTTTATATATATATATGTCTTGTTCAAAAGTCGGGACCTAAAAGCAACGCTAACAATTATCGAGGGATATCCATTGCTAATACATTGTACAAAATCTTTTCATGTATCATTTATGTACGTCTGTATATTTTGACGAATCACAAGTTGGTTTTCCGGCGTCGATACTCTGTCGTGGATAACATATTTCCATTGCAAGCAATGACACAAAAGTATCTTTCTAAGCACGGTGGACGGTTTTGTTGTTTATATGTTGATTTCAAAAAAGCTTTTGACAAAATGAAGCACAGCATGTTATTCAAATGTCTTGAAAAGAATGGTATACATGTTTGAGAGTTTTAAAGGTTATATACTGTAATTTAAAGGCATGCGTTAAAGTATCAAGTGATGCAACAGATGGTGCTCGAATAACAGATTTGTTCTCATGTAACATTGGAACAAGGCAGGGAGATATAACCAGCTTCTAAATTTTCGACCGATTCATCAACGAGCTATCTGCTTTTTTACGTGAAAATTGTGGTTATTGCATATGTGTTACAAATGATATCCCCGAAATAATATCTTTACGTTTAGCCGATTATATAGTTAAAAGTGTGCTGAAACAGCACTCAAATTGCAGCAACAATTACATTATATAGACAAGTTTTGTCAAGATTTTGGAATGTAAGTAAATCTAGATAAAACGAAAAGTAAAGTCTTTCGAAATGGAGGTGCTTTGAAAAGCTATGAAAAATGATACTTCCGACGTTCTCAAATAAACACCTCTCCGTCTATAAGTACATGGGCTTATTGTTCACTCCAAGATTGTCATGGGATTCAGCTCATCAGAAACCTTTTGTACAAGCTAAGAAGACCTTTTTTTTTTTTCAATTAAGCACTATCAAAACCCGTATGGATACTTTTCAACTACGGAACTCTTCAAAATATTTAACACAATCCTTAAGCCTATTTTGTGTTACGGCTTAGGGTTATGAGTATTGGCATGTAATTGCATCAGTTCAAAATGAGGTTTGCACAAGACATATACACATTAATTATTCCTCATCAAAGAACTGTTTGTATTAGGTGAATGTGGTCGGTTTCCTCCCTGTATCACATACATGACAAATTGTGTGAGATACTGGTGCAAGCTTTTACACATGTCAGATTACAGATATCCTAAAAGAGAACGTTATAACATGTTAAAATCACTGAATGATGTGGGTCGTAAATGCGGGGCTTCTAAACGTAAGGTAATGCTGTTATCCTATGGATTTGGCTATATTTGGATTTCTCTGGATATTGGCTA
This sequence comes from Cyrtodaria siliqua, assembly GCA_037043455.1. NCBI lineage: Eukaryota > Metazoa > Mollusca > Bivalvia > Adapedonta > Hiatellidae > Cyrtodaria > Cyrtodaria siliqua. Next base: position 13,617 of record JAWPHD010004446.1, on the reverse strand, counting down.
TGTTAATTCATCAAGATATTCAGACAAAGATTAATTGACTGTTATTATATACCCAAAATTGGCATACTGAAGTAAATAATTCAAATCGATGCCATCACTATAAGCATTCCAAAACATTATTGAACACTGAACATTATTTAAGTTTAGATCTACCCATTGGCCCGTTTTCGATGTTCAAATCACAAATTTAAAATAGGCAGGCATGAACATATTCCTAGAGAGGATAGTCTTTTCCAGCATTGTTTGCCTGATTTTAATCTCTCTGTTATAGACTGTGCATTTCATGTATGTTTTCTTTGTAAACGGTATGATTATATACGATTTCACTACTTATAATAAGATCTTGGTATCCAATAAGAAGCACATTTGACGACATTTATAGAAAACGTTGTACAACTGATCCTAATGAAATAAGGAAAGTTGCAGTCTATATATTGTATCTCCTACAATGAGAGTAAGGGGAAGTTATACTTTTATTATAAAATGTAACATTCGGGTAATTATCTACCGTATCACACGTTTATATCAACACAACTGTCTATACCATGTAAACTAGTCAACATTCCTAAGTACCCACCTAAGTATATGTCAATAATAATCTCATTGTTTTGTGAATTTCGCGTTGATTAGAGATACGGTTAAACTGCAAAATAACGAATGTTAATCATCTGCTCTGATTGGATGAACATATTTTAAAGCTTTCAGCTTATTTTAAAGCTTTCAGAGTCGATGTGTTTTCTTAAAGATAAATATCTTATAAATCGTATACAACTGGGTATAAAGATTTTATTAGGAAATTATTTTGAGATTATGGTTCACTAAAATGCGTTTGAAAAAGAAATGTTCGAAATATTTAAAGGAGCCCTTTAATACCCTTATAACTTATATTTATTTGATAGATCTATTTGTATAAAAACTATTGATATATTTCTCACGATTAAAATCACAACCGAAACACGTTATTATTACGTTTCCATATATCACACGGCACACCTTTACGGAAATCAACGGGAAAAAATCCGGAATATTACGAGTTTACCCGAAGTCCAACTTCGGCGATGACGTCACACAGATGCCCAGGGCGAACAGCGACTCGGATGTTTCAGTTTCTGAGAGTGTACTTTTTTTTCAAGCTGATTAAAGTTATTATATCTAAAAAAAATATCAATAAATGCTTATCCGATCTGATTATGATTTACATGATCAGATTATTGCTTGCTAATTTCACTAATGTCTTATAAATCAATATTTTTTTAATAATTATAGTACATGAACCTCTAGGCCAAATTGTTTGAAACAGCCAGAACAAAGTCATTTTATGACACTGTGTATTCGGTAACAAGTGAAAGAAGGGTTTATGATCCTGGCCATATCCTGTTATCACCTTTCTGTAACACGGTCAGTTAGTTTTATGACACTGCATATTCTAGATTGAGTGGCCAGTAAGGGTTTTATGGCATTTATGGTATTTCGCAGTACTTAGCTACTTTTAGCCAGCTTATATGGCATCAAAGAGTTTTATCACCATGTGTATTTCACCATCAGTGGTGTTGAATTCAGTGCTGTATGGAACAAAGCATAATTAGGTCAATATAACTTTATAGAGCTCTCATTTATAAAAAAGAGGCTACTACATAAGAAAAATGGCGATGGGAATATAAACCTTATAATTAGACATAATATTATATACCAAATGAAATTATATATGTGGCTCATCACCTGCTCAAACAAATAGGGTAGATAAGTAGTGAGAATTATCTTTTTCTTCACTCATTATTTTGTAACCTGATAAACTAACTTCAAACATATATTTGTTGATATCATCATATATTACAGGATACAGAAATTAGATTTGGCATAAAATGTTTGAGATCAGCCCTTAAAAACGGGGTTGGTCAGAAACATGAACATAATTTTATTGGGCCATTTTTTTTATATAAATAATTAAAAAAAATAAAATATTGGGGTAAATATGTGAGGTCTTATTAACATGCTTGAAAAAAGGTAATATATGCTTTGAATTAGCAATACCTGTAGCCCGATTTATTACTTAGGCCAAAAAAAACAAACATGTGTTTCCGGTGGCCCGACCGAACTTATTTTTAAGGGACCGACCCTAAAACTTCTCATGAAAAAAATAATTATAAAAAAAAATAAAAATAAAAAAAAAAAAATGTTCTGAACAATGATTTATCACAATATATCGAGGTAAACTGACATCACAGAGAAACTTTCAGCTGTATCATCAACATGTATGGGGTTTATGAGATAAATGCATGTAGAATCTCACAATATCTTGCTCAAAAAAAAAAAGAAGAAAAAAAGAAGAAATTCCTACCTACCGACCCTAATTTCTTAGAGCATGCAGTAGGAAACACATATATTTTTTTCTTTTTGGCCTTATGATAAAAATAGAGAATTCTGGAGAAGAACTAGGACAGAACATGGAATGGTGATATTTATATAACTCTTACCCTTAGACCTTCGAATGACAATTATGCGATCAATGTGTACATTTGTCTAATTCCCACTGTGTATGCTAGCCGCCACCTGAGTGGGGTAAAACGTTGATAGGCGCATAATAAGTGATATGTTAATAAACACAAACAACAAAGACAAACTATGAAAGTATGCAATCGGTTAGTCTCATTTATTTGACATCTGGGTTTGTTACAAAAGGACGTTTACATATGCATCATGTGACTTGCGTTCGACCAAAAAACGTGTGGACAATTTTCAGACCGTGTGTAAACGTTTCTTGTTAGACGTCACTGCACTGACACCTGTATTTTGCCGTTCAAACAATGCATAGTACCTAGATAATAGATTTAAACCAATGTATTTTATATCACAATTTTTTTTTTTGATTATCATTTTAGTGTGAAATGGATAACAAATGATCATTTTAGGTAAGTTGTACACTGATAAAATTGATAAAATCAGTGTATCAGTTTATGTCTAGGGCAGTATCATCCCTTATTTTTTAATAGTTTTAACTTGATATATTTACATTAATTTGTACTAATCCTTCATTTCTTCATCTTTCATCAGTTTTTGCGCACAATATGACCTATTTATGTGTCGACGTGCCGTAAAACACCATTCATTACATTATTTTTAATTACTACTTCATTCTTTCATGACTCAGCGGTTTTTTGCGCACAATATGACCTATTTATGTGTCGACGTGCCATAAAACACCATTCATTCATTCATTCATTCATTCATGTCTAGGGCAGAGAATCTCTACGGAAAGTCCACACATTAAAAAGTCAAACATGTATGCATGTCGGAGGACGGTTCATTTCAAAAATCGTCTTGCCGTTCGTAGACATGTTTTAAATCCACTTGCCAATGGTCAGAGAAAACGTTAAGCCACGGCTTCATGTTACAGGAGAGCAAATCCCTGAACTTCTGTGATGCAACACGCTTTTCTCAGAAATGCGTCTGCAGTCAATAAACAGTTTCATCCCTATGTATTTCATACTTTCGGTGACAGTTGCCTTTTATGCTTCAAAAAAGTATGATCTAAGTTATCTCAATAAAATATGTGTCGTCAATCTGTCAGATATGGCGCGGTACTTTGTGTGACGTCACACACCGGAAATCAGCGGAAATAAACCCGAGGCGAATACGGATATTGTATCGGTCAACAGGTGATTTTTTACCTGTCGATAAAAAGCACGGAAAGCGATATATCACCAAAACATGAGTTGCAATGTGTTTATATAGTGTTCAGTAATAAATATAAACAAGAAACATGAGGTATTAAAGGGCTCCTTTAATGTTTTACGCGGAATTACAGTTACTTAAATTTAAAACGATATTCAATTAAAAGGGAGGTAATTTAGGATCATCCATGTTTACTTTTCTTCTAGACGAAGAATCTGCAATAAAATATTTTTTTAAATATTATTTCATACCAATTTTAAGATGTTTATATCTTTACGCGAACTTCGATTGATATTATGTGTTTTATTAGCAAAATTCATGTTTTTATATAAGATGTAACAATTTGAACAAAAAAAAATGATTTAAAAACTATGGGTCAAAACAAAATACGTATCATACACACAACTATTCAAAAATATATTTAAAATAAGAAAATTAGTTAAGATAAAAAAGTGAGTAATTAGGAATTTTGTTCAGTATATATGTATAGATATATTATTGTAACAAACTATTGTGTGTACCTTTTTTTTGCCGGTGGCCTTTTTTTCTAAATAAAATTATTTGATTTTATTTGTACGGTGTGACTGAGGAATGGACCCTCACTACTTACCTATGACGGAAATATAAACGAGTTTCCTTACAAAAACTGAGGAAAAAAACAACGAATAAATATATTGGCTTTTTAACTGCAGATGGAGGATGGTACTCGTGGTTATCATGGAACAATTGTGGTGCTACCTGTGGTACAGGTATGATGACAAGAAGTCGCACGTGCACTAATCCTACGCCATCACAGTTTGGTAGAGAGTGTCAGGGAGATCACACGGAGATTAAACTGTGTAACGGACCTCATGCTTGTCCAGGTATGAATCGCACAAATGTATAGAAATAGTGTAGTAAACTAAGTTACTATGTTAAGGCAATGTATGAGCCCTGGAAAAGATCAACAACACAAGTAAATTTTATTTCCAATATGGAATATCAGCAACATGCAACACGACATGTTATAATAAAATTTAACCTAGACCAATGAATCGGTGTATGCCTACATTCGATCTTACAAATTGTTTGAATAAGTAAGGTGCTTTGCCGCAACACGGACTAGCTTGACCGGACAGATTGTGGACCTGATGATGACATCTACCTAAATCCTGAGAGGATGGTAACGTTTGCTGTTTATCTCCAATCTCTTGTCTTGTCGTGCTCTTAATGGCTTATTCTCTTGTTGCTCTTGTTTCTATCTAGGTTTGTTATTCATATATACATGATATATTTGTGTTATAATTATATTGCCTATTAATATTATATTCAAACTTGGACCATACGCCGCTTGACATGGAATAATGACGGTAAATATAGCATGTCCACCGCCATATGCATGCCATCTTCGGGTTGGTTAAAATTCTTTACTATTGATTTTATGAATATTGAGTTCTGTTCAGCTCAACTCGCAGCAAGCATATTTCACTACCGTTCATGAACAGTCTAAATCAAACCGAGACCGCAATATTTAGTATTTATCGTGTTTGGTCGATTCCAAATGTCCACTCTCATACCCTTTTTAGAACCTTAAGGTATATCATTGATAAAATACACAACTATTAGATTGTTATTTCTCTATTATCATTTCAAGCCATAGCTCTACCATTGGCAACCTGCGAAATAGAAATAGTACATATAACACAAAATGAGATCGAACGTCAAATATTGTTCTGGTTACATATCCTTATAATTGTTGTTTGTTTTGATCCAGTTTTTGTGTTGACAGTGGATGCAACATTTTTCTATTCGACGTTTTATCTACTTTTACATATATATGTATTTTGGGGGTTCTGCGTTATTTTTTTTTTTTAGCCTCTTCGAAATATGAAATAGTACCTACTTACTCAAATTTGATTTTTTAAAATCTGAAAAACAAGTATGTACAAGAAATAAAAAACCCAAATATGAAAATTCAAAATGGTACCTACTTAGTCAAGTTTGTTTTTTCTAATTTCTGAATTCCTAGTTGTATACAAAGTAGAAAAACCTTTAAGGGGTAGTGAAGATTGCAAGTTTAATTTTTTTTTTTTTATAGTTATCAAAATATAATTTAAACCTCAATACGTCTAAATCGGAGAAACTCAGCGTTGTACGACATTAACCTCCAATAATCGTTCTTTTTTCTAATTGAAACTGCGCCGCAACCAACACACACTTGATATTTTGCAGAAGTACCTTTTTTACATAGTATACATGGTAATGCATGACTTGTTTTTAATCTATATTTATGCAAACTGCAATAATTAGAATCTTTTGTTGGCTTATTTTCACATGGATTATGTAATCCAATTTTAAGAAATTTACAAAACATTGCTTTTCATTGTCTATTTTGTATATAATTATTTTTATATTTTTTATTTTTTTTTTAAATATATCACAAATAAAGGAAATGAGAAAAAACGAAGAGACTATAAGAAATTTAATATGCCTGTTTGATACAGGAATGATAAGTAAAGAAACACTAGAACATAGTCTTATGGCTATCCAACCACCCGAGGCATTGAAAAGTCTAAAAAAACAAGGAGAAAAGAAAACCAATCCCAGCTCCACAAGTTGTAAAACCAATTCCAGCTCCACGAGTTGTAAAACCAATCCCAACCCCTCGTACTACAATCAAACCCCGTGAAACTTCAAAGGAAGTTCCAAAGGAAACTCCAAAAGAGATTAAATCTCAAACATTAGAAAATTTACTCAAAAGACGACGTGCTAAAAAACAACGTAAACGAGAAAAGCAGAAATATGATAAATTACAAGAAAATGTTATAAATGAACAAAAGCAGAAATATGCTAAATTACAAGAAAATGTTATAAATGAACTAAAACAAATTTTTCAAGATAGAAAATTAAAACTAGTTGACAACCCAAAATGCGGATATCTTAAAGCATATGAAATATCTGTAAATAAATACAAAGATCCTCAAAAAGTATTCCGTGATAAAAAATCTATCATTACAAAACAAATTATCAAAGAGCTGATAGAAACTAAAGGATTAAAGTTTCAATTAGCTCTTACGATAGATTTATTTAAAGATGAGGGTGCGACCAAAAAAAATGTTACTCCAGTATTACCAAGTGAACAAAATGCCATTTTATGCTCTGAAAAAATAAGTGAGTTTTATGACGAATCATCTGCATTTATACAAGAAAGTTTAGAAATATTTACAAACACACCATCTGGATTAGAAGTTGACAAATGTGTAAAGCTTTATTTGAATATTGCAAAGTATGAACCATTAAAAGGTTCTTCATATATTCCTCTACCTAAAGCATTTGCTAACAATAAAGCAATAGTCAATGTAAAGAATGAAGATGATAAGTGCTTGTCCGTGTCATTGGTGTCTGCTTTGTGGCCTGATAAAAATAATCCAAAAAAGATGTCTAGTTATAAGAAACACATGGGTAAGTTGAATATGGATGGTATTGACTTTCCCACTCCAATTTCTCAAATTCCCAAAGTAGAGAAACAAACCAACCTTGCTATCAACGTTTATGGATATATCATAACAGGAAAAAATAAAAAAGTAACTGTTTTTCCATATAAAATATCAGAACAACCGAAAGATATTGAGCGAATTAATCTGCTCATAATATCTGAAGATTATATTGAGGTTGAAAATGAAAAAGAATCAGAGAATGAAGATGATCCAAATAATGAAGAAGGAATCATAGATGACAACTATGACCCTGATGATTATCCCGACAAACCAACAAAAATAACAAAATATCACTATTGCTGGATTAAAAATCTGGATAGACTGCTCTATGACCAAAACAAACATAAAGGTCAAACTCACTTCTGTGATCGTTGCCTTTATGGCTTTTCTGGAAAAGGACTACTTACCAAACACAAAGACGACTGTGATGGTATCAACAAACTTTTTTGCAGAATAGAAATGCCGACAGAAGGTAAAAATCACGTAAAATTTAAAAATCATCAAAATCAGATGCCTTTGCCTTATACAATATATGCTGATTTTGAAAGTATAATCAAACCGCAATCAATCAAATTTGGAAATAAATCTGAAATTCAAAATGTACACGAAGCTTGTGGTTTTGGATACCAGGTTGTCAGATATGATGGCAAAGCTGAAGCACCTGTTATTTACATAGGTGAAGATGCTGTTGAAGTGTTTTTAATCGCTTAGAATGTGAGAAGAGCAACATTAATAAAATATTTGCTCGCCCGAAACCATTATTCATGACGCAGCAAAATAAGGAAGATTACGAAAAAGCAACACAATGTTGGATATGCGAGAATGAAATAGGTAGGAAAGGCGGTAAAAACGGCAAAGTAAGAGACCACTGTCATTTTACAGGTGAATATAGAGGCGCAGCACATAAAAACTGTAACCTGAAACTAAAAATAAGACCAAATAAAACAATCATTCCTGTTGAATTTCATAACCTCAAAGGATATGATAGTCATTTGATTATGCAAAAAATACATAAAACAAAAGGTAATATAACATGCATCCCAAATAATGCTCAAAAATACATATCATTAATGTCGGCCAGCTTAGATTTTTAGACAGTTTCCAATTTATGGCCTCGTCTCTGGAAAAATTGGTTAAAGCAACAGACAAATCTGATTTCAAAATTACCAAAAATCAGTTTGGAGAACAAACAGATTTACTTTTACGAAAAGGTGTTTATCCATACGAATATACGGACAGTATGGAAAGATTTAAGGAAACGCAATTACCACCGATAGAAGCATTTTACAGTACATTAAGAGGTAAAGGTATTACCCAAGAAGATTACGAATACGCTCAAAAAATATGGAAAGAGTTTAACTGTAAAACTCTTGGAGACTATCATGATTTATATCTAAAAACGGATGTAACTTTGTTAGCAGATGTATTTCAAACTTTTAGAAAAACATGCATGAATGCATATAAACTCGATCCCTTGCATTACTACACAGCACCTGGATTATCTTCGGATGCTTTACTTAAACATTCAAAAATAGAATTAGAACTTTTGACAGACATTGACATGCACTTGTTTGTAGAAAAAGGAATGCGAGGTGGCATAAGTATGGTATCAAAAAGATATGCCAAAGCAAACAATCCACATGTAGCTGATTATAACACTAGAGAGGAAAACAGATTTTTAATGTATTTTGATGCAAATAATCTTTATGGGTGGGCAATGAGTCAGCTACTTCCATAATCTGACTTTGTTTGGAAAACCAAAACCAAAAACAAGAGTGGAAAATTAAAATTTTCTAAACCAAAACCTGGCAAAGGACAAATACTCGATGTTGATTTGGAATATCCTAAAGAGCTCCATGAATCTCACAATGACTATCCGCTTGCACCGGAAAGATTAGCAGTAAAAAAAGAATGGTTGTCTAAATCCAGACAGATCTGTTGGAAAATAATAGCATGATAAATACAGAACAACTAGTCCCCAATCTTATGGACAAAGAAAAATATGTGTTACATTACAGAAACCTGGAACTGTATTTATCTTTAGGCATGAAACTAAAGAAAATACACAGAGTATATTGGTTAATGAAAAACCATGGATGGCATCATACATAAACCTAAACACAGAACTTAGGAAAAAAGCTAAATCACAATTTGAAAAAGATTTTTACAAACTTATGAACAACTCTGTGTTTGGCAAAACAATGGAAACTCTACGCAAGCGGACTGATATTAAACTAGTCAGAACTGACGGCTCTGAAAATGAAAAATTAAGAAAAATACTAGCCAAACCCAACTTTAACAAGCGTATAAAATTTTCAGATGAATTGTCAGCAATACATGTGAACAAAACAAAATTAACATTAAACAAACCAATTTATGTTGGGATGTCAGTATTGGATTTATCAAATTATATGATGTATGATTGGTATTATTATACCCTGAAAAAAAGGTACGGAAATGACTGTACTTTATTATACACAGACACTGACAGCCTACTGGTAGACATCAAAACAGATGATGCATACAAAGACATGGCTGAAATGAAAGATGAGTATGATCTAAGTGATTATCCTCAAAATCACCCAATGCATGATGATACAAACAAAACAGTATTCAGTAAAATGAAAGACGAATGTGCTGGTGTTGCTATAGCTGAGTATGTTGGATTAAGACCCAAGCTGTATTCTATTTTGAGAGCGGATGAACAACTCATTAAAAAAGCAGAGGGTGTAAAAAAATACGTAATCGAAAAGAATATAAACTTTGAAAACTACAAGGATGCATTGTTTAACAAGAAAAAATACACCCATGAAATGAAAATGATACGCACAATGCTTCATCAAATATACGGCATAACAGTAAACAAAGTAACACTGTCACCATTTTACACTAAAAGACACATCCAAGATGATGGAATTACAACTGACGCATATGGTTTCTATAAAAACTTATGAATTTGGGTATCAGCAGGAACAATAAGTAGTTCTTCTTTGACAAATCCTCTTTGAGGCGCTGGTGCTTTCAAATAATATACTCTTATGCCTTGCGTCACCATATAACTTTTAATCTTGTGAATATCTACACTCCACATTGGATCAGTTGCTCTGCGTTTTTCCGCCTTCTTGTTCCCCAGGTTGATATAAATATCTTACACTTGCATTCATACAGATAGGATCACCTTTAAATGTTTTTGTTTCAACAGGAGGGGGCTTTTTTGTTTCCACATTTATTGCTTTGACAACTTCTGGTAATCTCTTTACCCACTCTCTATTACGTTTTTGTGAATCTATTTCCTTAGCATACTGATACCCAAACAATCTTTCAGCTAATGTCCTGTTAAATCTTTCCACTATAGCTTGGTCTCTGTGTATTTCTGTTCTGCCTCGTCTGATATTTACTTTATGTTTTGCCATCGACTGCGATACTGCACCCATGAATTCTCTGCCTGGATCCACTTGTAATAATTTTGGATATTTCAAATGCCGACTGTATATATTTTCAAATGCTTTAGCAACTTCTTTACTATCCTTGGAAGTCAGTGGCTCTGCTTCTTTGTATCTACTTGCAATATCAACAACAGTCAACGCATATTTATATGTCTTGCGGCCACGGCCAAAGCCAAAAGTATCATGCGGTAAAAATAACAAATCAGCTTGATGCACTCCATTCTTAGTAGAAACATCAAACCTGGGTCTAATTATTTTCTTTAGTGCTGGTAAATAAATCTGCCATACAGCTTGTTTTTTTAGAAATTCTAATGCCTGTTTTTCACTGACACCAGCCTCTTTTGCTAATTTTTTAACTGCTGAGTAACCTCTCCAAAATCCTTTTGGGCTGTAATAAATCTTTTCCATTTTTTCTTCTAAAGATTAAAATTTATATAACTATAAAGAAAAAATGGATATCACAACTGCACAATTTGATGAACTGCTTGAAGAGCAAAATCAATATAGCACAAAGAAATGGACAGACTTTGAAATAAATAAAATATATACTATTACAGATACAAAAATAATGGATACTCAATATGGTCCATCCATGGTATTGACATTATTAGGCAACGATGAAGTATGGGCGCCTGGTCATCTCAAAGATAAAATAGAGAAGAGTGCTAAACCACCATATTATATTCGACCACTTGGATTGAAACCATGTAAAAACAACAACAAAAATAGCTATCATGCATATGACTTAGTCTTTCCAAAGTAAACATATAACTTAGTCATTTCAAAGTAATTATAGTTTTAAACTATTTTTTTTATGAAATTAATTTATACGCCACAAATCCAGTTGCAGCCATGCCCACCACAATTAACGTAATTTCTCTATTCTGTTGATCCGGAGATGGTGTATAGAAATCACTCAACTTGGGCTCCGGTTCCAAAGCAAATGTTTGCCAGTTGTATAATAATACTGTTTCATGGCCTGGTTCACATCATCAAAAGTCTGCTCTGCGTGATGCTCTTTTTGAAGTTGCTTATTAATAAAATCTAATCTATCTGTTCTTTTTTTATCCCACGCCACTTGTGCTGCGTTTAATTGTTCCACTGCTTTGTCATGCCTTTGTCTTTCCTCATCTGAATGACTTCCCATTTTTGAAAAGAAATAATTTGAACCGCTGAACGCCAATGCGTTTGTTAATGCGCCACCTATCATCATTGCTACTGCACTTGCCATTTTTTTTATATATATTTTTTTTAAATTATTTCATAATATCCGCAGGAATAATACCTTGCTTAATCAACATATCCTTTGTAGCCATTGCTAACATTATATCCACAGACAGCATCCCAATATCTGTCATATTAAAATCCACTTTAGGGGCTGGTCTTTTTAGTAGTTTTCTGCCAATCTCAGAATATCCAACAGTTAGAAGTGTTTCCACTACAGCGTGATACACCATATTTACAATGTGTTTTCCGTCAATACTTGTTGCCATTTTATTTATATTATTTTTATATTATTTTTTTAAATAAATTATTAAAAACAATCAAACGGGTCTTTTGGTGCAACATGAACAGCAACAGGTTGTACAGGTTGCGTAGCAGATTTCTTGTTATAAATATACAATCCCAACCCAGCAATACCTAATAAAACCAGACACGGTGGAATATAATTTTTGTATACGTTTATTTTGATTTCTGGTTCCTCTTCATCTATTGTTATTTTTGTTATTTCGTCTTACTTTGCAGCATCTTGATTTGCAGCATCTTGCTTTGCATCTTGCTCTACCAAACGCTTTGCCTTTCTTGCCGCTGCTCCTTTTTTCACAGCTTCTATTCTTTTTGGATTTTTTACTTTTTGTACAGGTATAACTTCACTCTCTTGGTTCTCCATCATTTATATTATCTATATTTTTATTATTATTAAAATTAATATGTCTAACAGTTGTCAGTATTGCTGTTAATGGTGCTAAGCACATCCCATACCTGTAATACAACTCACAACAAGCACTTGTCAAAGCATGATTAATAAATGGGTCTTCCTCCAAATCTTCTATCAGTTTTGGTGGGATGGGTACATTAAAATATTTTGATACTCTCATCACATACAAGTTAATAAAAGAATTGCCTAAAGTCTTGGTCATACTTGCCCCAAGCCTTGCTTCATATCTGCAGTAAATTTTGTTAATTTCATCCGGGGGCATGCTATCTATATTCGTGAGTTGTATGTCTTTACCCAAATATTGACGACTACCACCGCCAGCCACTATGGCTGATAATCTTTCTTTTTTTGTTTCTTGTTGCTTTGATTCATCACGTTCCGTGAAACCTTCCGATATATCTTGTAATAGTTCTTCCGCATTCATTTTTATATTAGTAATCTTATTTTTTATCTTGAAATAAATATAAAATACAAAACAACCAGCTGCGATATTCATGCAACTAGTAATTGTTAGTATTGTTAATAGCATTGTTATTAATATTGCTATTTTTTTATTAGCATTGTTAATTTGCTGCAAGCATTGCTATTAACAATGCTACTTTACTATGAGCAATGCTATAAGCATTACTATATTTTCTGATATTTCAATTATATTTTCATGTCAGTATTGCTACTTTGCTGTTAGTATTACTATTAGCAACAAAGCAATGCTGTTAGAAAAAAAGCATTGCTGTTAAAAATTATTCAACCCAATAACCAGTTGGTTGGTCAGTCCTCAAAATTAACTTGGAATATTTAGTCTTTGCTAAAGCTTTTCTTATTCTGGTTCTCTCCTCCAGCGTCGGAATAACATCATTCTCTCTCAAACAATTTTCATAACTATCTATGTCCTTGGTGTAAAACATACACAACCATTTTGCTTGCTCCCTCAAATCTTTCAATACAGAATTATATCTCTGTGAAATGACCACACTGATGGTTTGGCGTGACGACCAGAGAATGCCGACTCTGATAACATATCTCTTTTCTTTGTTAATTCTTTTGTGGCGGAGCAATCATCATTTATGTATAATGTGGGCTTGCC
>JAWPHD010004445.1:0-187710 GCA_037043455.1 Cyrtodaria siliqua | reverse complement strand
GACGATTTTCGTCTAAAAACGCAACGTGGGGGGTGGGGGAGGGGGAGTGGGGAGGGCGTTCTACAGCCAGCTCAAGAACTATTAATACAACTTTTAAAATCAGTATACGGTTTTTGGCATGAAATATATGTAATGCTGCCTTAGCAGCACTATCAGCTCTACCATTACTACGTATTCCTACATGGCTTGGAAGCCAGCAGAAAATAATAACATTATCAACTATAAATATTTGGAAAGAAGATCAGGGTTTATTGTAGCCACTAGCCATAGTGGAGTAGCGTTTCAGTTATACAAAGATTACGAATATTAAAGTCCCCAACTCGAGTACAAGCTCTAGAAAAACGAATCAGTTGGGACACATAGACCCCATAAGAAGTTGCTAGGGGAACATCCCCATCTAAATGGGGATAATTAACAATATCAAAATTAAAATCATCTCTCTTGTCATATATTTTGCTAATTATTTCACCCTTTTCAATAGGGATGTTAATCGAGAAAAAAAGCGTTAGTATCAGAAATATTAGCTTTGTTAAGTTGAAGTTCTTTAGGCTATATATTATTAACCATAGCAGAAAAGAAAGGGTTGTCAATGTTCAATATGTCATCCAGATACCGAGAGGTGTCATTAAAGGCGTCAATAACATCTGCCTGGGTATCTGATGAAAGACAACATGAAATCTCTTTCATAGCAATACAAGAACAATTCTGCGACAAGAGGTGCACAGTTCGTACTCATAGGGATACCAACAATTTGTCTGTAAACGGTAGTTACATACCTGACGAAAACATTATCTAATAGGAAGATGAGTGCTTCACAAACTTCTTGCCAAGTCCACATAGTGTAATTGTCTAAACACTGCCATTAGTAAAAAACGCTTTAAGATTATTACAGGCCAAACATGTAGTATTATCACTAGTACAATTTCTTTTTTGAATAAGAACAATAAGCTTGTCTTTGATAAGGTGATGTGGTAAGGTTGTATATAGAGTAGAGAAGTCATCTGTGCTTATAGATGAAACTTGACGTTTATTTCAAATTTTATCAAGAACGTCTCTTGAATTTTTAATAGACCAAAATAAATTAATCCCAGAGTTTTCATAAGTTTTAGCACAATATTTTAACGTGATCTTTAACGGCAACAGTTGGTTTGATTGCAGGACTGGGGTAATGCAGGGGTATTGTCTCACCGACGCCCTTCTCGATATTCGCAAATGGCTTGGTAAATGAAGTGAATGACTTTAACCTTGGCATTGAGGCTGGTTCCAGGAAACTCTCATTATTGCTCTATGCCGATGATATAGTTCTGTTAGCTAAAGGATATATAGGGTCCTATAGAAACCACAGCGTCCGAACGCAATGGCATCGTAGGTCCGCACTGTACTGCAAACAAGGACTTGAAACTACAATGAAAGAGACAAAAAACAACAGAAAGGGTGGTGAAGACAGGGTTACCGACTTGGAACGGTCAGTAGGCAATAAGGCCTACTGGTTAGCTTGAATCGATTTTATATGCGCACAATCCTCGCTATTATCCTGTCTTCATCGCCCAAATAGACAAGACAGTGTAAACAAAACTACATCCCATCAAAAGGAATTCTCTAACAATAAAGTCCACATCCAGAGAAACTAACTTAAAGATACACATACAAAATAATAAACATCTCAGGATGTATCCAGAATCGTACTGAATGAGATGCTTAACGCGCTTCATAGTTGGTGTAAGAGATGGCGTTTACTTATTAATACTGATAAGTCGAAGGGTGTCCATTTTCGGAAAGGTGGAACTGCCCAAACAATCCAGGTTTTTTCTGTTGGAAATAATATAATTGAAATAGTTGATACGTATAAATACCTGGGAGTGACATTTCACTATAGATGCGACTTTTCATTCAACGCTGATGTTCTTGCGAAAGCTACTGGAAGAGCCATTGAGAAAAATGTTTCGAAGATTAATAAGCTGAAGTAATTCGGTCTCAAATTATATGAAATAATATTTGAATATTAGACTACGGAACTGGTGTCTGGGGCTACCGAAAGTATCAAGCTATCGATACCATAGATTTGCACAAATTTTAGCATTATAGGGTGATATTAGATGGCTACCGAGTAATTATCAAAGGTGGTTGAGCATGATCCGCTACTGGAACAGGCTTCTATTGTTCCATGATGATCGTCTTACCAAACAAGTGTTTATCAGAGACTATGAGAATAGCAGTGCAAGTAATTGGTGTAGCGAACTGCGGGAGGTATTAGCAAAACTTAATCTATCAGCATATTATACCAGCAAATCAATTATCAATTTAGAAACAGCTAAGGCAAATGCACTACAATACTATGCAACCATTTGGCAGCTGAATTTAAATAGTGTGTCTAAACTTAGAACATATGTTACCTTTAAAAGGGATTTTGTACAGGAACAATATTTGCTGTTGAACCTAAGTAAGGCTGAACGGTCATTACTTTCTCAATTCAGATGCGGTATATAACCATTAAGGATAGAGACCGAAAGATATATTGGCAAAAGACCCGAAGAAAAACGTTGTCGTTTTTGTGATGATATGACAACTGAACATGAATGTAACTTTTTTTATCAATTGCTCATTTTACAGTGACTTAAGCCTAAATGTGTTTAGTGAACAATATAGAGACAATGACTTTGTGCTAATGAGTGATACAAATAAATTAAAATATCTTCTGAACCTATTTCCACGAAAAGCTGCTAAGATTCTTGCAAAAGCTTATCTAAGAAGGAAAACTGCTATCTATAATTAGCAACAAGTAGCACTGTAATTATAATGGCTCAACATTTATAACTGTATAACATTTTCATCATTGTTGTATGACTTAGACTTTAGACTTTAATAGTTTATTATAGTGTCACATATAAAAGTTACAAACATATTCAAATATTACACAAACAAACTTTTATACCCGGCCGTAATAACGACCTATGATACACTTAAAACACATATATTTCAAATCAATAATCTCATTATATCTACACTATAAATGTATATACATTATAAAAATTCCACCATCAAATGTGCAGCTGGACGGTTTTGTTCAGTCAGAGTTAATATATAATACAACAACTGATTATATGTACTATCTCTAGATAAATAAGTATTTACATTTAATATATATACTAGTATAATACTTACATTTAATATGTATTATAGTATGTAAAACAATTACTTAAAATATGTAAAAGACTTATACGGTACTAACTTAAAATATCTGGTAAAAAAATAATTAAATCTGGATAGCCTTATTAACCGTGACTGCACAAACACATATGTATTTAAATGTTAAAATTGTATATACTTATCTCTCTCTATATGCATATTCATCTACGCATATATTGCATGGCCATGTGATAATATAATCATGTTTTGTTGATTTCACAGGTGACTTATAGGCCCATAGGGCCGGGTGTATTAACCATGTGATTATAAATAGTATGTAACTACATATTTGTTTACACATGTCACTATTATAAATAAATCACTTACTTATACATTACTTTAGCAGTCCTGTATCGGCTTGGGATGCATTTCTTAAAATGACTGGCATTCAGCTTGATTTGATTTCTGATATTGATGAATATTTGTTTATAGAAAAACGATTAAGATGTGGTATAAGTTATAATACAAACAGATATTGTAAGGCTAACAATAAATATATGAAAAACTATGACATCAAGAAAGTTAGTAAATTTATAATGTTCCTCGATGCCAATAACTTATACGGATGAGCAGTGTGTCAGCCCTGCCCACGGGTAATTTTAAATGGGTCAATAAGGTTCAAAAAGAAAAGTCAAATTACAATGTAGAATGTGATCTCGAGAATTGTACGACTTACATAATGATTACCCACTTGCCCCAGAACGTTTAAATATAAAAGACGAACGGTTATCAGATTATTGTAGCATGGTCAGTGACATTTCCTTTGATGAATGCAGAGCATTAAATCGTTTAATTTCAGGTAACTAAAGGGGCGTGGCTATGCCGTTCTACAACTACCGGATATTGGAATTTAGAGTACGGTCACAAGACGTCACAGTGTTACTAAATACACCATGCTACAAAAAAGATAGAGTCTGTCTCAGCTCGTTGGTTATTTAAACACCTCGATGGGCTACGACAATCTCGGTGCTACGCCCATCTCGGTGTTTAAATAAGCCAACTCGCTGAGACCAGACTCTATCTATTACTTGTAAAAGTTTAAAGAAAGAGTTTAATCTAGGGCTTAGTAAAGTAAACAAACTTGTTACAACATTAAAAGATAAAAATAAATATGTTACGTACGACAGAAATTTAGAACTGCATAAAAAGTTAGTATTGAAGGCAAACAAACAACATAGAATACTGCAGTTTGACGAATCATCATGGTTAAAAGTATATATAGACTTTAACACTGCCAAAAGAACAGTAATTAAAGAATGTTTTTGAAAAAGATTTCTTTAAAGTTATGAAGAATCCCGTCTTTGGTAAAACCATGGAAAACTTAAGAAAAACAATTAATGTTAAATTGATAACATCTTGATAATAGTGATTATAATTTAAAAAAGGCTTTACTTTGACGATAATAAAACGGTTATTGGTATAATGAAAGATGAAGCTTGCGTTATGCTATTTTTTTAGTTTGTTGGTTTACGAATTAAACTGTACTCATACCTTTTAGATAATGAGGCCAATAGTACATTACATTAATTCAACACTTACATCAATATTAGAAGGCATACTTATATGTATATGGCAGAAATTTCCGAAAAGTTTGCTACAATTGTACTCAGAGTTGTTTTGTTTTTTACGTGAAGTAATTGGTCCATAGAATGGTCAATTTATCCATTTACAGCAGACGAGACATCATTTCTAAATAGAATAAGCCATATTATCATCAACATTTCGAAGTACACCATGGTCAAAAAAAAGAAGATTTCATTTATACGCTAAGTGCCTTCAATACACGCATTATACTAGTCTCTATCATCCAGACACTCTCAAGCTGACTGCGAGCGCTAGCGAGCGTCTGGACT
Source organism: Cyrtodaria siliqua (assembly GCA_037043455.1). NCBI lineage: Eukaryota > Metazoa > Mollusca > Bivalvia > Adapedonta > Hiatellidae > Cyrtodaria > Cyrtodaria siliqua. The sequence goes on along the minus strand of JAWPHD010004445.1, from coordinate 182,671 downwards.
CACTGTTCTTTAAACATGTTGACCGATAAACGGCGCCAAACGTCAAAACTGACTGCGACGTGACTGCAACATCAAAGTGCACGTTGTATTACGCGCAACATTATTTCCAATGGGATGTGTGTACTTCGTGTTATTGTAGTTTCTCTTTGTTTTTTTTTGTCCACACCTCGTTTTGATGTCAACATTTTTAATGAAGCTTTACTCCAGATAGTCTCTATCATCCAGACACACTCAAGCTGACTGCGAGCGCTAGCGAGCGTCTGGACTCACTGTTCTTTAAAAAATGTGACCGATAGACGGCGCCAACCGTCAAAACTGACTGCGACGTGACGTCATTTTGATTGCAACATCAAAGTGCACGTTGAATTACGCGCAACATTAGTTCCAATGGGATGTGTGTACGTTCTTATTAAATATACAGTAAACTTCGTTTTATTGTAGTTTCTCTAGAACATAATACAATCTTACAAAGTGATGTTTAAAATTTTTAGCATTAATTGTGATCCGCTGACTATGTTTGGAGTAGTTTTATTGCACAACATTGCGCGTAACGTCGCGTATTTTTTGACGCCGTCGTGACGTAGGGGGTGATTCCCACGGATTTCCATAAAAAACTGAAGTTGACCAATCAGAGGCCGGTGATTTTTTTTTGTCCACACCTCGTTTTGATGTCAAAATTTTTAAAGAAGCTTTACTCCAGACCATCGTTTGGACTTCTTTGAGAGAAGTCTCGCGAGAGGTCTGGATGATCGAGACTATACTCCAGACCATCGTATGGACTTCTTTGAGAGAAGTCTCGCGAGAGGTCTGGATGATCGAGACTAGCATTATACACCATAACAGCATGCACATAAACATAATTGCGGGAGATAAATCAGTAGACAACTATCACCAAGAGTTACCTTTCATGAAGTTATTAGACTTTTTACCGATCTGAGGCAGATTCTTCCACACGCGAATTCATGGCTGCATATCAAAGGCGTGAATTCATAGGTGCATAATAAATGCGTGAATTCATGGCTGCATACTAAATGCGTGAATTCATGGCTGCATATTAAGTGTGAATTCGTGGCTGGATATTAAAGATGTGAATTCGTGACTGCATATTAAAAGGCGTGAATGCATGGTTGCATACTAAAGGCGTGAATATTAAAGGCATGATTTCATAGCTGCATTATAAAGGCTTGTATTTATGACTGCATACTAAATACGTGAGTTCATGGCTGCATATTAAACGCGTGAATTCATGACTGCACATTAAAGGCATGAATTCATGGCTGCCTACTGAAAGCGTGAATTCATGGCTGAATATTAAAGGCGTGAATCATTACTGCATATTAAAGGTGTGAATGCATGGCTGCATAATAAAGGCGTTAATTCATTCATGGCTTCATATTAAAGGCGTGAATTCGTGGCTGTATACTAAAGGCATGAATACATTACTGCATACTAAAGGCGTGAATTCACGGCTGCATATAAAGGTGTGAATGCATGACTGCACATTTTCTACAGCTCTGTAAAAATTACAGACTCACAGGCTTAATAATACATATGTTTGTTATAAGATATATGGTAAAAGTCTTCTTTTTTAAATTTATTTCGGCTCTTAATTTGACAAATCATGCATAGACACTTAAAACACTTTTTCGTAGTTGAATTTATATACTCGAAAAACAAGTATTGTGGACGAATTTAAAACACAACTGATCCTTCATGAAATTTAAATAATCTTCACATGCAGACAAGGTCAGTAAAGTCAGTAAAACGTGTCAAATGTCAGCGTTTTCAACTTCAAAACAAACTATATAACATATACTATCTTAAACGATAACTGTGTTATATTGACTGAAATACTTGTTGCTTTACTTGAAAGTAAAAAAACACGTATTTAAATAAATAACACTGGCAGCGTTTTCTTACCTATTCGAATGAATAATATCACCTATTTGAATTGGTGATATTACCCATTAGCTCCGTGAGTGTTGAATAAGTTATATCACTGATTCGAATAAGTGATATAACTTATTTAATAGGTGATAATCACCTATTCGTTTTGAATGAGTGATATCTCCTATTCGAAGCAGTGACATCAACTATTCGATTTTACAGCAAGAGAACTATAGTGAATCATTCATTTGTAAAGAATTTATTTCTTAATTGGCAATTCAGTGATATCATCTATTAGAATGAATGATATTACCCATTTGAATGAGTGATATCATCTATTTGAATGAGTGATATCACCTTTTGAATGAGTGATATCACTCATTAGTTTTGAATAAATTATATCACCGATTCGAATGAGTGATATCACTGATTCAAATAGGTAGCAATTATAACCTATTCAATAGGTGATATCACCATTAAAATGAATATTGAATGAGTGATATCACTCATTTGAATAGGTGATATCACATAATTGTATTAAAAAGCAGTACGGCGCCCCATACACGTCAGCTATGAAAGTAGGCGAAAGGACTATATGCAGTCTATTTCTGAAATTTAATTCCAGTTTAACTCTAATTTAAAGCTGAAGTCCTAATATATTCATAATTTTTCAGATTTGGTGGCAAGTATCCTGTGAGAAAATGAAAAGTACATTTTCTTTATTTCAGCCAAACCGGTCTATCAGGAAGTGTAATTGACGTGCCTTTTCAAATCCGAGGCACCGGTCCTACCGCTTCAACATTTGAAAATCTTTCGGGTACCGACATTGGCTGTTATTTTGAGGTAATTCATATTTACGTTTTCATGTACCATGCCTACTGTAAAATCGAGTAACGACACTGGCTGTTATTTTGAGGTAATTATTATTTACTCTTTCATATTCCATGACTACTGTATAACCGGGTACCGACATTAGTTGTTATTTTGAGGTAATTAGTATTTACTCTTTATACATCACGCCAACTGTATAACTGGGTACCAACAATTGCTGTTAATTTGAGGTAATTAGTATTTACTCTTTCATATTCCATGCCTACAGTATAACCGGGTACCAACATTAGCTGTTATTTTGAGGTAATTAGTATTTACTCTTTCTTATTACATACCTTACTATAAATAGTAACATATTTTAGTAGAAAAAACAATGATTATCAGTCCTATTTCAAAATCCATAATCGGCACACTGTGCCATTATGCCATTACAATGACTCCGGTACCGACATGTCTAACCCTGGGATATAGCAAACCGCGAAAAGTTCCTTCCTTGAACCATTCATATATCAACTGTATGCTACCTAAAGCTTGGCCTTTTCTTTAAAGTAAAACAGATGCAATTTGCTAGGAGTCAATATTTTACATGGGTATTTGTACGTGTGAGGGGGTTGTAATATTACTGGCTTTTCCGAAAGAGTCATTCCACGACAGAACACATTTTGACCGGTGTGTCATTCAATTACATCGAATTTGGACCGGGGTCATTTTACTACATCGCAAAATGACTGGGGGGGATCATTATTTTATAGAGGTAGAATTATTTCTTTATACCGGCACATAGGATCTTCCTAAACACAAGTACTGATACATGCCAGTTTATTAAACATTTATACTGCCCCATACGAGCTTCTTCAACGCTAGTAGCTAGTACACTCACTAACACATACGATCGTCTAAACACTAGTACTGATACATGCCAGCTTCTTAAACACAAAAACTGTCTCAGACGAGTTTCTTCAACGCTAGTTCTGATACATACGGGCTTGTTAAACACTTATACTGTCCCATACGAGCTTCTTCAACGCTAGAAGCTAGTACACTAACACATACGAGCGTCTAAACACTAGTACTGACCTATGTTTGCTAGCTTCTTAAACACAAAAACTGTCTCAGACGAGTTTCTTCAACGCTAGTTCTGATACATACGGGCTTGTTAAACACTTATACTGTCCCATACGAGCTTCTTCAACGCTAGTTCTGATACATAAGGGCTTGTTAAACACTTATACTGTCCCATACGAGCTTCTTCAACGCTAGTTCTGATACATACGGGCTTGTTAAACACTTATACTGTCCCATACGAGTTTCTTCAACGCTAGTTCTGATACATACGGGCTTTTTAAACACTTATACTGTCTCAGACGAGCTTCTTCAACGCTAGTTCTGATACATACGGGCTTTTTAAACACTTATACTGTCCCATACGAGCTTCTTCAACGCTAGTTCTGATACATAAGGGCTTGTTAAACACTTATACTGTCCCATACGAGTTTCTTCAACGCTAGTTCTGATACATACGGGCTTGTTAAACACTTATACTGTCCCATACGAGCTTCTTCAACGCTAGTTCTGATACATACGGGCTTGTTAAACACTTATACTGTCCCATACGAGTTTCTTCAACGCTAGTTCTGATACATACGGGCTTTTTAAACACTTATACTGTCTCAGACGAGCTTCTTCAACGCTAGTTCTGATACATACGGGCTTTTTAAACACTTATACTGTCCCATACGAGCTTCTTCAACGCTAGTTCTGATACATAAGGGCTTGTTAAACACTTATACTGTCCCATACGAGTTTCTTCAACGCTAGTTCTGATACATACGGGCTTGTTAAACACTTATACTGTCTCAGACGAGCTTCTTCAACGCTAGTTCTGATACATACGGGCTTGTTAAACACTTATACTGTCCCATACGAGTTTCTTCAACGCTAGTTCTGATACATAAGGGCTTGTTAAACACTTATACTGTCCCATACGAGCTTCTTCAACGCTAGTTCTGATACATACGGGCTTGTTAAACACTTATACTGTCCCATACGAGCTTCTTCAACGCTAGTTCTGATACATACGGGCTTGTTAAACACTTATACTGTCCCATACGAGTTTCTTCAACGCTAGTTCTGATACATAAGGGCTTGTTAAACACTTATACTGTCCCATACGAGCTTCTTCAACGCTAGTTCTGATACATACGGGCTTGTTAAACACTTATACTGTCCCATACGAGCTTCTTCAACGCTAGTTCTGATACATAAGGGCTTGTTAAACACTTATACTGTCCCATACGAGCTTCTTCAACGCTAGTTCTGATACATACGGGCTTGTTAAACACTTATACTGTCCCATACGAGCTTCTTCAACGCTAGTTCTGATACATAAGGGCTTGTTAAACACTTATACTGTCCCATACGAGCTTCTTCAACGCTAGTTCTGATACATACGGGCTTGTTAAACACTTATACTGTCTCATACGAGCTTCTTCAACGCTAGAAGCTAGTACACTAACACATACGAGCGTCTAAACACTAGTACTGACCTATGTTTGCTAGCTTCTTAAACACTAAAACTGGCCCATATGAGCTTCTTCATCGAGCTATTTAAACATTACTAGTGGCTGATACGAGCTTCTTTAAACCTAGTACTGATCCATACCAGCTTCTTGAACACTGTAACTGGCCTCTACTAGTACTGACCCATGCGAGCTTCTTCAAAACACGAGTACTGGCCCAAATAAACCTAGTAGTATATGCAAGGTTCGTTCTGGCTCATAGTCTCTAATAACTAACCTCTAAAAACTAGAACTGGCCCATTTTGAACCTCTTTAGCACTGTATTGCTGGCCCAAACGAGCATCTAAACACAAGTATTGGTACATACGAGCTTATAAACTATAGTACTGTCCCATACGAGCCTCTTAAACACTGTAACCGACCTAAGCGAACTTTTTCAGTTCTACCACTGGCCCATACAAGCTCCTTCTACTCTAGTACTCGCTCATACGAGCTTATTAAACATTAGAAGTGATCCACACAAGCTTCTTAAACTCTGGTACTGGAGATTTTTCAACATTAGCACTTGTATAAAATCTAGTACCTACTGGCCCTTACGTGCTTTTTCAACACTAGTACGAGCCTCTAAAATCTCGTTATAGCCATTCGAGCCCCTAACACTAGTACTGGTCCATAAGAGTTTCTTAAACACTAGTACTGTCCCATACAAGCTTCTTAAACGTTAATACTTGCCCATACGATCTTCTTCAACAATATTTACTGGCCCATACACGCGACTACAACATTAGTTCTGGCCCATACACGTTTCTTCAAAACTAGTACTTGCCTATACGAGCTTACCAAACACTAGTAATGTATCATACGAGCCTCTTAACACTAGAAAGTACTGGCCCATACAAGTCTCTTAATTAACTCGTACTAGCCAATACCAGCCACTACAACACTCGTACTGGCCCATACAAGGCTCTTTAACACTACTAACACTGGACCGTTCGAGCCTCTCAAATCCTTGTACTAGCAAATACCAGTTTCTTCAACTTGAGAACTGGCTCGTACAATACCTCCTTAAACATTAGTACTGGCCCATAAGATCCTCTTCAACGCTAGCCCTGGGAAAAACGAGCCTCTAAACACTAACTATTGGCCAATACCAGCTTTTTGAACAATAGTACTGGCTCATACGAGCTTGTTAAACACTAGAACTGGCCCATACGAGCGTGTTGAACACTTGTATTGGTACATAAGAGCCTCTAAACACTAGTAAGTACTGACGCATACGAGACTCTTCGTCACTCTATCACTGGACCTTACGAGCCTCTTACACTCGTACTGGCAAATACCAGCTTCTTCAACACTAGAACCGGCCCATACGAGCTTCTTAAACACTATTAGTGTCCATACCAGCTTCTTCAACACTAATATACTGTCCAAAACGAGCATCTTAACACCAGCATGGACACACAAGTGTTTCTAAACACTAATATTGATCCATTCGAGTTTCTTAAACTGCAGTACATACGAGCCTGAAAACACTAGAACCGTCTCATACGACCTTATTAAACCTTATACTCGTCCATAATATATATTGCAACACTAGTACAGACCCAAGCGAGCCCCTAAAAACTAGTACTGGCCTATATGCGCCTCTTAACACTAGAACTGGATGATACACATCTGAACAGTAGCACTGACCCATATATACTAGCACAAGTTAGCCATACGAGCATCTAAACACCAAAACTGGCACAGACGAGCTCCAAACACTAGTACTGGATCATACGAGCTCATTTAACACTAGTGATGCACCATACGAACTTATTCAACACTCCGACTGGCACATAAGAACTTTTTTAACACTAGTACTGGCCTAAACGATCGTCTAAAACTAGTAATGGCCAATACGAGCCTCTTAATACTAGAACTCGCCCATATGATATTTTCAACACTAATACTGGTCCCTACAATCATATTAACACCAGTAAAGTGGCACATACGAGCAATTACACTCTAGTACTGGCCCAAAAGAGCATCTAAACAAAGGACTTGTCCATACGAGTTTCTTAAACACTATCACTGTACAATACGAGTTTGTTAAGCATTAGTAGTGATCCTTACGAGTCTTTAAACACTAGTACTGGCCCACACGAGCCTCTTCACACTAGTATGTACTGGTGAATACGAGCCTCTTAAGCACTAGTATTGGCCAATAAGAACCACTTCAACACTAAAAAAGGGCCTTTATGAGCCTCCTAAACACTAGTAATGGCCAACAATGGCTTCTTCAACACTACAACTGGCCCAAACGAGCCCCTAAACACCAGTACTGCTTAATACCAGCTTCTTCAACACTAGAACTGGCACATGAGAGCTGTTTTAACACTACAACTGGCCCATAACAGCTTTTTAAACATTTGTACTAGTCCATACGATCCTCTTTAACACTTGTTCATTCGAGTTTCTAAACACTAATAATGGCCAACATCTGCTTCTTAAACACTTGCCCATACAAGCCTCTAAATACTAGTACTGGCACATACGAACCTCTAAACACAAGCACTTGCCCATAAAAGCCTCAAAACACGTGTACTGACACATACGATCCCTTTCAACACTTACAATGTCCCATACGAGCCGCTAAACACTAATACTGGCCAATATCAGCATCTGTAACACTAGTACTGACCCATAAGAGCTTCCTCAACACTAGCACTAGCCCATACACATCTAAACACACGTACTGTCACATACGAGCCTCTAAATTTAGTACCGGCTCTTACGAATCTCTAAACACCAGTAATGACACACACGAACCTCTAAACACTTGCTCATAAACGCGTCCAAACACTAGTACAGGCGCACACGATCCTTTTCAAAATTTGCACTGACCCATACGAGCATCTAAACACACATACTGTCACATACGAGACTACAAATGTAGTACTGGCCCATACGAGCCTTTAAACACTAGCTCTGGCAATAGTAGCCTCTAAACAATAGTACTTGCCCATACGAGCCTTTAAACACCAGTACTGGCCAATACGAGCCTATTAAGAATCGGACTGGCCCATACGAGCCTTTAAACACTAGTTCTGGTCCATACTAGCCAGGACTTACCTATACGAGCCTATTAACACTAGTACTGGCCAATACGAGCCTCTTAATAATAGTACTGGCCCATACGAGCCTCTAAACACTAATACTGGCCAATAACAGCTCATTCAACATTAGAACTGACCCATAAGGCCTTCTAAACACTAGTACTGGCCTTAGAGCTAAACTCTAGCACTGGTCCATACGATCCTCGTAACACTAGTAAGTACTGGTGCATACGAGCCTCTTTAGAAATAAAGCATCTTCAACATAACAACTGTCCAATACGAGCCTCTAAACGCTAATACTGGCTAATATCAGCTTCTTCAACACTAGCACTGGCCCATACGAGCATCTAAACACACGTACTGCTGTATAGACAGTGTTAAAACTTCACCTAGAGTAAGATGCCTGTCACATACAAGCCTTTAAACTTTAGTACTGGCCAATTCGAACCTCTAAACACTAGTAATTACTGGCACATACCAGCCTCTTAACACTAGTATTACTGGCACTAGTATTGACCTATACAAGCTTCTTGAACACTACAACACGAATGGCACACACGAACCTCTAAAGACTAGTACCTGCTAGTACTGGCGCATATGATCCCTTTTAACACTTTGCACTGTCCCTTACGAGCCACTTAAGCGCCAATTGTGACCCATACGAGCCTTTTAACACTAGTACTGGCGCATACGAGCCTCTTAACACTAGTAATTACTGGCACATACGAGCCTCTTAACACTAGTACTGGCACATACGAGCATCTTAACACTAGTACTGGCGCATACGAGCCTCTTAACATTAGTACTGGCGCATACGAACCTCTTAAACACTACTACTGGCGCATACGGGCCTCTTAACACTAGTAATTACAGGCACACACGAGCCCATTAACACGAGGAATAACTGGCGCATACGAGCCCCTTAACACTAACATTAGTACTGCCACCAACTGCTTCTTCAACACTAGAACTGGCCCTTAAGATCTTCTCAAACACTAGTACTGACCAATAACAGCTTTTTCAACACTAGAACTGGCCCATAATGTCTTCTCAAAGACTAGTACTGGACTATTAGATCCTCTATGCACTAGTACCAGCCCATACAATTCTCTTAACACTAGTATCGGCCCATACGATCCTCTAAACATCTAAACACTAGTACCGGCCCATACGATCCTCTATACACTAGTACCAGCCCATACAATCCTTTTAACACTATTATCGGTCCATACGATCCTCTAAACTCTAGTACCGGCTCATGCGATCCTCTAAACACTAGTACCGGCCCAAACGATCCTCTAAACACTAGTACCAGAAAATACGATCCTCTAAACACTAGTATAAGTCCATAAGATCCTCGTAACACTAGTACTGGCCCATACCGGCCCAAGCAATCATCTAAACACTAGTATCGGCACAATACGTTAGTTTCTCTGGATGTGGACTTTAGTGTTAGAGAATTCCTTTTGATGGGATGTAGTTTTGTTTACACTGTCTTGTCTATTTGGGCGCTGACGACAGGATAATAGCGAGGATTGTGCGCATATAAAATCGATTCAAGCTAACCAGTAAGCCTTATTGCCTACTAACCGTTCCTAGTCGGTAACCCTGTCTTCACCACTCTTTCTGTTGTTTTTTGTCTCTTTCATTGTATTATCAAGTCCTTGTTTGCAGTACAGTGCGGACATACGATGCCATTGCGTTCGGACTCTGTGGTTTCTATAGGACCCTATATTTCATTTTTGAATATCTGTTTGCAATATAACTCGTACCGCCTCTAAATCCTTTTTCCACAAACAAATATTGATCAATATCAGTGATTAAGTCAAGCCTAATTCCAGTCACTTTTAAGCATGCATCCCAAGCTAAACCAGGACTACTGAAGTAATGACACGGATCTAATTTGTAATACTCAATACACATTTTTTTTTAAAGTTTTCAATAACGTCTGCAAGCAGCAGCACATCAGTCTTAAGAAATTCTCCCATATTTTTAATCTTGAATGTTTTCCATATATTTTTAGCGTGCTCATAATCTGCATCTGTAATGTGCTCGTCATTTAATTGAGAATAAAAGCTATTTTTACTGGGTAATTTAGTTTCCTTAAAACGTTCAAAACTGTTCATGTAATCATAACGATAAACACTTTTTCTTTTTATTAATTCTAGCTTGTCATCAGAGTATTCTTGCGAGGTGTATTGAAACGAGAGAATGTTTCTTACTAAATTTTATAATGATTGGGACATAAACTGAAAACTGTCAATAATACACACAAAAGAGTTGACAACAGGGCTACCGCCTTGGAACGGTCAGTGGCAACAAAGCCCACTGGGGGTTTAATAAAAGCCATGTTATTTGGTATAACATTTCTGTTTTGTTTAAGCTTTCCGATGTGTTGCGTTATACAGTGAGACTCATATCCTCTCAAGTTATGAAACACAACAGGTATTTTTTTAGTTAGCCTGAAATTAATATAACATATGTCGATAGCGCTTCTCCTATACTTTCCAGTTATATGACAACGATCTCTAACTTTTCTAATAGAGTTTTCCGCACATATCACTCGGTGCACTACTTTCAAGGCTGTTGTAAACGATAAGCAAAATAAACTGCCTATTATGTACTGGATTCCTGAAATTAAAAAAAATCCGTATAAGGCTCGCTTTATTTCGAATTCTAGTGCCTGCACCACAACAAACATCTTCAAACTTTTAACTTCTTGTCTTACTGCCGTTAAAGGTCACGTTAAACTATATTGTTATACAACTTATGAAAACTCTGGGATTAATTTATTTTGGTCTATAAAAAATTCAGGAGACGTTCAAATGATGAAGTTATTCCTGTGGATACTTTAGATTCAGATAATCAGAAGATAGTTATTTTTGACGATTATGCTTGTGAACGTAATCAAAATGAAATTAATTATTTCATCCAGGGAAGACACAAGCAATTTTGTGTAATTTATTTATCTCAATCTTATTACAAAACTCCCAAAGACATTCGGTTTAATTGCTCTCATTACATCTTCTTTGCAACTCCAGTTATACGTGAGCTGGGTATGCTTTCTAACGAACAAGGTGTTAGCAAAGATCATTATAAATAAGCAACTGACAAGCAGTACGACTTTCTGTATCTTGATCGTCCGAGGAAGTTGGTAAAAAGAAACTTCACTCTTGAAATTTAATGTAATATATATTATATATGATGGGACTTTTTAATGATCTTGGTGAGGAAGTTACTACTGGCAGTGTTAATATTACAAATTTTGGTATTGTGCTGTCTGAGTATGTAAAACAAAAACATTTGGTTAATTATCTTCACAAGGGTAAAAACCAGGAAAATGTTTTAAGAAGTAATCTCAACATGGATAATAATAAAATTATCAATGTTGGTAATCCAGAAAAATCAGATGATGCAGCAACAAAGAATTTACTTTGAGAAGAATTACAAAGACCATACGTGATTTTAATATTTATAAAATTCAAGATATGATGAAAAATTTGACAACAGGTGTTGATGACTAAGTCAAATACAAACAAAGTTACAAGCAAACCGCGAGAAAATGATTGAAATTCAAAACGGTTTAAAAGATGAAATAAAGCTTTTGGGTGATGCTTTAAAAGAGTTAGAAAAGAAAGAAGATGGATCGGAAGATAGCGAGCTCTATAAAAAGCTGGGTGAAAAAATACAAACTGGTGTTGAAAGTATTAATGAACGAATTAAGGAAATCAATAAACAAATGGTTGATAACAATGAACTAGAAACTGTTATTGCTGATGCTTCAAAACAAATGAGAACTGCTTTTGCCACCGAAATAACTCAAATTAAAATATTAAATGAACAGATAAACACTAACGTTGCCGATATCAGCAAAGAGTTTGAAGACATCAAAAAGAAAATGGCTGGCAGCAAGACGCTAGAGACTGCTCTGAAATCTCTTTTCTTAAAGAGCATAATCAAAAGTCTGATAGTCGGCACAGAGCAATTCTTGGTATAATTGATAAGTTTAAAGTAAAAGTAAACTATTTAAGCCGGATTCTAATTCTTGAAGCTACAATAGACGGAAGTATTATAAAAGATAACGTTGGTTATGCGTCGTATTCAACACGAAAATCACTTCAAAGAACCATTCGTAGTGTTTTTTCGAAGCACTTACTCTTACATATAGTTCATTTGTAAAAAGTGGAGAATATGCTACAAAAAATCCCGATGGTAGTGGCGTAACAATTGTAAAACCCGGGCGTTATGTAGTTGAAGCAGACCTTACATATACTGTTACAAATACAGACCTAGGTACAGAATGGTTTAGTTTGTTTAATATTAGTTCACATACTGATGAGTCACATGCTAAACCAAAAATAGAAAACGGTAAACGAATACTAAAAGGAATATTTGAAGCATATCTTCCTAAATCTAAATATTGGACCATCTTTCCAACTGCCAGAGGTACTCAAGTTTTCAATTTTGAAAAATCTAGTTTCAAACTGTTTACAAAGGTGATTAATTTTGTCAATTTTTTTATCTATCCTATATTAAATGGAAAAAAAAGTGTATTATCATCAGAAAAAGCTTCAATAATTAATAACTCAAATACACCGAGTAATTTTACAACTGTATTTGACAGACCATTGATATTAGACAAGAACAAACAATATGACATTGGACTTGATAAAATTAATTCTATGACTTACTCATGGTATAATATTAGTGAAGATTTTAATAACAAACTGATAAGGTATCACAACGGAGAAGATTGGAAAACTATTAGTTTTGCAAAATGGAAATTACAGTTATGCTGATATCGATAATTATATAAAAGAAATATTGACTGTAAACGGCGATTTACCTTCTGACACACCTGTTCCAATAAGAATTGAACTTGATTGATCAAGTTTCAAATGTTCAGTTACCATTCATAATAATTTCATGCTTGATTTAAGAGAAACAAACTTTCACACCTTAATTGGGTTTGACAAAGATGCAGTAATTAGAGAAACTAAATTTGGAACTGTAACACCAAATATAACAAATTCTATCGATACATTGTATATCCACTGTGATTTGATAAGTAATTCTATTGTTGATGGATCATACGGTGATGTCATTTATGAAATAAGTAGAGCTGATCTTACGAGGTCGTATCCTGTTAAAGATGAACCGATAAGGGTTGGGTACTGCGAAGTTAACAGAACGATCATTAACAGTATTAATATTTACATAACAGATTTCTCTGGTAAAATTATTAATCTTTATGGAGTTCATACATCATTTCGACTTGTTTTAAAAGAATTAATGTAATATATGTTATATGACACGTTTCAAAATGTTTATGACACTAGTACAGGAACATATACTGAACTTGACCGATTAACTGGAGCTGGCATATTTGACATATTTTCAAAGGTTGGCTCAAAGATATTTAGTGAGTCTGTGAAGATAGCAGATAAATAGGCATTAGAAGCTGCTGGTAAGCAAATCATAGAGAGTGGTTCTTAAACACTTGGGGATCAATTAGGTAAAATGGCTGATAAATTAGTTTCAGTTATAAAATGTAAAACAAAAGGTAACTAATTTAAAAGAACTCACAAAGGCTGATAGTCAAAAAGAAGATGTAGCTGAAGAAGATGTAAATACAAGAATTAATAGATTACTTTCCGGAAGGGGAATCAAAAGTACAAATGTTCATACAAGAATTAAACAATTAATTAAGGGTGACCACTGCTGAGGTTTTGGATTTTTGCACTTCCGGAAATTTACATTTGTTATATTTCAAAAATTATAATAAAACTGGAAAAAATAATTATACAGTAACAAACTCATGCCCAATAGGGATATTTTAGTGCAAAAAAAAAGAACATTTTTTAGATTTTTTTTTTACCTCACATTTTGTGCCCACAATTGACAATTTTTAACATAAGCCAAAATGGGGGGTAGGGGTACAAAAGATGGTATTTCTCAAAAACCGTTTAAGATATTCACTTAATTTAAACTTTATTACAAAGACATGTGTTAGGATATACAGAGACAGCAATACAAAGTATTGTTCCTATTATTTGTTCCAGACCTATGCCGTTATATGTCAGAGCTCGTCGAAATCTAAAAAAGCACATTTTTTTCTCAGTTTTTATTGAATATCTTTCTTATATGCACACCGACCCCCAATTTTTATTTTTTCATTCTAAAACTCAGGTCTTATATATATTGTAGACAAAATATCTCAAAAAGTTATCTGTTCCTTTATCATGAAAAATTGATTTATCACAAATTTAAAAATGCAATTTATAGTAAACTGGGTGGGGTAATGACAAGGGATGTAATAATTTTTCAGATGGTGATAAAAATACCACAACCCTTAATTTTTCGTCCTAAACTATGAACTATTACATTAAAAAAGACGGAAAATCGATACCTGTTCTGCAAACCGCACTACACACATATAAGTTGCCATACACAATTTGCAGCTGATTCAGAATTTAAAACCACACTGTGAGAGTGTATTACTAAAGATTAATTTTGCAAAAAAGTTAAATCACCGACCCATCATTATTTTTCCAGAAACTAACTAGTAATATGTTAGTCTTCATAAAAAACAGGGAAATGAAAAATTCTTACTGTTCTGATATTCACCAGAGGGCACCCTTAATAAAAAATAATCTAATTAATTGTATATATAGATGTTTCGAAGTGAAAAATATAATACCCGATACGAACATACACCTATTCAGTTAGATACTTCTATAGGACAACCAGGAAATTCTACTTAACAAATAAAAAGCGGTTATCAATTTACACTAAATAATATAAGTTCTCACTTTGATTGGTATAACGCTTATTTTGAAATAAGTTTTCAAGTAAACAAGCTTGCTGATGGAGCCCCTTTCGTAGACGCTGACAGAATTGCTTTAATTAACGATGCAGCTGCATTGATTGATCAAATGCAAGTAAAGCAAAATGGAAAAATAGTTTACGATGGAAATAATCTTCACAGATATGTTAATGTCAAAAGCTTGCTTGACATTTCTGACGATTATGCAAAGACAACCGGAACAAACGAATACTTTTATTTGGATAATACGATTGCTGCGGAATCTCGAGATGATCAAGCTGGTTATAACCTAGGATTTACTGCTCGTCATGCTTTAATCATAACTAATCAAAACAAAAAGTTGATTCTATAATTCCGTTAAACAAATATTCCTTCTTTTGAGGTTTAGAAACAAACATGCTTCCTCCTAGTCAAATTCAAATTAGCTTGCAACTGGCAGATGATAATGTGCTAATTTTCCAATCAAGTGGTGATGGTGGTCGAGTAGTTATTAATAAATTAATTTTGTGGATACCTAAAATGATATTTAACTCAGATGGTTTAAGTTATGTAATGACAAATCACATTACAACAACAAAATGGACTTACCTTCGTGAAATGATACAAGAAAGCGGAAGTACTCAACTAACAGAATCTGTAATTAGAATAACGTTTTTGTGTATTTACAACGAGCAAACAAGAGTTCTTCTCAAATGCAAAACCCTCACCTTTTAGATACGTTTAAACTAAATGATGCTGATGCTAATTATTATTTACAATCGGTCAGGCTAGAAGTTGGAAATGGAGTTTATTATCCAGAAACCGAATACAGTTATGCTAAAATCATAAGAATATTTAAAGACGTTATTAATTATTCTTACAAACAAAATGATAAAAACACTGGAACTTTACTCAATGTGAGTAATTTTAAAAATCTCTTCGGAATAATATATTTCGATTTAAGTTACAGTGTTGAAGGCAGTGTTGATCCAAAACAACCATTTCAAGGCGGTAGCCCTATTGGCAACACTTTTGTGTTTGTGATTTCGTTTGCATTTATTATTACGTTTGCCTTCTTGTTTGTCTGTTTGCGTGTTTGTTTCTATGTTTTGTGATTGACTGTCCTCCTTGAATGCTATTTTCTCTGTCCGATCTTTTTTATATTTCTAAACTAAACAACGTTCCTACCGATAGATATAAAGTTTATGCTTTGGTCTTATACGAGGAAAATGTTGTTATTGATACTATTGGAAATGAACTAGTTATTGTTTAATCTAACTTATAATATATATGACTTTACCAAAATTAGTCAGTAAATTTAACAGATGGTCAGAAACAGAGTTTAGCGAGGGCTTATGAGAACAAGAGTGAATTAACACTTAGGTTAAAAAATAACCAACTAACTGGAGATTTTCCTTTGTTGTTAACAACAAGTCATATTAGAAACATTGGTAAAGCTATAAACAGTGGACGTGGATTAGTCATAAATAAATCAAAATCGCAAATGAGGTCTCAGTCTAAAAATGGAGGCTTTTTGGGAGCATTAGCTGGTTTGTTAACTAAAACAATTATATCAACAGTTGCTAAATTTGATCCAAAGATATTAGGAACTCTAGCAACAGGAGCACTTAGTGGTCTGGCAAGTACTGTAATTGGCAAACTATTTAGAAATGGGATGATAACCGTGCCTAGTGACAAAAAAAAGCTCTAATTGATTCGGAGGCGTTAACAATATCACAAATGAAAAAACTTATGAAGTCTAAAGGTTGCTGCCCTGTTAAACTGACAAGGCAACAACAACAAGACGGATGATTTTTTGGACTTCTTGCATCATTGGGTATTCCTTTAATTGGATATCTTATTAGCGGCTTAACGGGAAAAGGTTTTCAAGTAGGAAGAAAGGGGAAAGGACTAATAGTTGATCGTGGAAATGGTTAACAAGTAGACTCACAAATTAGACCATATAAAAGTATCCCATTTATAAAATAAATAAAAAAATGATCCTGTCTCTAACTTAGATATAATGAAATAGGTCAAGTAGCCAGGTATACAGAAATTCAGTGGGGTGTATAGCAAAAACAAATTACCGATAAAACAAAATAAACAAAAATCTGGTATTTTTAATCTTGATGACCATACTGGACCTGGTACACACTGGACTTGTTACTATGATAATTATTACTTCGATCCGTTTGGCTTAAGTCCACCAAAAGAAGTTTTAACGTACACGCCCAACATAAAATACAATAATATTCAGTATCTGTCCTATGTGGATATTTCTGTCTATTCCTCATTAAAAAGTTACAAGATGGACATAAGATTTATGATGTACTTTATAAAATACTAAAACCTTATAAGCCAATAAAAAATGAAAACATTATAAAATCATATTTTATCTAATTATATTATATATGAGTTACTGTATTAAAGAAAAGATGGGTACTGAAAATGTTAATCCTCAGTATATGTTGGTAAAAAATGGTAGAAAAATGTTAAAAGCAACTTGTGCATCTTGTGGTATTACTAAAACACAGTTTGTTAAAAGTACACACGGTGGAAACATTAATATTCATAAATTATTACTTCCTTTATTGCCTAAAAAGGGGTTAACAATTCCTGGTTATAAATATTGCGGTCCGGGTAACCCACTTGATAGCGGAGAACCGGCAAATGAGTTAGATGCTGTTTGCAAAGAGCATGGTTATTGTTATGACGAAAATCCTAGTAATAAATCAATGTGTGATAAAAGCATGCTGGCCGGTTTAAAAACTAGTAAGTCTAAATCACTTGGGGAAAAAATCGCTAAGAATTTAATTGTTAAGCCGGTTATAAGTACTAAATACAATATTGTTCTTGGGGAATCAAAAGACGAAAAAAGGCATTGAGATGGACAAGTTAGCAGATGAACTTCATAAGCCTATACAATTTTTTTTCTCTCAACGCCGTTTAATTGTAAATGAAATTGATAAAATATGGTCTGCTGACTTGGCTGACATGCAATCGTTTTCAAAGTATAATAAAGGTACTAAATACTTGCTTACTGTTATTGATGTATTTAGTAAATTTGCTTGGGTTGTGCCGGTTCCAAATAAAACTGGTTTAGAAATTACCAAAGCGTTCCAAAAAATCATAAGTATGGGAAGACAATGTAAATTGCTGTGGGTTGACCAGGGAGTAGAATTTTACAATAAAACATTCAAGCAGTTCCTTGTTGATAATTATATCGAAATATATCATACGTTTAATTTTGGAAAATCTGTAGTAATTGAACGATTTATTACAACATTAAAAGAGAGGATGTGGAAATATTTCACAGCAAATAATACAAACACATATTTAGACGTATTACAAGAAATGGTTGACAAGTATAATGACACAAAACATCATAGTATTAAAATGACACCCACTGAAGCAAGTGATGAAAAAAAGGAACGGTGTATTCAACTTGTATGGAAAAATGGGAAGTAATCAAATTAAGCCGAAGTTTTAAATAGGGGATAATGTTAGAATCAGCAAATATGAAAGAACTTTTGAGAAAGGTTGTACTCTAAATTGGACTGAAGAAATATTTGTTGTGATGAAATTCAATATACAAATCCTCTGACATACAAAATAAAAGATTTAAACAACCAAAACATTGATGGAAGCTTTTATGAATTAGAAATGATAAAAGCAAAGCAAGAAATATTCAGGATTAAAAAAAAGGAATACTACGTGATTACAAAAGAAACAAGCATTGATTAAATGGAAGGGTTACAATGAGGATTTCAATAGTTGGGTCCCATTTAAGGATATTGAAAATATTAAATAAGAACTTAAAAATAAATTATGTAACTGGTTGGAGTATCTCGTCCACGTAACTTATTATATCTGTGACTTTTGTTTTCCTCCTGTTGCGCTTTAGAATCGATTTAAACATTTTATTCTTTATTGAATGTTCATATTTCATATTAAAACATGTTTGTAAATGTTGTATCTAATATGATAATACGAAAAATTGTGATTATTGGTCCTCATGGTATTTGTATATCAATATTTAGAAGTGGATACTTTCTTATGACGGCGGGTATATATTAATAATAGTCTGCGAAAAACTTAACAATTTAAAAGATAAATACAGAAGAGAATTGATAAAAGGCAAGCAGCTCCAAGTAGAATATGAGGTAGTTCGTGGTGATTTTATGGACACCAAAAAAGCAAAAGTCAATGAGCAAAGACGATTGCTGGCTGAAATGGATCATTATGAACGCGAGCTGAATAAAAACAGGGAAGAGCTTCTTGAACTAAAATACAAAATAGCAAAGTGTAGGAAAATAAAATACTCCATGATAAAATACGATATGTACAGCGATGATGAAGACTACTGTCCGGTTCCGTCTGACTTTGCTTAATAATTTCAAATGCTTTAGTTATTTACAAAAATTAATAGATAGTAAGGGTTTAGGCAAAGTTCTTCCAAAGCGAAGGTTGATTAACTAAGGTTTAATAGATAGTGGGGGTATGGGTAAAGTTTTTTTAAGCGGGGGACGATTAACTAAGGTTTAATAGATAGTGGGGGTATGGGTAAAGTTTTTCCAAAGCAGAGGACGATTAAGCAGTTTGTACTTTTGTAAAAGGTGTCTGATATCAAATATGCTTGATTGTTTGTCGCGAGGGAGGAAAACTGTGCCTATACCCTCACTATCTATACTACTCATACGGGCTTCATAAACTCAGGTACTGACCTATACGAGCTTCTTAAACTTGGTACTGGCCCATACGAGCTTCTTTAACTCAAGTACTGACCCATACGAGCTTTTTAAACTCTAGTACTGACCCACACGAGCTTCATAAACTCTGGTACTGGCCCATACGAGCTTCTTAAACTCTAGTACTGACCCATACGAGCTTCTTAAACTCTAGTACTGACCCGTACGAGCTTCATCGACTCTGGTACTGGCCCATACGAGCTTCTTAAACTCTAGTACTGACCCGTACGAGCTTCATCGACTCTGGTACTGGCCCATACGAGCTTCTTAAACTCTAGTACTGACCAATACGAGCTTCATAAACTCTGGTACTGGCTCGTACGAGCGTCTTAAACTCTAGTACTGACCCATGCGAGCTTCTTAAACTCTAGTACTGACCCATACGAGCTTCATAAACTCCAGTACTGACCCATACGAGCTTCTTAAACTCTAGTATTGACACATACGAGCTTCATAAACTCTGGTACTGACCCATACGAGCTTCTTATAACGGTAATACTAATACTCTCTGGAAATGAATGGCAATTATTAATTGTTGATTAGGGCGCTGCTGGACAGTACACGGTGTACATTCGATCGAGAGCCGTAGCTGATTCAGAGACTGCAACGGATAAAGTATTTAAGATCGAAGTCAACGATCAAGATGTGTCTGGCGTTATTAACCTCGGTACTGCTGCGTAAGTATACATAGTTTAATTAATACCCTTAATTATAACAAGTTGATTCGGTGGTGTAAAGTAAAACATAAATTCTGTGTTTTCAAGGAGAAATAGCCTATACTCACGATTCGAAGAAGAAGTCGGAAGTGGAGGCTATATAAAACTCACCTATACAGTTTCCATCCATTGAAATGAAACTTGGTTTACAGTTTGGACCTGAGATTGGCATGCGCATATATGTTGGAGCTGTTTATTTCTTATATACTGTATATATTTATTGCAGTATTGTACAGATCCTCATATCATTTCATGTGCAACTCATCATACAGTTTCTTGTGCAACTCCTCCTACAGTTTCTTGTGCAACTCCTCCTACAGTTTCTTGTGCAACTCCTCCTACAGTTTCTTGTGCAACTCCTCCTACAGTTTCTTGTGCAACTCATCATATATTTTCTTGTGCAAATCATCATAGAGATTCATGTGCAACTCAGCATACAGTTTCTTGTGCAACTCCTCCTATAGTTTCTTGTGAAACTCATCATACAGTTTCTTGTGCAAGCAACTCATCATAAGTTTCTTGTGCAACTCATCATACAGTGTCTTGTGCAACTCATCATACAGTTTCTTGTGCAACTCATCATACAGTTTCTTGTGCAACTCCTCCTACAGTTTATTGTGCAACTCCTCCTACAGTTTATTGTGCAACTCATCATACAGTTTCTTGTGCAACTCCTCCTACAGTTTCTTGTGCAACTCCTCCTACAGTTTCTTGTGCAACTCCTCCTACAGTTTCTTGTGCAACTCCTCCTACAGTTTATTGTGCAACTCCTCCTACAGTTTCTTGTGCAACTCATCATACAGTTTCGTGTGCAACTCATCATACATTTTCTTGTGCAACTCCTCATACAGTTTCATGTACAACTCCTCCTACAGTTTTTTGTGCAACTCCTCCTACAGTTTATTGTGCAACTCCTCCTACAGTTTCTTGTGCAACTCATCATACATTTTCTTGTGCAACTCCTCATACAGTTTCATGTGCAACACCTCCTACAGTTTTTTGTGCAACTCCTACTACGGTTTCTTATGCAACCGTTTCTATCCAATTGGAAATGAAAATTGGGTTACTACTCTGACAAGAGGTGGGCACTTGCTTATTGTCGGGGTTTTCATTTCCGATCATTTTTCATTGAGGTATGCATTTTTTCGACTTAGCGTATTGCTTATATACTATTCATATAATCGTGTGTGTGTGTGTGTGTGTGTGTGTGTGTGTGCCTTCAGACGAGTGTGTTATGATGTAGAGATACAGTTTATCAGCGTATGTTGCAGCTATCCTTTTTAGGAAGGAATGCATACGTTTGATTTCCGTGTCTCTCGTCATAGCTAGGCGCCCTGTCTTAGTTCGTCCGAAGGTTATCTGTCCTTGGTTGTTCGCAAATATTTCTCCCTATATATAATTCTGCTTCGTGAATCTCTTATATCCCAAATTTCGAAAGTTGCCGTTGTGAGTTCAAATTATTTCCTTTTAATATATACCATTTACTGAATTCACAGTATACTAGTGATTCGGCACCGTTCATTGTCACTGTTTAAAATACAGAGTGGGTGTGGTTGAATCCTTAAATGTGATCCCATTCATGTAAGCTATAATTGTATGTATGTGTGTATATGTTAATTGTGCCTCCAGACGAGTGTGTTATGATGTAGAGATACAGTTTATCAGCGTGTGTTGCAGCTATCCATTTTAGGAAGTGAATGCATACGTTTGATTTCTGTGTCTCTCATCATAGCTAGTCGTCGCTGTAGTTCGTCCGAAGGTTGTCTGTCCTTGGTTGTTCGCAAATATTTCCCCCTATCCTCCTACATTTTTACATCCGATTGAAATGAAACTTAATATGTTGTGTATGACATGAGGTGGACATGCGCATATAGTCGAGCCTTCCTGTCCGACAAATTTTAAGTGAGTACATTTCCATCCTAATTGATTTGTTATACATCCGTCCGTTCGTCCAAGAAATCGTGTGTGCATATCTTCTTCTACAGTTTCCTTTCGATTCAAATGAAACTTGGTATACATCTCTTAACCTGAGCTGGAAATATACATAATTATTTTCGGGGCGTTTCTGTCCGATGATCTTTTCATTGAGTTATGTCCATTTTTCGACCTTATTTCTTATATATTGTATTTAGAGAATGCATGCTTGTGTGCGCAGCTCCTATAGTTTCCATCTGATTGAAATGAACTTTGTATGCAGCTCTGACATGAGGTTATCAGCGCTTTCCTATCCGATATTTCTTTAATTACTTATGCATCTTTTTCTTATATACTGTATATAAATTCTTATATACTGTATACAAATATAGATATAAAAATCAAACAGTAAATGCAGCATTCAAGACGACAGTCAACCACAAACACACACAGAAACAAAGAACAATTTTAAAGATGAATAAAAGGCCAAATAAGACATCGCAAACACAACAGGGTTGACAATAGGGCTACCGCCTTGGAAAGGTGAGTGGCAAGAAAGGCCGCTGAGGGTTACACCACTGTGTGATCTCCAACAATAATCTATACACCACTGTGTGATCTACAACAATATATAAACACCACTGTGTGGACTACGACAATAGCATACACATCACTGTAAGGTCTACAACAATAATCTATACACCACTGTGTGATCTACAACAATATATATACACCACTGTGTGGACTACGACAATAGCATACACATCACTGTGTGGTCTACAACAATAATCTAGGCACCACTGTGTGGTCTACAACAGTAATCTATAAACCACTGTGTGGCCTACAACAATAATCTATACACCACTGTGTGGCCTAAAACAATAATCTATAAACCACTGTGTGGCCTACAAAAGTAATCTATACACCACTGTGTGGTCTACCACAATAACCTACACCCCATTGTGTGGTTTATAACAATACTCTATACAGCACTCTGTCGCCTGCGACAATAATCTAAGCACCACATGGTGGCCTACAACAATAATCTAGGCACCACTGTGTGGCCTACAACAATAATCTGTACACCACTGTGTGGCCTACAACATAATATAGGCACCACTGTGTGGTCTACAACAAAAATATGTACACCACTGTGTGGCCTACAACAATAATCTAGGCACCACTGTGTGGCCTACAAAAATAATCTGTACATCACTGTGTGGCCTACAACAATAATCTAGGCACCACCGTGGGGCCTGCAACAATAATATAGGCACCACTGTGTGGCCTACAACAATAATCTAGGCACCACTGTGTGGTGTACAACAATAATCTTGGCACCACTGTGTGGCCTACAGCAATAATGTATGCACCACTGTGTGGCCTATAACAATAAGCTATACACCACTGTGTGGTCTACAACAATAATATATGCACCACTGTGTGGCCTACAACAATAATCTATGCACCTCTGTTGGCCTACAACAATAGTCTAGGCACCACTGTGTGGTCTACAACAAAAATATGTACACCACTGTGTGGCCTACAACAATAATCTAGGCACCACTGGGTGGTCTACAACAATAATCTAGGCGCCACTGTGTGGCCTACAACAATAATCTGTACACCACTGTGTGGCCTTAACCAAAAATCTAGGCACCACTGTGTGGCCTACAACAATAATCTAGGCACCACTGTGTGGCCTACAACAATAATATGTACACCACTGTGTGGCCTACAACAATAATCTAGGCACCACTGTGTGGCCTACCACAATAATCTAGGCACCACTGTGTGGCCTACAACAATAATCTATACACCACTGTGTGGTCTACAACAATAATCTATACACCACTGTGTGGTCTATGCACCACTGTGTAGTCTATCACAATAATGTATGCACCACTGTGTGGCCTATAACAATAATCTATACACCACTGTGTGGTCTACCACAATAATCTATGAACCACTGTGTGACCTACAACAAATGTATATGCAACACTGTGTGGCCTACAGCAATAATCTATACACCACTGGGTGGACTATAACAATAATCTATACCCCACTGGGTGGACTACAACAATAATCTATGCACCACTGGGTGAACTACAACAATAATACATGCACCTCTGTGTGGCCTACAACAATAATCTATACACCACTGGGTGGTCTACAACAATAATCTATGAACCACTGTGTGACCTACAACAATAATATATACACCACTGTGTGGTCTACAACAATAATCTATACACCACTGGGTGGACTACAACAACAATCTATGAACCACTGTGTGACCTACAACAAATGTATATACACCACTGTGTGGCCTACAACAATAATCTATACACCACTGGGTGGACTACAACAACAATCTATGAACCACTGTGTGGTGGCCTGTAACAATAATCTATACACCACTGTGTGGTCTACCACAATAATCTATGAACCACAGTGTGACCTACAAAAAATGTATATACAACACTGTGTGGCTTACAGCAATAATATATACACCACTGGGTGGACTACAACAATAATATATGCACCACTCTCACTGAGGTCTACAACAATAATCTATGCACCACTGTGTGGCCTACAACAATAATCTGTACACCACTGTGTGGCCTACAACAATAATCTAGGCACCACTGTGTGGCCTACAACAATAATCTATGCACCACTGTGTGGCCTACAACAATAATCTATGTACCACTGTGTGGCCTACAACAATAATCTTTACACCACTGCGTGGTCTACAACTATACTCTTAACACCACTGTTTGGTCTACAAAATAATATATGCACCACTGTGTGGCCTACAATAATAATCTTTACACCACCGTGTGGTCTACAGGAATAATATATAGACCACTGTGTGGTCTACAACAATAATCTATACACCACTGTGTGGTCTACAATAATAATCTTTACACAACCGTGTGGTCTACAGCAATAATATATAGACCACTGTGTGGTCTACAACAATAATCTATTCACCACTGTGTGGTTATACAAACAATAATCTTTACACCACCGTATGGTCTACAGCAATAATATATAGACCACTGAGTGGTCTACAACAATAGTCTTTGCACCACTAGTCTACAACAAAAATATGTACACCACTGTGTGGCCTACAGCAAAAATCTAGGCACCACTATGTGGCCTTCAACAATAATCTAGGCACCACTGTGTGGTCTACAACAATAATATATGCAACACTGTGTGGCCTACAACAATAATCTGTACACCACTGTGTTTCCTACAACAATAGTCTAGGCACCACTGTGTGGTCTACAACAAAAATATGTACACCACTGTGTGGCCTACAGCAATAATCTAGGCACCACTGTGTGGCCTTCAACAATAATCTAGGCACCACTGTGTGGCCTACAACAATAATCTAAGCACCACTGTGTGGCCTACAACAATAATATGTACACCACTGTGTGGTCTACAACAATAATCTATGAACCACTGTGTGGCCTACAGCAATAATCTAGGCACCACTGTGTGACCTACAACAATATTATGTACACCACTGTGTGGCCTACAACAATAATCTAGGCAACACTGTGTGGCCTACAACAATAATCTATGCACCACTGTGTGGCCTACAACAATAATCTATACACCACTGTGTGGTCTATGCACCACTGTGTGGTCTATCACAATAATCTATGCACCACTGTGTGGCCTACAACAATACTCTATACACCACTGTGTGGCCTATAACAATAATCTATACACCACTGTGTGGTCTACCACAATAATCTATGAACCACTGTGTGACCTACAACAAATGTATATGCAACACTGTGTGGCCTACAACACTAATCTATACGCAACACTGTGTGGCCTACAACAATAATCTATACACCACTGGGTGGACTTCAACAATAATCTATACGCCACTGTGTGGTCTACAACAATAATCTATACACCACTGGGTGGACTTCAACAATAATCTATACACCACTGGGTGGTCTACAACAATGATCTATACACCACTGGGTGGTCTACAACAATAATCTATACACTTCTGTGTGGCCTACAACAATAAGCTATACACCACTGGGTGGACTACAACAATAATCTATGAACCACTGTGTGGCCTACAACAATAATCTATACACCACTGTGTTGTCTACCACAATAAGCTATACACCACTTTGTGGCCTACAACAATAATCTATGAACCACTGTGTGGCCTACAACAATAATCTATACACCACTGTGTGGTATACCACAATAAGCTATACACCACTGGGTGGACTACAACAATAATCTATGAACCACTGTGTGGCCTACAACAATAATATATACACCACTGTGTGGTCTACCACAATAATCTATAAACCACTGTGTGATCTACAAAAAATGTATATACACCACTGTGTGGCCTACAACAATAAGCTATACACCACTGGGTGGACTACAACAATAATCTATGAACCACTGTGTGGCCTACAACAATAATCTATACACCACTGTGTGGTCTACCACAATAATCTATGAACCACTGTGTGACCTACAACAATGTATATACAACACTGTGTGGCCTACAGCAATAATCTATACACCACTGGGTGGACTGCAACAATAATCAATGCACCACTGTGTGGTCTACAACAATAATCTGTACACCACTGTGTGGCCTACAACAATAATCTAGGCACCACTGTGTGGCCTACAACAATAAGCTATACACCACTGGGTGGACTACAACACTAATCTATGAACCACTGTGTGGCCTACAACAATAATCTATACACCACTGTGTGGTCTACCACAATAATCTATGAACCACTGTGTGACCTAC
This sequence comes from Cyrtodaria siliqua, assembly GCA_037043455.1. NCBI lineage: Eukaryota > Metazoa > Mollusca > Bivalvia > Adapedonta > Hiatellidae > Cyrtodaria > Cyrtodaria siliqua. The sequence continues at coordinate 155,331 of JAWPHD010004445.1, read as the reverse complement.
ACAAATGTATATACAACACTGTGTGGCCTACAGCAATACTCTATACACCACTGGGTGAACTGCAACAATAATCTATGCACCACTGTGTGGCTTACAACAATAATCTGTACACCACTGTGTGGCCTACAAGAATAATCTAGGCACCACTGTGTGGCCTACAACAATAATCTATGCACCACTGTGTGGCCTACAACAATAATCTATGCACCACTGTGTGGCCTACAACAATACTCTAAACACCACTGTGTGGCCTACAACAATAATCTATGCACCACTGTGTGACCTACAACAATAATCTATGCACCACTGTGTGGGCTACAATAATAATCTTTACACCACCATGTGGTCTACAACAATAATCTATACACCACTGTGTGGACTTCAACAATACCTAATACATCACTGTGTTGTCTACAACAATAATCTATGCACCACCGTGTGGTCTACAACAATAATATATACACCACTATGTGGTCTAATACAACACTCTATTCTCCACTGTGTCGACTGCAACAATACTCAATGCACTACTGTGTGGTCTATCACAATACTCAATGCACCACTGTGTGGTCTACAACAATAATCTATACAACACTGTGTATCCTACAACATAATATATACAACAATGTGTGGCCTACAACATTATCTATACAACACACCAAGTTAGGGCCCCCTAATTTGGGACAGCACACCGAGTTAGGGCCCCCTGATTTGGAATGGCACACCGAGTTAGGGACCCTGATTTCGGACAGCACACCGATTTATGGCCCCGCTGATTTGGGACACTGTTCGATATCTGTAAGAACTTAACAAATGTTTTAATACTATATTTTTTTAAGTTAATTATGTTTTGTGTGTTTTCATGATACGTGTAAGTATATTATTGCACAATATACGTGAATGTATTGTATTTATTCAAGATTTGTGTTGCCGGTCCCACAAGTGATAGAGCCAGCGACGCCCGTCGTTGTAACTTACTCTGCACCAGTACTCCAGGTTGTGGATAACGGCGGCACAGTACAACCGAGCATGGCGTCTGGAACTACCGCAAGGCTGAAGTTTACCATGACAATCACAAACTATTTAAGTAAACTAACTTTTAGTACTTTCAATTTAAAGAGCCTTACCCACCAAATAACGGCAAAATTGCACTACAAAATCTTTCATCAAAACTCTATCCATGTGTTCGGTTCATGTAATACTGTATGTATATAAATATATACTTCGTCGACAGTAGGTTAAGAAACAGTGTACATAATTATGTTGTAAAATGTGGCTGTTGTTGGCGGGATTCGTCAGTAGGTTAAGAAACAGTGTACATAATTATGTTGTAAAATGTGGCTGTTGTTGGCGGGATTCGTCAGTAGGTTAAGAAACAGTGTACATAATTATGTTGTAAAATGTGGCTGTTGTTGGCGGGATTCGTCAGTAGGTCAAACAAGTTCGCTTTATACAAGAATCGTTTCAAAAGTCCGGATACATGCTGTGTAATATCTAGACTAATTATCATTTCATACATCTACTTAATTGTTACTTAATAGTTACAAAAAAAATATAATAATAATAATAATTGATGTTTTTCTGGAGTTTCTCATTAATGCCAAACTTAATTTCTTTTCAAACATAAAGTGTGGATGTTTGAAAACATTTATAAAGTAACCGTGTATAGCAATGTAATATTCGTAATGTCACGGATTATGCAAATTTGAGTGCACACTTTCTTTTTTGACTCGGTATAAATTATGAATTTGTTTTCAGCATATGAGAAACCAGGCCTAATATTCATCAAACTTTTGAGCACAAGAATCAGACTCAGACTCAAAATCTAATTTTTTTGCAATCCCTATCAACACAAAAGTATGGGTAAGAATTTTGATTTTCAGACATTTTCTGTTAAATTACCTTTAAAATTACTCGCGTCTGGAAGTAAATGTAGTAATTTGTTTGTAAATTATTTGTTTTAGGAATTAAAAATATTGAGATTTTGAGTTGAGTTCGATTCTTGTGCTTAAAAGTGTGATGAATATTAGGCGTCACACGAAACGGCTGAGACACGTGTATACTCGTGCATACGTGTCTTACATTGCTGAGACACGTGTATACTCGTGCATACGTGTCTTACATTGCTGAGACACGTGTATACTCGTGCATACGTGTCTTACATTGCTGAGACACGTGTATACTCGTGCATACGTGTCTTACATTGCTGGGACACGTGTATACTCGTACATACGTGTCTTACATTATGCATGTAGTATTTTGAGAACTATAACTTAAGTGGTATTTAACGAACATATACAGTGGGTTATGGGGTATAGAATCACTTGGGTTAACAATCTAAATTTAAAATAAAGGAAAATGCCTATTTAGTTTCTATTTTAGATTTACCCCTTTAGTTGTACGATAACAATTTTTTCTGAAATTATTGTCCTTTACCTGTGATTTTTTAATAATTTTTGCACCACTATTAACATAATTTCATTGCATCCCTATAAGTGCCAATAGTTAACTTATTTGATTATTACATTTTAACTTTTGTCCCTAACATTTGTTATAACAGCAACTATTTACATCTCGGTTTGTTGTGACAGCATGAACTTTTCGTTTCAAAAACTCACTTCATTCGGGTGTAAAGAATCATTTTTTCTGAGAGGTGTTGCACTTAGTGATACATTCTGCACGAGAAAATGCACCAAACCATTTCACCGCTGCATAAATGCATGATTATATGATATATCTTCAAGCACGGACAATTTTTAAATAATCTAAAAAACATGAGCTGAAAAAATTGATTTTTTTAAAACAGAAAATGATTCACCAATGACTCTATACATCCCAAAGCATTATACAATTAATGATGAATGTTATGTTTGCAGATTCACCCAATATTGCCGGTGCGTATGTCCATTCATGTGAAGTTGCCAATAACGCCGGTTTCACAGGACCGAACTTGAGGACTTTCATAGGTTCAGACGGGTAAGCAGCTTTGTTTTGTAATACAAGCTTGTACAAGTACCACAGACTGCTACACCTCGTCAATACCACTGACTACTACAACTCGTTAATACCATATACTACTACAACTATTTAATACCACTGACTGCTACAGCTCTTTAATACCACAGAGAGCTACAACATTTTAATACAAAAGACTCCTACAATCGGACGGCTAAACCTCGTTAATACTACAGACTGATACACATCGTTAATACCATAGACTGATACACATCGTTAATATCACAGAATGCTACAACTCGTTATTACCACAGACTGCTAAACCTCGTTAATACCACAGACTGCTAAACCTCGTTAATACCACAGACTGCTAAACCTCGTTAATACCACTGACTGCTACAGCTCGTTAAATTCCACAGACTGCTACACCTCGTTAATACCACAGACTGCTAAACCTCGTTAATACCACAGACTGCTAAACCTCGTTAATACCACAGACTGCTACACCTCGTTAATACCACAGACTGCTAAACCTCGTCAATACCACAGACTGCTACACCTCGTTAATACCACTGACTGCTAAACCTCGTTAATACCACAGACTGCTACACCTCGTTAATACCACAGACTGCTAAACCTCGTTAATACCACAGACTGCTACACCTCGTTAATACCACTGACTGCTACACCTCGTTAATACCACTGACTGCTAAACCTCGTCAATACCACAGACTGCTACACCTCGTTATTACCACAGACTGCTAAACCTCGTTAATACCACTGACTGCTAAACCTCGTTATAACCACAGACTGCTAAACCTCGTTAATACCACTGACTGCTACACCTCCTTATTACCACAGACTGCTAAACCTCGTTAATACCACAGACTGCTAAACCTCGTTAATACCACTGACTGCTAAACCTCGTTAATACCACAGACTGCTAAACCTCGTTAATACCACAGACTGCTACACCTCGTTAATACCACAGACTGCTAAACCTCGTTAATACCACTGACTGCTACAGCTCGTTATTACCACAGACTGCTAAACCTCGTTAATACCACAGACTGCTACACCTCGTTATTACCACAGACTGCTCAACCTCGTTAATACCACTGACTGCTACACCTCGTTAATACCACTGACTGCTAAACCTCGTCAATACCACAGACTGCTACACCTCGTTATTACCACAGACTGCTAAACCTCGTTAATACCACAGACTGCTACACCTCGTTATTACCACAGACTGCTAAACCTCGTTAATACCACTGACTGCTACACCTCGTTAATACCACAGACTGCTACACCTCGTTACTACTACAAACTGCTACAACTCGTTAATACCGCAGACTGCTACACCTCGTTTCTACTATATACTGCTACAACTCGTTAATACCACTGACTGATACACCTCGTTAATACCACAGACTGCTACACATCGTTTCTACTATATACTGCTACAGCTCTTTAATACCACAGACTGCTACAACTCGTTAATATCACAGACTGCTACAGCTCTTTAATACCACAGACTGCTACAACTCGTTAATACCACAGACTGCTACAGCTCTTTAATACCACAGACTGCTACAACTCGTTAATACCACAGACTGATACACCTCGTTAATACCACTGACTGATACACCTCGTTACTACTACAAACTGCTACAACTCGTTAATACCGCCGGTTGCTACACCTCGTTTCTACTATATACTGCTGCACCTCGTTAATACCACAGTCTATTGCAACTCGTTAATACCACAAACTGCTACAACTCGTTAATACCACTGACTGATACACCTCGTTAATACCACAGAGAGCTACAACTATTTAATACAAAAGATTCCTACAATCGAACGGCTAAACCTCGTAAATACTACAGACTGCTACACCTCGTTAATACCATAGACTGATACACCTCATTAATATCACAGAATGCTACAACTCGTTCATACCACATACAGATATACCACGATAATACCACGGAATGCTACAACTCATGAATACCACAGACTGATAAACCTCGTTTGTACCATATACTGCTATACCTCAATACAATTGACTGCTACAACTCGTTAATACTACAGACTACTACAACTCGTTAATATCACATACTGCTACAATTCGCTAATACCACATACTACTAAAATTCGCTAATATCACAGACTGCTACACCTCGTTAATAGCACAGACTGCTACACCTCGCTAATACCACAAACTGCTGCACCTCGTTAATACCACAGCCTTCTGCAACTCGTTAATACCACAAACTGCTGCATCTCGTTAATAACCACAGACTGCTACACCTCGTTAATACCACAAACTGCTGCATCTCGTTAATACCACAGACTGCTACACCTCGTTAATACCACACACTGCTGCACAGTCTGCTGCAACTCGTTAATACCACAAACTGCTACACCTCGTTAATAGCACAGACTGCTACACCTCGCTAATACCACAAACTGCTGCACCTCGTTAATACCACAGCCTTCTGCAACTCGTTAATACCACAAACTGCTGCATCTCGTTAATAACCACAGACTGCTACACCTCGTTAATACCACAAACTGCTGCATCTCGTTAATACCACAGACTGCTACACCTCGTTAATACCACACACTGCTGCACCTCGTTAATACCACAGTCTGCTGCAACTCGTTAATACCACAAACTGCTGCACCTCGTTAATACCACAAACTGCTACAACTCGTTAATACCCCAGACTGATACAACTCGTTAATACCACAGACTGCTGCAACTCGTTAATACCACATACTGTTACACCTTGTTACTACTACAAACTGCTACAACTCGTTAATACCACAGACTGCTACACCTCGTTACTACTACAAACTGCTACAACTCGTTAATACCGCAGACTGCTACACCTCGTTTCTACTATATACTGCTACAACTCGTTAATACCACAGACTGATACACCTCGTTAATACCACATACTGCTGCAACTCGTTAATACCACAGTCTGCTGCAACTCGTTAATACCACAAACTGCTAAAACTCGTTAATACCACAAACTGCTAAAACTCATTAATACCACTTACTGCTACAGCTCTTTAATACCACAGAGAGCTACAACTTTTTAATACAAAATATTCCTACAATTGGACGGCTAAACCTCGTAAATACTACAGACTGCTACACCTCGTTCATACCACAGACTGATATACCTCGATAATACCACGGAATGCTACAACTCGTTCATACCACATACTGATATACCTCGATAATACCACGGAATGCTACAACTCGTTCATACCACATACTGATATACCACGATAATACCACGGAATGCTATAACTCGTGAATACCACAGACTGCTAAACCTCGTTTATATCATATACTGCTATACCTCAATACGATTGACTGCTACAAATCGTTAATACTACAGACTACTACAACTCGTTAATACCACATACTGCTACAATTCGCTAATACCACATACTACTAAAATTCGTTAATACCACCAACTGATACAACTCGTTAATACCACAGACTGCTATAACTCGTTAATACCACACACTGCTACACCTCGTTAATACTACATACTACTACAACTCGTTAATAACACAGATAACTACAACTCGTTAATACCACATACTACTACAAATTATCAATACCACAGATCGCTACAACTCGTTAACACTAAAGACTGCTACACATCGTTAACACCACAGATCGCTACACCTCGTTTATACCACAGACAGCTACAACTCATTAATACCACAGACTGCTACACCCCGTTAATACCACTGACTGCTAAAACTCGTTAATACCACAGACTACAACAACTCGTTAATACCACATACTACTACAACTCGTCAATACCACAGACTGCTTCAACTCGTTAACACCAAAGACTGCTACAACTCGTGAACACCACAGATCGCTACACCTCGTTTATACCACAGGCTGCTACAACTCATTAATACCACAGATTACTACAACTCATTAATACCACAGACTACTACAACTCGTTAAAACCACAGATTACTACAACTCGTTAATACCACAGACTGATACAACTCATTAATACCACAGATTACTATAACTCGTTAATACCACAGACTGATACAACTCATTAATACAACAAACTACTACAACTCATTAATACCACAGACTACTACAACTCGTTAAAACCACAGATTACTACAACTCGTTAATACCACAAACTGATACAACTCATTAATACCACAGATTACTACAACTCGTTAATACCACAGACTACTACAACTCGTTAAAACCACAGACTACTGCGACTCGTTAATACTACAAACTACTAGAACTGGTCAATACCACAGACTGCTACACATTGTAACTACTACAAACTGCTTTACGCCACAGATTGCTACACCTCGTTAATGCCACATACTGCTACACCTCGTTAACACCACAGACTACTACACCTCGTTAATACCACAGACTGCTACAGCTCATTAATACCACACACTGTACAACCTGTTAATACCAAAGACTGCTACACCTCGTTAATACCACAGACTGCTACACCTCGTTACTACTAAAAACTGCTAAACATCGTTTATACCACAGACTGCCACAGCTCATTAATACCACAAACTGCTACACCTCGTTTACACCACAAACTGCTACAGCTCGTTACTACTACAAACTGCTACAACTCGTTAACATCACGGACTTCTACAGCTCGTTACTACTACAAACTGCTACACTTCGTTAATACCACAGACTGCTACACCTCGTTACTACTACAAACTGCTACAACTCGTTAATACCACAGACGTCTACACCTCGTTACTACTACAAACTGCTACACCTCGTTAATACCACAGACTGCTACACCTCGTTACTACTAAAATCTGCTGCAACTCGTTAATACCACAGACTGCCACAGCTCATTAATACCACAGACTGCTGCATCTCGTTAATACTACAGACTGCTACACCTAGCTAATACCACAAACTGCTGCACCTCGTTAATACCACAGTCTTCTGCAACTCGTTAATACCATAAACTGCTGCATCTCGTTAATACCACAGACTGCTACACCTCGTTAATACCACAAACTGCTGCATCTCGTTAATACCACAGACTGCTACACCTCGTTAATACCACACACTGCTGCACCTCGTTAATACCACAGTCTGCTGCAACTCGTTAATACCACAAACTGCTGCACCTCGTTAATACCACAAACTGCTACAACTCGTTAATATCCCAGACTAATACACCTCGTTAATACCACAGACTGTTGCACCTCGTTAATACCACAGACTGTTGCACCTCGTTACTACTACAGACTGCTACAACTCGTTTATACCACAGACTGCTTCAACTCGTTAATACCACAGACTGTTGCACCTCGTTACTACTACAAACTGCTACAACTCGTTAATACCGCAGACTGCTACACCTCGTTTCTACTACATACTGCTGCAACTCGTTAATACCACAGACTGCTGCAGCTCGTTAATACGACATACTGCTACAACTCGTTAATACCACAGACTGCTACACCTCGTTAATATCACATACTGATACACCTCGTTTATACCTCATATTGCTACAACTCGTTACTACTACAGATTGCTACAACTCCTTAATAATCCCTCGTTGATATCACAGACTGCCTCACTATAAAACTACTTATGAACGTTCATGTATAATGACTGCATCCGCCAATACCGAAAATAATTACTCACCGAGTGTCCACTAATGGGACGATATATACAGTAGCATACTCATTATGTGGGTAACGTCTGATTTCAGATGCTTCGATAACGTAGACATCTTCTACTACGATAATACAGATACTGGCTTCAAGGGAAGCTCAACGACTGTAAGTAAATTTCGAGTCACTTTAATTTATCGAATATTTATAGGTTATTAGATTTGTATTGGGATATATGCACGAGTTTTTTTGCGTATTAATATTGCGCGATGTAAAATATTCAGATAAGAGTTATCCCAGTTATAATTTCCCTATATTTGGAGGGAGCAGTTTACTTAACGAATTAGATGATGCTGCACTTTGCATCATTCGTATGAACTGTTTCTTAATCTTATTTCGTTCTCTGTATTTTATTTGATTCAGTCATTCTATATGCTATTATTCGTATTCATAATTTTGATAAAGCATCATTACTGGTAACATTTAGGTATTCGGTTGGGGCCAGATACAATGTCGCAGTGTCGTGGGCGACAACTCGACATTGCGATACATTGCGATACGACAACTCGACATTGCGATACGACAGTGATGTCGTATCGCAATGTCGCGATGTCGCGATGTCGCGATGTCGTGGTGTCGGGCGTCGCATTGTCGCTCACGACAACGCGATATTATAACGCATTGTCGTAATGTCGCCCACGACAACGCGACATTCTTTCAATTGTCGTAATGTTGCCAACGACAACGCGACATTCTTTCAATTGTCGTAATGTCGCGATGTCGTTGGCGACATTACGACAATTGTACGGAAGCGTATTCGTGCCTCGTCTTGTTCGGTTATATTGAATTTCTCATTTTAAACGATCTCGAGTTGTTATGATATATATCTATATATCGATAAATTTGTGTCGACAAAACACGTTGTAATTCAATAAATGATAAACAAATACGTTGCAATGGTTCTTTATTTTACAATAAATCGTTTTTATTAAACTTGACATTTTTTACTTTTCTTTATATCGCGTTGAAACAACACAAATAAAAATATATCAATATAAAGGTACTCGACGTAATGAGAATTATGTATATTGCACGAGATATTTATCTGATATACTCGAGATCTTTATGTCAAGTTATGTGCAGTTTGTCGATAATGTGATATAAATTTGTCGATTTAAAATTTAAAAAAGGGTAAGACAAATCGAGTTAAATTCATGCTTTATTTAAATCAAATTTACACCGAAATGATTAGCCCCGGTCATCCGGCCTGCTTCTGATATCTTTGCTACGCTTTGTTGTTCGTGTTTTCTAGTCTCGGACAGCTAAACATGTATGATGTATATGTCTTACTTGCAGATATCGGCCTTGGCAGAATATGCCGATTAATGTACCGACTAGCGATTAGTCGACTGTATTCGCCATTTCTTCACGCAAATAAAAGTCAACGTTTGCATGACATTTTATTTGGTCTTATCTATCCAGACCTACCCAGAAGAAAACAATAAACGTAACCATCTCTTTTAGAATTTAAAACTGACTTTGACCAATCATCGATCATACCGTTTTTCGGTATGACCTCGTTTTCAGGTGTCAACATGTTTAAAGAAGCTTTACTCTAGCCTTGGTCACTCGGAATGCTTTTAAATTCTTCGCTACGCTATGCTACACGGATTCAGCCTGGTGAAACAGCACCAAGGCCTGGGGGAAAATGGATGGTTGAACTGGCAACTGACGTTGGGGAGATTTTGGCGAGACTTTGAGAGAGTTTTTGTACTATAGACGTATTTTCATGTTAATTAATAGTTTTAAAGTTTAAAATGTCTTACTTTTAACTTGTGAGAAGCAGCATATGATAACAACACGTGTAACAAACTGTTGTGTTATGCTGTAATTAGCGACATTTATACTTTGTTTTCTGTTATTTTGACATAAAAACTGTTATCTGTAATTGGTTAATTTAATGTTGTCTGTTACGTATTCATAGTGTCCCCCTCCCACACCCATTCACTACAGACGTTACGTTGTAAACCTTCTCTTCTCTCACCGCGGGTTCGAATCCCACTGGGAGCTCGTCCTGTACGTGAGGAAGTGTCGATTCTTACGGATGGTCTGCCTCCACCACATACAAATTGACCGTCAGATATAACCTTACATGTGTTGAAAATGACGTAAAATCTCATACAAACAAACCTCCACCACCTATCGTGCAATGTAAAATGTAGGATTGTTTTTTTATTTACTGAGAGCTGTTCATTGTTATCTGTTATTATTCAAATTCAGTTTGTTGTTATCCTTTTATGAGACCCCTCCGGCTACCCCACCCCACACAACCCACCCTCATGTAGCTTTAGTTACAACGTAATGTTATGCAAACGTTGACTTTTATGTAAGTGAAAAACGGGAGAATACAGTGGGCGCCTTTTTTTGTATTATCTGCCAAGACCAATATTTGCCAGAAAGATGCATGATACCATCTGCCCAGTTGTCAAGATCCAGTGAGAGTCAGGAATGAGATGGGATTCCTATGGGCAGTTTACCATTTGTTATAGATTCCGGGTGAAGCCCTCTGCAACCCAAGACTGTCTGTGGTTGAATTTCATGAATATTAGCTTGAATGCATAGGACCCCATTCAAAGTGAAAACATGTTTTACCCCCATCCTCGTGCAGCTTTATTTATAACTTAACGTTATACAAATGTTGACATTTATTTGCTTAAAAAAAAGGGCGAATACAGTTGGCTAATCGCTAATGGGTACTTTAATCGGCCTTATCTGCCAAGACAGATATCTGTAAGTAAGACATACATCATACACGTTTGGCTGTCCGAGACTAGAGTACACAAAGCGTAGCAAAGATATCAGAAGCAGGCCGGATGACCGGGGCTAATCATTTCGGTGCAAATTTGATTTAATTATAATTTGACGTTAACTCGATTTGTTTTACCATTTTTTAGATTTTAAATCGACATATTTATGTCACATTATCGACAAACTGTACATAACTTGAAATAAAGATCTCGAGTATATCACATACATATCTCGTGTAATACACATAATACTCATTACGTCGAGTACCTTTATATTGATATTTTTTTATTTGTTTTGTTTCAAAGCGATATACAGAAAAGAAAAAAATGTCAAGTTCAATAAAATCCATTTATTGTAAAATAAAGAACCATTTCAACGTATTTGTTTTGTATTTATTGCATTACAATGTGTTTTGTCGACACAAATATATCGATATATAGACATATATCATAACAACTCGAGACAGTGTAAAATGAGAAATTCAATATAACCCAACAAGACGAGGCACGAATACGCTTCCGTACAATTGAAAGAATGTCGCATTGTCGTGGGCGACATTACGACAATACGACATAATGCCACGTTGTCGTGCACGATAATGCGATGCCCGACAATGCGACATCGCGACATCGCGATACGACATCGCGACATCGCGATACGACATCAGGACACGACATCATGACATAATTGTCGCGATGTCGTATCGCAATGTCGTGATGTCGTATCGCAATGTCGAGTTGTCGTATCGCAATGTCGCACTGTCGTATCGCGATGTCGCGATGTCACGTTGTCGACAATGCGACATTGTATCTGGCCCCAACCGGACACCGTAATTTAGAGTGTGATTATTTTAAAACCCTGCATACTTCATAAACATATATGCAAATAGATTCATTACAATGTATATTTCAAAAATCATTTACTCAGCCTAATGTTTTTATTTTACTATAGAAATAAGGATAAACACCGAGTAACACAAATGTTATCACCCGCTGAAAATAAAGTAAAATCTCAACATTTCTGCATCTCAAAATTATGAATATTGTTGTATTGATCTCCTTATTTTGAGAAAATCAATATGCATGAACATCCAAGAATGTTATTGAAATACTCTGACTGTCTTAACTTTTCAGTCTGGAGTTGTGCTGACGTATACATCATTATCACCAAAGTTTGAAATGTCTGGGTTTAACAATGGACTGAGCACAGTGAGCTCTAACCCACTTCACTTCAAGTGTTCTCTGACAACTTGTGATACCCCGTCCAACTGTGATGACGTAAGTTATATATATATATACATACACACGTAATCGCGTATAATTTATCTATCGTACACGTTTGCATTAAAACAACAGTCATGTACCCGTTAAATTGCTGTACAAACCCACGCATAGGTGTACTGGAAGTACATTTTCAAGCTTTCTAGTTTGCGATTTTTTAAAATGAAGTTCAAACTAAGATTCACTTACATATTTTTAGTGATATGAGTTTTGTCTCTAGAAAACTGCTGAGAAAAGTAGGGGTCATGTGGCATATAAGAAAGTAAAATGCTGATCTTTGTTGACACCATGAACAAACTGCATTCATTCGGCACCTCTTACATGTATCCTATTTTCACTTTCAAAACTTTCAAGTTGATAAATAAAATCATCATACAACAATGCAAATGGTTCTTAGCTCTCACAAACAAGTCAATAAAGTCATTTCAGCCATAACAACAATCCTTAAATACTGAAAAATGCCTTTTATCACAAAAAAATTAGGGATTATATAGTTGGGGACTCCTTTCGAGTGATTTACTTCCTGAATGCCTATATACACGTATATACACAATGCGGACCTACGGTGCCATTGCGTTTGTGTGCTGTGGTTTTCATGGGACAATGTTCTCATTTTTTTCTGAAAGTGCGAGATTTCTTGTCAAAAGTGTGAAAGAGAACAAGTATGTTTGATTTCAGAGAGCTTCGGCCTAATTCCGTTTTTGCTTTGTTAATATTACTAGGCAGTATTAATCTCGACATAAATTAGTATTTTTATTACAGAACAATTGCGGTGCCCTGAGAAGGAAGAAAAGGGAGTTATCCAGAAATGATTCAGTAGTAACAACTTCAGTCATCATTACAAACGGTAGGCAAAACACTTATATATACGGTAGGCAAAACACTTATATATACGGTAGGCAAAACACTTATATATGTTTTATTTTAACATAGAACATCACAGTGAATTATCGTTTTTATATCACTATGCGTATTTCAGTCGTAAACAAAAAAATCACTGACCAATTCTACTCTTAAAAATATAAACTGGAACTCATAATACGCGATACTGCATCAAAGTCTTTGTTCTATTTCTTAATACCAAAATATGTTTGTATTAGTGTATAATAATATAGTCAAATATGCATTATATCACCCAATGCTGTAACATCCACTATTGATACTTGCCATCCGGTAAACAGTTATGCTACCTGTACAAGTGCTATAAATAAACCTTTGGCCCTTCACGCTTTCTTTTATGCTAAGCTCATGGGAAATACATTCATAGTATGTCTCATTTTTATTTCTTCCATGTGAACGAATATTACAAATGTTTACATACATTCAAAATTTAACACAATCTATACAAGGAAACATTAACGCATACACTGAACGACATTAACAACGCAACAGGGAAATAAACTAAGATAACTGACATATTTCAATAGAAATTAAATTGTAATTTCATCTATTCTATTTAACAAGATGTACAGTTGATTTGCTGAATTTTTTTATTCAAATTGATCAACAATGAACCCCAAAAAGCAAATGTCACACAAATATCCCAATATGCGTAGGAGGCGTGCATTGCCGCTAATGGTGGTTATTGTGACTTTTGCTTTTGGGGGTATAGTATTGTTATATTTTCAATTTAACAAGTTTATTGTTTTCAGAATCCAACTGTAGATATGGTTAAATAGAATAGATGGAATTAAAATTTAATTTCTATTGAAATATGTCAGTTATCTTAGTTTATTTCCCTGTTGCGTTTTTAAAGTCGTTCAGTGCACACTTACAACAATTTAATGGGGGTACCCCAGGCTTTTTCTTGAAATAAAAAAAGTAAAATAAAAAAGAATGTTCCAGTTTACGATAAAACTGTGATTTCAATCAAATCTGATGTACATAGAGGATCTTACATGAGTATTCATCCATTATTGAATTTATTAAACGAGTTGGCAAAATGATATAATGCGAGGCTCTTGTCGAGCATTATATAATTTTTGCTAACGAGTTTAATAAATTCAATAATGAATGAGAACGAATGTTAGATTCTGTTTATCACATAACTCACATATTGACTTTTATTGCATTTTGCCTGACGTAATTAACGTTATCTTATATCTTATTACACTCCCACACGCATGTTATGTGATAAGTACTGTTATTCAGGTCTTAAATTTGTATTCACCCATAGATTTTGAATGAAATCGTGCTAAAATGCTTTAATTAACACTGGTGCGTAACCAAGGATAACACATATTACTGTGCAGACTGCTTGTAAATAAGGGGCCATTTTTAGGCTCAGTCACTGTGATTTGGGCCTAGAACATATCATTATTAGTCAATTTTAGGTCGGACCCCTAGATCCCCCCCCCCCACCCCCCCCCCCCCCCCCCCCCCCCACACACACACCCCAAAGGTACACCATTCACTAATACTGCTAGTAATTAACAAGAATAAACATACATTTCAAATTAGTATATAGCGGATATTTGTTGTTTTGGAGTGAATAACAGATTTTATTTCATCGATAAGTGTGAAAACTTTATATATTCACGAACGCGCCACATGAGTGAAAATATTGAATTTTGATCACTTCGAGACAGTGGTTTAGTATTATAAAATTGCTGTTTTTTAATTCCCCATAACTTCTGAACTACTTAACCGATTTCAATAATCTATGACTCATTTTGTTAGTTAAGTTATTTCCAATCCTATGTTATAACTTTTCTTTAGCAACTTTCGGAAAAAAATAGTTTCTGATAAAAATGACCACCTGACATTTTTTACTGTAGATGACAACAATTCTGAAATACTTGACCAGTTTTAAAAACTAGAGCTCATTTTCTTAGTTAGACAATTTACAGTTGAATGATATATATTAAACAGTTATTTTCTAAACAAATAAAAAAAAAAGTTTCTGATATTGAAAAATAAAATAGTTCCGGCAGTGAAAAGATAAAACTCTGTATTTCACTCGTTGATTACTAAAATCCACTATTTCACTGCTAAGCATAAAATAAATACGCGTATAATAATTATTCTTTCATTTAAAAACGCAACATATTTGATTTTCAATTATTTTTAGTCCGCTGGTTTTTATTTCACATTTATACAGTACTTTTGTCCCAAAGGTTAACATATGTCAATAAACAGTTGCATACTATTTGTCTACTTCTTTCAGTTAAAACACTTTAACTTTAACATCTTTAACATCTCTAGAAATTAAAAAAACACCAAGTGTTGCGTTTTCAAATATACTGAATGTATACTCTTTCTTACAACAGTTAATTATAATAAAATATCTTTACGTACAAATGGTTAATGTATGTTGCCGTGTGATCTGGCTGTTATTTAATCTTCTTCTGTAAACCTACATCAAAAGACTAGAAATTTGCAACAGAAATGAATTATTGACATTTTTATATATACTGGAAAAAACACACACGCAAAACATGTGCATGGGCATACCACTAATTAGCATAACGTTACTAATTAGCATAATGCTAGTTTAGTTCTTCGTCTACTTCCGGAGACTACTAGTAAAATATCCGACATTGATTCGGAACATCCCATACAGTTAATGGCGGCAATTCAAAACGACGAGGCTATAAAAAGCGTTGGTTTGTATGTATTTAACGACAATGAATATACGTATAGGTATGGTGCATACATGACGTATGCACCTTTTTGCGTCAGGTACATTATTTAGCGTTTTATAAGCTAACAGCTAATGTGGCTTTAAACAAAATCTCATCCTTAACAACGCCTTCTTTTTGTTATAGAATGTCATGTGTCTGATGTGTAGAATGTCATGTTTCTGATGTGTAGAATGTAGTGTCTGATGTATAGAATGTCAGGTGTCTGATGTGTAGAATGTCATATGTCTGATGTATAGAAAGTCATGTGTCTGATGTTTAGAATGTCATGTGTCTGATGTTTAGAATATCATGTGTCTGATGTGTAGAATGTAATGTGTCTGATGTATAGAATATCATGTGTCTGATGTTTAGAATGTCATGTGTCTGATGTATTTGATTAATTTATAAAGAGACGTACATGTAAACGGACAGTTGACGTAGATATAAGCATTTTTCCAAAACATCTCTTTTAAAAGGACATACTAGTATTTAAGTAGCCTATCTCTGGATGTTAAACTAAAAGTATCTGGTAGAATAAACACAACATCGTGAATTTAAAGATTTTCCCTAGGTTTTGTTTCTAGACCTCATTTCATAAAAAGGTATCATTATCGGTTCATCATGAATAATAGAACGGCTGTAAATAAAAATATTTATATACTTGTAAATATATTCACAGACGTGGGCGATGAACAGTGTGGCTGTTCTGAATCCATCATGTTCCCGGCCACAGTGGGAGGTCTGGGTACCGTTTCCGTGATCCTGTTCGGAATTATGATCTACGCCTACACAGATGTCATTCGCGTTTTGAAGACAGCCACGGAGAAGAAACGAGCAAAGTTGCACAACCACCTTGTTGTTCCAAACTCCAAGGCGTCACTGAGGTCAAGGTCACGAGATAGCAGCGATAGGTCACGAGATGTCAGGGACAATAGTAGCGCCAGCAGCCTTCCTCCAAAATACATGCCATGAACATCTTCTGAAAGGGAGCAAATGCAGCAGAAACTGTAGAGTGTTATTCATCCGAATACAGATTTAATTTATGATAGCGAAACTTCTAGAAATAAACATGACCCTTTTCATGCTGCTACATGTATTTTTGACAATAACGCTGCAATTTGTAATTAATTTTATACTGAGGTATATATTAGATTAATAGTTATATCACCTGCACAAGGATTTGCTTGTTTCCCTGGTATCAATACGTTTCATTGCTTGATTCCCAAGCCATCAATGGAATCATATATCTCATAATTGCTTTTTTATATTCACATTCTCACGTCATGTTTTTCATTCCAAAATGGACATTTGGCAATCTTGTTTTTTTTAAAACTCATGGCGTCCCGTTAGTTGTTCTAAATAACTTGCAATTGTTCAATCATTAATATTAATTACAAGAATAGTTTAAAGCAAATTGTTTTTGCATATTATTAATTGTTGATTATATTGCACCAGTAATATATTTAGAACTATGGTAGAATAATAACTCACAATTTATTTAATTCTATGCAAGCGGATTTAAAGTCAAAATGATGCTGTATTAATAAACGGAGACGCGACTTTCAATGTCTGATAAATACTTCAAGATTACCGTGTGTCCATTTAAACAATATTTTCTAATGGTTTTCGGAGAGTTTTGCTGAAATTTACTAGTGTAACTTTAGCGTTAATCTAATACTGGTTATAGAAACATCGTGGTCTATTGCTCTATTTATTTGTTTTTGTTAATATTTAAAACTAAGTGTTTGCAACGTACAGTTCCATCAAACATAGTTAAACATTTTGTACTTTAACCAGGAACTAAGATATTGAAGTTTCTGCATTAACTAAACTTTTTTCCAATATTTCAAGAACTTTAATATTAGATATTGTTATTGCCGAATAGCTTTAGCAAAAACCGAACAAAGTAGGCTCAATGACGGACCTCTGTCCGTTAGTCTTTTTTTCTTTCTTTCAACAATATATTATGAACTATAAGTGAAAAAACTTTCAAATTTTGTCAGTGTGTGTACGACATATACTATACCAGTATGCCAGTATGTGCCAATATGTCCATCACATGGTCACGCTCCTCTTATTTGATTGGTTAATACGTCGGTCACGTGTTGCGACATTCTTGTTAAAACAAACGATATTACAAACAGTAATAAAACTATGTTCACAATTTTATCTTCAGAAGATAAAAACATATTATTCTGATTATAAGATAATAGATTACATTGGATTGTACGAGTATGTTGTTTCCTGAAGCCAGTGGTGCTTTTAAAGGGACACATGACAATCTTGAGTTTTATTCGAACATTAAAATTTGCTCCTCAATTTATTTATCCTGCGTCATTTAGTTTAGTTCATTATAACTGCTTGCATATGAGTTCATTTAGTTTAGTGACTTTATAACTGCTTGCATATGATTAAATAAAAAGTTGAGATTTCAATTTTTTTTGACTATTTCACCAACTTTTTAAACATATTATTGATGCACTATTATAAAAAGTTAATAATATGTAAAAATAATTTGCTTTGAACTATTGTAACAATTACTATTAATGACTGAACAAATGCAAGTGAAGAGAAAAACTAGCGGGACGCCGTGAAATTTTAAAAAATCAAGATTGCCGTGTGTCCCTTTAAAAGTACGTAAACAAGTCCAACAAGTAATCTAGCATCACAGACCACAGTCAACCAAAAAACCACGCAATCAAAAAAAATACAAGGAAAAATATAAGCAACGTATGTTTCTAAATTGTCTGAGAAAGTTACGACTCGAGTAATATTTTTTTCTTTTATAAATGTTTGTTTTTCAAAGTTTTAGTATTTGTCATCTTTTGGGATGGTTAAAGTTCTGTTCTATGAGTTTATGAATATTGAGTTCTGCTCAACCCGTGGGCGTGAGCGGTAGCAAGCATATTTCACTACCGTTCATGAACAGTCTCAATCAAACAGGGACTGCAATATTTCGTATGTATCGTGTACGGCCGTTTCCAAAGGTCCACTCTCATACTCTTTTAGTATACTATTAAATATTGTTAATGAAATTAATTTCATGAACAAAAAGGTTCGTTCTATGTTTGGATTTTAAAACCATGGATGTAAATACCTTTAATTAAGCATTTTTACTTGACCGTCCTAAGATAGTTTCCAGTAATTTAACTTTCATCCCTGAAGTCATTATCTAAATACAAATGTAAATTCATAGAATACATCACAATTTTGTACCGTAATCTTTCAAACATATATCTGTCTTTACAATGTAATCGAATTTCTTCACAAATACATGCAATACATATTGATCATTATGGTTGCGTTGACTTTTTATTTTTTGCCATCGTTAATTGTTTATACCCCCGCTTTCACAAAGTGAATTGGAGGCTGTATAGGAATCACGTTGTCCGTAACGTCCCGTAACGTCCCGTCGCGTCGCGTCGCGTCACGTAACACATGTTTGTCCCGTCGCGTCCTGTCTAGTCCCGTCGCGTCCCGTAACACATTTGTAATACTTGCATATCTCAAACACTTTAAATGGGTTGTTTCCAAACTTCATATACTCATAACAACCGGTGACCTTATGCCTCTCTACATCAACCATCATTGATTGCCTAATTTATTACAGAATTATGGCCCTTTGTTTGACTTAGAAGAGTTCATTTTAATATTGTAATATGAAATAGGTTAAACCTATAGGGCGAGCACAGTTCATGTTTGATTCTGCGGTATGTATGCACCGGTATGTGCAAGTCTAGCTGCGAGGATCTTAGCTCTTATGGCGTGTACATATACCATAGATATGGTAGGTACATACCACCATAAGAGCCATGATTCTCATGATTTTCAATTCGTCTGTGTGTGTGTGTGTATTTCTAAGAACTATAGTCCGTCCGCCTACGACAGGCGTCCTACCCGACGATTATAGGCACAATGGAGTCTGGACTTTTATCTGTGTTTGTTTGTGATGTGATGATATGTCTACTTGAAGCAGCGAACTCAATGGTTTCTTTATAGTGCTGCCACACTGGAATACCACGCCGTAGTAGACATGATACCCCCCAGTCACATTATTCTGACACTGGTCAATCAGTCGTAGCACTACCCATTATTTGCTCGTCAGGCAAGGGTTACAACTGACTACTCAATTTTTAAAGTGGTATGACACGGTCAGGGGACTCGAACCCACGACCTCCCGAATGCAAGGCAGACGCTCTAACCAGTTCACCACAATTTCAATTCGTTCCCAGACAGGACAGATATGGCATGGAACGAACTTCGAACGGCTATCTAGTCAAGATCCATTCTGGATCGACATTGGCTGAATCACCAACCGTCATAAACGCTGCTACTACATCAGTGTATGTAAGCTAAATATATATAAACCGTGATGCACGCGTATACTTTTTTGCCGAACAACATGTAATTATGGTTTCAACGTTAT
The DNA here is from genome assembly GCA_037043455.1 of Cyrtodaria siliqua. Taxonomy (NCBI): domain Eukaryota; kingdom Metazoa; phylum Mollusca; class Bivalvia; order Adapedonta; family Hiatellidae; genus Cyrtodaria; species Cyrtodaria siliqua. Next base: position 134,560 of record JAWPHD010004445.1, on the reverse strand, counting down.
GTCGTTACGAAAAAATGTATATACATGATTTAAGCTTTTTTTATTCGAATATACGTCTTGTCTTCAACGTGTGTTAAATTGATTCATGCGTATTGTCTAATCATTATGATGATGTATGTTTGAGAAAAGTACAATGTTTTTAAAACATAGAAATTTGTTGTTTCCTACTTGACATTTAATAAATGGTGGTCCATTTTCAGAATATTAGTTAAATCAAATTTAGTTGAGTATGTCTGGTCCGACGTTTTTCATCAATATATTCTGAAAATGCACCAAATTCATCAAATGCTATGTAGAAAAGACGTTGGTTTGTTTCACCGTTCTTGATGTTTAGCACTAGCTGTGCTCAAGATACCTATTAGTTTCTACATCTACATTTTAAGAAACTGAGTGTCCTATTTGACCCTAATGTTTCTGTCGGTGGTAGAAAAACAAAACTAGTGAAATGATAGGACAGAGAAAAGGCTTAAACATAGATCGATTGAAGCAGAAGACAGGTAAAGTTTCCAAACCGTGTTTTCATCACCTTCAAATTTGAACTACTCCGTATCATCAGACCAAACCGGATGACCGGTTATAGGTACACTGGCATAGGAACGTTTCATTTATATGGGGGTCCAGTGGAAACCTCAAACTTTGTTAAAAGTAACAAAAAAAAAGTGAAGCACCAATAGTGGCACGAAAGCCGGATTGCGAATTTAACATTTTAAGTGAAAATCTGTGTGAAAAGGAGGGTAGTCCAGGTAAAATACATGACATAGTTAGGGTTATTTTCATATAACATTTGTAACGATATTGAACAAGTGTCAAGTTTCAAAGCTTTTCGACAATTAATTTTTGAGAAATGAGGAAAAAACAAAAAAAAATAACAAAAACTTCAAAACTCGTAGACGGATGGACGGATAGACGGACGGACGGATAGACGGACAGACAGATGGAAATCGCAAAACTGTAAGCCTGGATTTGCTACGCAATCCAGGCAAAACAAAATAAGAAAAACAATTCTGTACATTATGGTGGAATCTAAACCCGACACATTTGCTATTATTTCGGGCGTTTGCTTAAGCCAAAGGTTTTTCAGATATGTAAGTGAGAAATTTTAACAAAATGTAAATACATTATATATTATTGGAACTGGCAATTTTAGTAGTAAATAAACACACCTTAGTTTCGAAATTCGGTTAAAAATAAATATTTTACAGCCATCAATTTAGATGAGGCTTTTTGTATGTAAATTCTTATATATCTGTCTACATTCTGCATTACCCTCTTTCGGGTATTATGTACATATGCCGTGTTGCTGGGACAGCAAAAAAATGAATGTATGAATGAATGGTGTTTTAAGGCACGACGACACATAAATAGGTCATATTGTGCGCAAAAACCGATAAAGCATGGAGGAATGAAGTACTAATTAAAAATAATGTAAAGGTATAAAGATAAAACTATCTACAAATAAGGGACGATATGGTAGCAAAAAAACTATGAATATATGTAAATCAACAAATGCCCGCCAACGGGCTTGTAAAGAAGTTAATATATATAGGAAAATATTATATTGATTATAAAGTCTGATTTCTTTAAGGAAATCTAAAACAAAACTAAAACCTATAGTATCAAATAACTCTTTCAAAGTATTAACTGTGTAGTATCTTTGTTGCATAGGATCAAAGTCTACACATTCCAACAAGATATGTTTGATCGTTAACGGTGCAAAACAGGGTATACATTCTGGCAACTGCTCAGCTTGTAATAAATATATATAGTATAGCGTGTATGCCCTATCCTGACCCTGGCTAGGACAACTTCCTCTCGACGAATGGGTCTACTAGAAGGACGCCATTCTCCGAGTAACGGTTTAATGGAATGGAGTTTATTGTTCACCGACAAGTCCCAAGCGGTTTGCCAAGAGCTACGAATATATGTGTTGATACAACTGTTAAAATCAGTATAAGGTAATTTGTTATTAGATATATGTAAACCTAATGCTGCCTTAGAAGCACTATCAACTCTATCATTACCACGTATTCCTACATGGCTTGGAAGCCAGCAGAAAATAATAACATTATCGACTATAAGAGAATTGTACTTTTCTAAAAGTTGAAGCACAACTGGATTATCATATTTCATATAACCAAGTGCTTGAAGAGATGAAATGGAATCAGAAAATATTACGAAATTGTCATCATCAAAAAAATAAGAAATCTCAAATATGACTTCAGTTAGCCTCAATAGTTTGCTATCAAATTTTCAGGATGTCTTAATTTCGGTTTGCCCGACTCATTAAAACCATTTTTAGATAAAAGGTCGAAGCGCCCCAATATGCAACATAGGGTAGAAATACTTTTTGAACTACCCCTACCCCCACACGCGGTCGCCAGTCAAATTATTGGGATCTCGGGAAGGAGGCTGTTCCTACCCCCGTCAGCGTGAGTAACATCTTGGGGCCTAACCATCGTTTAGTCACTCTAGACCTGGTGTTTTTCTAAATACTAGTAGTTATATTTTTTCATAATGGACCATAATGTTACTGTGCGGTAAAAATGATGCGATGACAGAGTGGTTAGCTAACTTGCCTTTGGATATGGAAGTCTGGGGTTCGACTCCCGGAGGTTCACGTCTCGAAAACGTGATGCTAAGCCGTTCGTCCCCTGTGCAGGGAGAGACATACCCTTTTCAGGTTAAAAACCTCGCTAACATCTGTAGTTATCACAGAAAAGCCTGCAGGAAAACTCATCCACAGAAACAAAACTGTGATAATCAAAAGTATGTGTACAATACGTCAATAGTATCGGAAGAAAGAAAGAAAGAAAGAAAGAAAGAAGAAAGAAAGAAAGAATTTATGTACACATAACAACTGATTACCTTATGTCCCTATACACATTGTTGATGATTAATGTATTAGAGAATTATGGCCCTTTATTTAACTTAGAATTTTTCACTCTATAATGAACTTCATGTGGCTTTCACTTTAACACTTTTCATGGATTGTTATTACACCTGACACGCAGTTCACACGTGATGATATGATGTGTCTCTGTATAAACGGTTTTGCGATTCTGCAATATTTTATTTTTACAGAATTATGGACCTTTGTTTCACTTAGAATTTTTTTTAACATTGAAAAATTAACAGGTATTCTAGACATTTATTATTCTTGAATTTGCCCATCCTCATCGGCTATAGCAAAAAAGCGGGGGTATTCATCACCTTCAGTGATAATTCTAGTTGTTGGCTGCATCTGGGAGGAACATTACCTGGCTGAATGGCGCTTGAAACTTCATGAACTTGACAACATTTTTGTGATTTCCTGAACTTCAAAATGAACCTTTACTAATTAATAATAGAAATTGAATAACACTGCATCTAATATGTAATCGTTTTAAGGAGTTTAAGGAGTTCTACAATGTTCTTCTGATACTTATAATAGATGAAAAATGGCTACAAGCCATTTTAACATATGGTCATCAATGAATGGTGTTTTACGGCACGTTGACACATACATAGATGATATTGTGCCCTGTGGTTAGCAAACAAAATAGAATATATTTACAGTATAATATATATGTATTATAGGTGTTCTGGCTCAAAACCCAAATCACCCCAAATAATCTAAAACCACCACACAAATTTTTTCAGTTTACTGAAAATTAAGTCAATTAAACTGGTTATTTAGCATGTCCCAGGCGCTAAATAACCCAAGATTTTAAGATTGAATTGTGAAAATGTTTTAAATTTGGATGTTTAAATTTTATTGCAAAATAGAGGTTAAACTATAAATACTCAATACGTCTAAATTTTAAACATTCTTTATTATAATCCTTATAATACCAATATTCGTTATATTTTCTAAGTGTCGAAACACCGCATTTACAACAAATTTGAAATTGAGCAGAAGTACCCAATCCACAATTTAAACAAGGTAGAATTTTACAAGTTTTCATTCTATTTTTATGAACTTTACAATATTTCGAATTTTTAACAGGTTTTTTGGTACAAATGCCGTTTGAACTGATCTTTAGGAACTGACACGGAATCATTGCTTTACATTTATAGTAATAATTTTTTATATTAAATAAAAATATTTTTAGGTATAAAGAAAAGAGAAAAAATGTCTGACATGAAAGATACTATTAATAATTTATTATCCCTGTATAATACAGGTATAACAGATAAGGAATCACTAAATATGGCACTGAAATCATTAGGAGGTCAACCAACCAAAATTGAGGAAGAAATTGCATCACTTAGGAAAGAAGTTAAAGAAATTGCATCACTTAGGAAAGAAGTTAAAGAAATTGCATTAGTTAAGAAAAAATTGGAATTACTTGAGGAAGAAAATAAAGTCTTGAAAACAAGGGCAACTACCAGCCAACCTTTTGAAGATAAAAAGATAGAACCAACTAGTAAATCTTTTGAAAGTTTTAAGAAAAGAAGAAAGCTTAAAAAACTTAAGAAAATGCAGGCTAAAAAAGAATTAAGTCAAGATGATAAATACAAAAAACAAATGGCTAAAGTAATCCAAGAGCTGCAAGAAAATCAAAAAGAAGAAAAAGAAGAAAAATTAAAACTGGTTGACAAACCAATGTGTGGCTATTTTAAAGCATACGAAATATCTGCCGGGAAATACAAAGACCCTCAAAAACTATTCCGTGATAAAAAATCCATTATTACAAAAACAAATAAGCAAAGAGCTGACAAAGATGAATGGATTAAAGTTTCAATTAGGTCTTACTGTAGATTTATTCAAAGATGATGGTGCTACCAAAAAATACACCACAGCAGTATTACATAGTGAACAAAATGCAATCTTAAACTCTGAAAAAATAAATGAGTTGTACGATAAATCATCTGCAAATATACAAGAGAGTCTTGAAAGATTTACAAACACAGCATCTGGATTGGAGATTGATCACTGTGTTACGTTTTACTTAAATATTGCAAAGTACGAGCCGTTAAAAGGTTCTTCATATATTCCTTTACCCAAAGCAGTAGCTGATAAGAAGGCAATTATCAATGTAAAAAACGACGATAATCAGTGTTTTTTTAATGCAATAAATTCAGCTTTAAATCCAGCTAAAAAGAATTCTGATAGATTATCAAATTATCCTAGTACAGAGTTCTTAAAGAAAGAGGGTATTGATTTTCCCACTCCAATTTCTCAAATTTCCAAAGTAGAGAAACAAAACAACCTTGCTATCAACGTTTATAGATATACCATAACAGGAAAAAATAAAAAGGTATCTGTTTTTCCATATAAAATATCAGAACAACCAAAAGATATTGAACGAATTAATTTGATCTTAATATCTGAAGACACTGAGGTTGAATCAGAGAACGAAGATGATCCAAATAATGAAGAAGGAATTATAGATGACAATTATAACCCTGATGATTATTCCAACGAACCAAAAACAATAACAACAAAATATCACTATTGCTGGATTAAAAATCTAAATAGATTACTTTATGATCAAAACAAATATCACGGTAAAACTTATTTCTTCAATCGTTGTCTTTACGGCTTTTCAAGAGAAGATCTACTTACAAAACACAAAGAAGACTGTGATGGTATTAACAAAAATTCTTGCAGAATAGAAATGCCAAAAAAAGGTAATCACATCAAATTTACAAATCATCAAAATCAAATGTCTGTGCCTTATGCAATATATGCTGATTTTGAAAGTATAGTCAAACCACAATCAACTAAATTTGGAAAGAAATCTGAAATCACAAGTGTACATGAAGCTTGTGGATTTGGATATCAGGTTGTCAGATATGATGGTAAAACAGAAGAACCTGTTATTTACAGAGGTGAAGATACTGTTGAAAAGTTTTTAAATCATTTGGAATGTGAAAAGAGCAAGATCAATAATATATTTGCTCACCCGAAACCATTAATCATGACACAGCAAAATGAAAAAGATTATGAGAAAGCAACACACTGCTGGATATGTGAAAATATAATAGATAATGATAAGAACTGCAAAGTAAGAGACCACTGTCATTTTACAGGTGAATATAGAGGTGCAGCACATAAAAACTGCAACCTAAAGCTGAAAATAAAACCAAATAAAACAATCATCCCTGTTATATTTCACAATCTCAAAGGATATGATAGTCATCTTATAATGCAAAAAATACATAAAATGACAGGTAATATTACATGCATCCCAAACAACGCTGAAAAGTATATTTCATTTAGTGCCGGACAACTTAGATTCTTGGATAGTTTTCAGTTTATGGCTTCGTCTTTGGAAAAATTCGTTAAAGCAACAGACAAATCTGATTTTAAAATTACCAAAAATCAGTTTGGGGAACAAACAGATTTACTTTTACGAAAAGGTGTTTATCCATACGAATATATGGACAGTATGGAAAGATTTAAGGAAACGCAATTACCGCCTATAGAAAAGTTTTACAGTAGTCTCTCAGATGAAAGTATAAGTCCCGAAGATTACGAATACGCTCAAAAAATATGGAAAGAGTTTAACTGTAAAACTCTTGGAGACTATCATGATTTATATCTAAAAACTGATGTAACTCTGTTAGCAGATGTGTTTCAAACTTTTAGAAAAACATGTATGAGTGCATACAAACTTGATGCTTTACATTACTATACAGCACCTGGATTATCTTGGGATGCTTTACTTAAACATTCAAAAATAAGTTTAGAACTTTTGACAGACATTAACATGCATTTGTTTTTAGAAAAAGGAATGCGAGGTGGAATTAGTATGGTATCAAAACGATATGCCAAAGCAAATAATCCACATGTGGTTGGTTATAGACCTGACGATAAAAATAATTTCTTAATGTATTTTGATGCAACTAATCTTTATGGGCATTCAATGAGTCAGGCACTTCCATATTCTGGCTTTAAGTGGGTGGAAACTTTGCCAGAGCCAAAAGAAGGAAAAGGATATATCCTAGAAGTAGATTTAGAATATCCAAAAGAACTTCATGAATTACATAATGACTATCCACTTGCACCAGAGAAATTAGTTTATTAAAAAAAGAATGGCTGTCTGCTTATCAGACAGATCTGCTAGAAAATAATATTATGACAGAGCAACTAGTTCCTAATCTCATGGATAAAGAAAAGTATGTGATACATTATAAAAATTTAGAGTTATATTTATCTTTGGGTATGAAGCTAAAGAAAGTACACAGAGTAATAGAATTCAATGAAAAGCCATGGATGGAATCATATATAAGTCTGAATACAGAATTTAGAAAAAAAGCTAATTCAGACTTTGAAAAAGATTTCTACAAGCTTATGAATCTATCTGTGTTTGGTAAGACAATGGAAAATCTGCGCAAGCGAACTGATATAAAATTAGTCAGGACTGATGGTTCTGAAAATGAGAAGATAAGAAAAATAATAGCTAAGCCTAACTTTAACAGGCGCATAAAATTCTCAGATGAATTATCAGCAGTGCATGTAAACAAAACAAAATTAACATTAAACAAACCAATCTATGTTGGAATGTCAGTATTGGATTTATCAAAGCATAAGATGTATGATTGGTATTATAATACACTGAAAAAAAGATATGGAAGCGATTGTGATTTATTATACACAGATACTGACAGCTTGCTTATAGATGTTAGAACAGAAGATGCATACAAAGATATGCATGAAATGAAAGATGAATATGACCTAAGTAATTATGCTGATGAGCATCCAATGCACGATGATACAAACAAACAAGTATTAGGTAAAATGAAAGACGAATGTGCTGGTGTTGCTATAGCTGAGTATGTTGGATTAAGACCCAAGCTATATTCTATTTTGAGAGCGGATGAACAACTCATTAAAAAAGCAAAGGGTGTAAAAACTTATGTAGTCAAAAAACAAATAAGTTTTGAAAACTACAAGGATGTACTATTCGATAGGAAAAAGTTTGAACATGAAATGAATATGATACGATCAATGAAGCATCAAATATATGGCATAACAGTAAACAAAGTTACATTATCACCATTTTACTCAAAAAGATACATCCGAGAAGATGGAATCACAACTGATGCTCATGGTTTCTATAAAAACTTATGAATTTGGGTATCAGCAGGAACAATAAGTAATTCTTCTTTGACAAATCCTCTTTGTGGCGCTGGTGCTTTCAAATAATAAACTCTTATACCTTGCGTCACCATATAACTTTTAATCTTGTGAATATCTACACTCCACATTGGATCAGTTGCTCTGCGTCTTCCACCTTCTTGTTCCGCGGGTTGATATAAATATCTTACACTTGCATTCATACAGATAGGATCATCTTTTAATATTTTTGTTTCAACAAGAGGGGGCTTTTTTGTCTCCGCATTTATGGCTTTAACAACTTCTGGTAATCTCTTTACCCATTCTCTATTACGTTTTTGCGAATCTATTTCCTTAGCATACTGATAACCAAACAATCTCTCAGCTAATGTTCTGTTAAATCTTTCCACTAAAGCTTGGTCTCTGTGTATTTCCGTTCTTCCCCGTCTGATATTTACTTTGTGTTTTGCCATCAACTGTGATACTGCACCCATAAATTCTCTGCCTGGATCTACTTGTAATAACTTTGGATATTTCAAATGCCGACTGTATATTTTCTCAAATGCTTTAGCAACTTCTTTGCTATCCTTGGAAGTCAGTGGCTCCGCTTCTTTGTATCTACTTGCAATATCAACCACAGTCAACGCATATTTATAAGTCTTGCGTCCACGACCAATCCCAAAAGTATCATGCGGTAAAAAAAACAAATCAGCTTGGTGCACTCCATTCTTAGTAGAAACATCAAACCTGGGTCTAACTATTTTCTTTGGCGCAGGTAAATAAATCTGCCACACAGCTTGTTTCTTTAAAAATTCTAATGCCTTTTTTTCACTAACACCAGCCTCTTTTGCTAATTTTTTAACTGCTGTGTAACCTCTCCAAAATCCTTTTGGGCTGTAATAAATCTTTTCCATTTTTTTCTACTAAAGATTAAACTTTATATAACTATAAAGAAAAAATGGAAATCACAACTGCACGATTTGATGAACTGCTTGAAGAGCAATATCAAAATAGCGCAAAGAAATGGACAGACTTGGAAATAAATAAAATATACAAAATTACAGATACGAAAATAGTAGAAACTGAATATGGTCCATCCATGGTATTGACATTATTAGACAATGGTGAAGTATTGGCGCCTGGTCATCTCAAAGATAAATTAGAGAAGAGTGCTAAACCACCATATTATATGCGACCACTTGGATTGAAACCATGTAAAAACAACAAAAAAAATAGGTATCATGCATATGACTTAGTCTTTCCAAAGGTTATTTCAAAGTAAACATATTTAGTTATTTCAAAGAAGTCCAAAGTAATTATAGTTTTAAACTATTTTTTTTTTATGAACTAAATTTATACGCCACAAATCCAGTTGCAGCCATGCCCACCACAATAAACGTAATTTCTCTATTCTGTTGATCAGGAGATGGTGTATAAAAATCACTCAACTTGGGCTCTGGCTCCAAAAGCAAATGTTTACCAGTTGTGTAATAATACTGTTTCATAGCCTGATCCACATCATCAAAAGTCTGCTCTGCATGATGCTCTTTTAGCAGTTGCTTATTAATAAAATCTAATCTCTCTGTTCTTTTTTTATTCCACTCCGCTTGTGCTGCGTTCAATTGTTCCACGGCTTTGTCATGCCTTTGTCTTTCCACATCTGAATGACTTCCCATTTTTGAAAAGAAATAATTTGAACCGCTAAACGCCAATGCGTTTGTTAATGCGCCACCGATCATCATTGCTACTGCACTTGCCATTTTTTTTATATATATATTTTTAAAAATTATTTCATAATATCTGCAGGAATAATACCTTGCTTAATCAACATATCCTTTGTAGCCATTGCTAACATTATATCCACAGACAGCATTCCAAAATCTACCATATTAAAATCCACTTTAGGGGCTGGTCTTTTTAGTAGTTTTCTGCCAATCTCAGAATATCCAACAGTTAGAAGTGTTTCCACTCCTGCATGATACATCATATTTACAATTTGTTTTCCGTCAATACTTGCTGCCATTTTTATATATTATTTTTTATATTATTTTTTTAAATAAATTATTAAAAACAATCAAACGGGTCTTTTGGTGCAACACGAACAGCAGCTTGCACAGGTTGCGTAGCAGGTTGCGTAACAGATTTTTTGTTATAAATATACAAACCCAACCCAGCAATGCCTAATAAAACCAGACACGGTGGAATATAATTTTTGTATACGTTTATTTTGATTTTTTCTGGTTCTTCTTCACCTATTGTTATTTTTGTTATTTGATTTGCATCATCTTGATTTGCATCCTGAAGCAAACGCTTTGCCTTTCTTGCCGCTGCTCCTTTTTTCCCAGCCTCTATTCGTTTTGGATTTTTTACTTTTTGTTGTTCAACCTCAACAGGTATAACTTCACTCTCTTGATTCTCCATTTATATTATCTGTATTTTTATTTTTATTAAAATCAATATGTCTAACAGTTGTCAGTATTGCTGTAAATGGTGCTAAGCACATTCCATACCTGTAATACAACTCACAACAAGCGCTTGTCAAAGCATGATTAATAAATGGGTCTTCCTCCAAATCTTCTATCAGCTTTGGTGGATTGGTTACATTAAAATATTTTGATACTCCCATCACATACAAGTTAATAAAAGAATTGCCTAAAGTTTTAGTCATGCTTGCCCCAAGCCTTGCTTCATATCTGCAGTAAAGTTTGTTAATTTCATCCGGGGACATGCCATCTATATTTGTGAGTTGTATTTCTTTACCCAAATATTGACGACTACCGCCGCCAGCCACTATGGCTGATAATCTTTATTTTTTTGTTTCTTGTTGCTTTGATTCATCTGGTTCCGTCTGTTCCGATATGTTTTGTCATAGTTCTTCCGCATTCATTTTTATATTAGTAATCTTATTTTTTATCTTGAAATAAATATAAAATACAAAACAACTAGCTGCGATATTCATGCAACTAGTAATTGTTAGTATTGTTAATAGCATTGTTATTAATATTGCTATTTTTTTATTAGCATTGTTAATTTGCTGCAAGCATTGCTATTAACATTGCTACTTTGCTGTTAGTATTACTATTAGCAACAAAGCAATGCTGTTAGAAAAAAATAATCACGGGATTGACAATTTTTTTTTTTTTATCTTTGGGTTTTTCACATCTCCTATCCAGGATCTATTTTTATAAGCCTCGTTCCACTCTATGGTTGGACACAATATAATTATATGTTTAAAAACTCCAACATACTCTTTTTTTTTTCTTTTTTTTTTTTTTTAATTTTTTTTTTCTTTTTCTAAAGTATCCATTACATATACCAACAGAGTACATACATCTTATTTTTACATATTGATAACAGTTACATACATACTGCAAACAAGGTATAGTCATACTCATTTTATTCTATTTTGTTAAAGGGACACATGGCGAACATGAGTTACATTTAAGTATTAACATAAGTATCTCGGCTATTAAACCTGCCATATTCTATCCAAATGTTCAAGTACACAACTAATGCATTATCATCAAAATTTAGTAATCTGTAAAATCAATTTACATGTACCTTGAATTATTTAAACATTTAACTTTAATGACTGAAAGTATGCAGGTCACTCCAACATACTCTTGTTCAAGTATGTCAAGAACAAACTCTGTTTTACCACAGCCTGTCTGACCACAGATAATGGCACTGTGTGAATATTTAGGATATTTTTGTTGCAAACTAGTATCCTGCTTCTTTGAATCTTCCATCTTCGAAATTGATTTGCGCATCTTGTATTATATATATATAAATATTTAAAGTTTGATCTGCATCTGCTTTTTTATTTATTAGTATCGTTATACCTTCACTGCCGTTTTCTATTCTTCTTCCACTGCCGTATATTAAATTGTCCTCACATGTTCTAAGGTCAAGCCACAAAGCATATGATTTTGTCAGATAAGTCTCAAGAGAAACATTGGTAAAGTTTAAGTCCCTTGCTGCTATTTCTGTCTCTTTATTTCTTTTTGATGTTAAAGCAAAATATTTGTTGATTTCATCCCAATGTTGATATGCCTTCATGCCCTGACTATACAACTGATTTGGTACTCCCTCTATTGTCATTTCAACCTTTTTAATCATTGGGTTGTAATAGGTTTCTGTGCTTGTTCTTTCTGGGTCTTCAAACAGCATTAGAATACCTTTCATGCTCCGTGCTGGTACATTAATGTTGATGTTCCAAAGGGTTTCAGATTTGTTTGCTATTATTTTTCTATGTCGCAAGATACGATCATACATAAATGACATCTTACCACTGATTTGCTTTCTTATTTGTCTGGCTAATTCAACATCACTAACCGTATCAAATTCCAAGCAGATATTTTTTATTACATAAGATGCATCAGCATCAGTGCTTTTGATAACTTTGTTATAATCGTTAAACGTTAATTCATATTCTAACCTATCACCAAGCCCCGCTTGATAAAATGGCATATGACTTTCTAACATTTCAAAGTCCAGTGGAATACAAAATCTATTTCCATAAGCTGCTGCTATAGCTTCATCTCCGGTGTCTGAGGAAGCATCTCCCGCACCAATTCTATGTTTTAGCATGTTTGATTTACCAATACCTTGGTAAGCTGTGTTTAATCGTTCAGTAGGGCTTTTCCATAAATCTACATAACAATGATATATATCACTGTCGTCTATTGACATGACTTCATTGCTACTTATTTTTATTGTCATTTTTTTCACAATTGTTCTACCCAGATTTTGAAATAGAGTAGCGTTGGCGTCTGTTCTGCTTTTAAGTTCTATTTCAAAGGCAAGACGAGCAGTACGTGGAACTATTACATCATTAGTACTTAGATTTGGAAATCTCACAAGCAGTTGCTGGTTTTGGTCTATTGTTGATGGATTATTAGTTATTACTACACTTGTGCGGATGCCCTTGGCACCATGAGGTTCTCTTAGTTTTCTATGAGGGTTGAGTTTGTTTCCGTAAGCCGACATTGTTTTTATTTTTAAATATATTTTTTAAAATTAAATAAAATAAACAATGGCTGAGGGTGGATTTGAATTTGAAAATCCTACGTTTGATCCAAATGTTGAAGATGTGGATGAAGATACAGATGATTTTATAAGTGATTTGCTGCGTGAAGAATCAGAATTTACACAACCTGGCTCAGAATTCCAGAGACAAATTGTAAATGAAAATAACCATATTGATCAGCTTGAAGGGGAAGATAAAACAAAAGAACAACTAACACAAAAAAGGTTGTTAGTAGATCAATTTTTTACTGAAGTTAATGCTGAGATCAGCGGAATTGATTATAAAGATGATTTTAGAGTAGATGAGGACGAAATCGGTAGAACAATGTTATATGCAGTTCGGCTGGGAACGGATGATGTTCCACTTACCTATTATAAGGGAAATAATCCAAACGAACCAATCAAGTTTTATGTGCTGGACACTTTAGTTAAAAAACATGGTGTTGACTTCGTAAAAAATAATTTAAACATTTATGATTATTTAGTTCCACGTGAAAGAAAGGCTCAGGGTAGGGCAGAATTAGCATCCTTGACAAAAACAAGAGATACCATCACAAAAGAAGGAGAAAATATACCAATGCAAACTTTTTCAACAACTGAAGATGTACAAAATACAGTAGATGCTGTAAATACAATTGAGAGTGATTTGAGTAATACAATAGATGAAACTCATCCTAAAACTGCTGTTCAAACAAAAACAGAAGGTCTAACAATGCGAGAGTTACAAGGTTTAGACAAGGTATTGCAAAGCTCCCGCGGAGAACTTATTAATAATCTTTCAAAGCTCACTAGGCTTGATAAAGATATAGCAAAAGAAAAACAATAATTAGAACAAGCTAAGGCTGATAATGATGAGTTTCAAATAAAAAGAATTAGCGATCGAATCAAAGAGCTTGAAGATGAAAGAAGTGCGCGACTTAAAGCGGCGAGTGAAAACACAAAAGCATTACGCAGTCAAATAAACAGGATAACAGAAACTATAAATAGGGTGTTAAAAAAAGACACAACATTGGGTGAGAGAATAAAAACATTATTCAAAGAGCAAGGTATTACTATTGTTAGTATTTTGACTGCCTTTGGTATGATTATTGGGGTATTAGTTGAGACCATTATTCCTACAACAGGAGGAGGGACTGCACCTGTTCCAACTCCAAAGCCTGATCCATCAAGTGTAAAAGATTGGATAAAAAAACAACTATTTAATCTTGGTAAACTTCTTGCCAACCTAGCTGGTAAAGCTGCTGCAGCACTTCCAGGAGTTATTGGTGCAATAGTATCATGGCTTTTATCTGCAACAGGTAATGTTATTAATTGGCTTGGTAACAATCTATGGGCTTTGCTTGTGTTTGTTTCCGGGTTGTTGTATGTGGCAGCCAAAGAGTGGTTTAGTAAATCTCGTAGATAAGTAATGCAGCAAGACCTATTACTATAGTACCAACAATTATAGTTGTTTTGTTATCTTCGTGTTCAATCGCTATCTTTTGTATTTCTGGTGGGTTATGCTCCACAGTTTTATGTATTGATTTATCAGAATGTTCCGGTAAAAATTTCTTTGTTGTGGTGCCTTGAAAAGTTTGAATAATTTTTGGTGGGACTGGTTTTACATTTACATCATTATTCAATCCTAATGCTTGTGCATCGGTTGCTATTACAATTTCATTATTGTAGTCTTGTATTATTCCGATTCTTAATTCCATGTCACTCGGAGACATGTACAATCCACTTCCGTAGACAAAATTTACTTTACTTCTTGCATATTTTAGGGTGGTTTCATATCTTGAAATTTGACTGGGCAAGTCAATGGGGCTGTTTATTGCGTCCTCTACATTTGCCAGAAATTGTTTCTGTGCATCAAATGCCGTTCCAGTTCCAAGTATATCTGTTCTTGTTTGTGATTGTGAACCAAGAATTGCCCAGCAGTATGTTCTTATGCTGTCATTAATTCTTTCTACTCCTGCCCTTGTAAATCCAGATGAACAATCTAGTATAAAAGTAGACCAACTATTGTCAGCCTCAGATCCTTGTGCAATGTAATCAATGTGATATGTTTTATCACTCTCATAGACTGTGAAACTCATCGTTTTGTTGTCGTATACAGTATTTACCAAAGGATGATAACCAATATTTGTCCAGTAATTATAAATTGTTCCTAGACCATTATTATAGCTTTGTTTCTGTCTCCAGTCTGAATTTAAGTCAACGTTAAACTCCTTGCATATTCTCTCGTATGCGTTTCGGTTATATATGTTATTAAACGCATTCCAATTTGAGTCTTGCGGCATTGCTACACTCATTTCAAATAATATTCTTCTGACTTGGTAGTAGACATGAAATCGAAATAACGAACCAACCAAAGTATCAGCTTTTAGATGGTTGTTGAAATCAATACCACATCCAGTTGTCGCACACCAAATAGCAAAGTTTAACTGATTCTGCCAAAATAATATCCAATCTGTTTCCCAACGTTGGACTATAGCATCTGATTTGACGTATGGGAGTTTGTATTTTTCAAAGACATTGGGAAATGATGCTTTAAAGTCTTTACCGTCTGATGTAATAACTATGTTTTGATTTATTATATATATCACTTTCTTGCTGAAAGTATTTGAATAGTGAGCATCTGGGTTATATTTGAATTCTTTAGAAATCATTTTTATTTGTGTTTTTATATATATATATTAAAAAAATGTTTCATACAATTTCAAACATAGACAACTCTATTAATTTACAACAGTATATCGATAATAGAGATGGAACTAAGCGCGTTGGATTAAAAAGTTTTACATACACTATCGGTTGGTATAATATTATTCATAAAGCCATCAAAAAAAAGGTACCAAACGAAACATATCGTATACCAGATGGACTCTATGGCTTTCAACAGTTAGCAGATATATTTGAAGCGCTGTTTATTACCCTAACCGTTGATGCGCAGAATGGTATAGCATCTTTAGAGACGTCAACAGAGATACGATTATTAAGCGGTCTTTCAAAAAATGCTGGGATTCGATGAAAAGGGGTGGATGGTGGAAGGTACTTATTTTGGAAAACAATCAATTGATTTTGCTCCTTATGAACAGCTATATGTTCATCTGGAACAAGTTAATACGAGTAGTAATTACTTCAATGGTGCGCCAAGCACTATTATAGGGGTTATACCAGTGTTAAATAAGCAGTTTGGGGATATTGTATATACACGTTTTTATCTTGAATATCACTGTCTTTCAAATGGTACAATTACTGAATTAAAAGTAGAAGTCAAAGATGAGCATGGCAACAAGATAGATAATCACGGTTTGCCTATGAGTTGTGTTTTAGAATTTATTTAAAAATTATATTTTTATAAAAAAAAAAACAATGAGTATATTTGGGCCAACAAACCCTGCGGAAAGAACAGATTTGGAGACTTTAAAAAATGATATTCAAGATTTACATAGGCGAGTTATGCCTTTTGTTAACCAGTTTAACCATTTGAGAAATAGAGTTGATAATCTTAAATATGGGATTATAACAATATTTGCGGAGGCACTTGCAATGAATAGAATTCTCTCAATTGGTAATGGTGGGGCAGAATCAAATGTGGGGCATGTAATGACACGCCGTGGACGGATTATGGGAATAGGTTTAGCAAGTGACCGATTAGTTGGTGACGTAACTGTAATAGTTTCTGTCAATGGTGTTGAACAACCAAATTATGGTATAACGCTTCACATCATCCCACGCAATCATGATAACTTTGATAAACCTTTAGAGATTGGTGCTGGTTCTGTTGTTAACTTTGTATGCAAGGTTGCTAACGCTACAGCTGTAAATACGGTGGCATCATTATTAATTGAATTAATTTAATTTTTTATTTATTAATAAAAAATGAAGCAACCAACAGCACCAAGTATATATCCTGAGTTGCCAGTGGAAGACGGACAAAATTATAGATTACAAAAGATTTCAGAGATTGAAAAAAAGTTAATTACAGAACGAGATATACGTCAGTCACTTTATAAAAAATATAAACGTGGTATTAATATTACAGATGGAATTGACACTACCTTGATATCTGCAGGTGTTATTATGGCTGGGATTGGATTTGTTATTCCAGTTTTGCTACCTTTAGAAATAGCAGCAATAGTATGTGGAGCTACAGGTGTTTGTGTTAATTTTATCAGACGCAAGCTTAATGAAAAAGCTCAAAAACATCATGAAATAAAAACTTTGGCAGAGGCTAAGTTAAATAGTATAAAGCAGTTAATATCAAAAGCGTTGAGTGATGCACAAATATCTGATCAAGAGTTTAAGATGATTTTAGATGAGTTAGATAAATATTATAGTTTAAAAGAAGACACCAAACAAAAAAAGGCTAAAATAAGTGAGGCTCAAAAAAAAGAACTAGTAGAGCAGGGAAGAAAGGAAGCAATGGCAACCTTACAAAAAAGTCTAAAAAGTGTGTAATAAATTGTTTTAGTAATGTGTATGAGTACGATCCACCACCTTTGTATTCAACCTAAGTTTTAATGTTTAACCTCTATTTTATAATAAAATTTAAACATCCAAATTTAAAACATTTTCACAATTCAATCTTAAAATCTTGGGTTATTTAGCGCCTGGGACATGCTAAATAACCAGTTTAATTGACTTAATTTTCAGTAAACTGAAAAATTTTGTGTGGTGGTTTTAGATTATTTGGGGTGATTTGGGTTTTGAGCCAGAACACCTATAATACATATATATGTATATACAAACTTGATTAAAACAATGGTACAAAAAGAATATAATATGTCTAGAAACTTCATGAGTTTTCATAAATGGTAGCATTTGAGATCAATTGATTAAGATTGATTCCACTTTCAGGCGATGTGTATACAATTTAAAATAATGTTTAACAATCTTCAATAGTATATGTTACAATATCAATATTAAAATTTTAAAAAATACATACATATTGGCAAGTAAATGAACAATGTACACGTGCATAAACTGAGATTGACGTATATAGGTTATAAGTTATCAAGTTGGCAAATTGCATATATAACAAATTATTAAAACAGAACCGTACGTACTGCTGTAAGATGATCGAACATTTTAAAATTGATTGTATAATGATTAAATATGCAAGTGATCCCGAGAAATATTTTCAGATTGCCAAAGTTCATATCATACATATTATTTTTTTGACAGGATCAGCATTATTAAATAGTAATACACACACCCGAAAATACCACTGCACTTTACTTAAGAAATAATAAATATGTACCTGTGTTTTATCGGTGAATAAAATACAGCTAAGAGTTCGGATGCGTAGTAAATAAATCACGAGTGCGTTAGCACGAGTGACTTAAATTATTCGCATCCGAACGACTAACTGTAGTTTATTCACCGATAAAATACAGGTACGTATTTATTATTTCGATTCTAACACAACAATAACCACATGGTTTACGCTATTGTCGGGGCACTATATATTATCTCGGAGGTCAAGGTAATCAGGCTGCTATGTTTACAGGCTGTTCCATTGGGCGCCCAGTATGCAAAGTTCTACGTTTCAATACACTAGTAGTCACGTGACAAACAATTAAGTCATTGCTTACGTCATATAGCTTGCGCTGTATGACGTCAAACGTTCTCAGCTTGTTCAAGATGCTTATTGAAGTTATATGTGTACTGATGTATATGATGGGTTTATATCGGGGGTGTGCATGGTTTGGGAGCAGGGCAAGTTTATTGTAATTAACATTTCATTAAAATCATTGTTGAGTTTTTCTTCGTGACGTATATTTACCAAGTGACGTCATGTAACGTGCCTTCCAACGGATGAAATATACGTGGGGAATTAATGGAACAGCTGTATTTTATCGTAGAATAACATACAGCTGTCTCTCTTCTTTGTGTATATGAAAGACTGCGGAGGTCGTGTTAGAATTGGTGTTAGCTTACAACGCTAAGAGCACTTTATGCAGGTTTACAATCATATTGTCCAAAAAGTAATTTCGAACTATACATTTTATAGCATGTTCGTTATAGACTTCTTGGTATGGTTAATAAGGAAACTAGGATCTTAAACGAGTTCGCATTCCAAAAACATCTAGATTTATGAAACGAGTACACATTAGATGTTCTATTTTGTTGTAGATGAACATCATATTTCTAATTGGTTTAACCGTGTTGTGGTTAGTAGTATTGGGGGCGCTTTAACTGTAAACAAACGGGAGCCATTTCGTTTTCTAAAAATAGAAACGCACGTGGTATAAAGTAGGTCACGCTTTGCGCGGCCTAATTTGCATATGAATGAAGTGGATTAGTGACAGGATGTTCAAACAAAGGGTATTGCATCAGTCTCCTTAATCCTGTAGCGGACCCAAGCAATAGGATGAGTGTCATAGGTTAATCCCTCTATTCAATCGACACTATTGAGAGACATTTTGTCTGAGTTCCTTCTGTATAAAAACCGCAAAGGGAATTACTGCCAGGATGTTCGAACACAGGGTATTGACATTTTGACTTAATCTGTGGACATTATAGAGACAGTTTGCCTGAATACTTTTTGTATAAAAATCGGAAAAGGGATTACTGCCATTATGTTCGAACAAAGGGTATTGACATTTAGACTTAATACACAGTGTGTGGGATTTGCGCCAGTATGTTCGAACGAAATTTATTGACATAATGAATTGACCTACGACCGCAATAGAAAACGTAAACAAAGGGAATTGACCTCGACCGCAATAGAAAACGTAAACAAAGAACCGGAAATCCTCTATTATACCAACACATGGAACACAAGATTTGACATATTAGGACTCGTACATCTATAAATAGACATGATGTTGGTTTTTATAAATAGTACAAATGGACCATTGAGATTGTTGGATTGAAAGACCAATCACATGTGAGCTTTTTAGTTCTTTACCGTTTTTGATGTTACATTTAATAAGGAAGACATGATCAAATGTAGATAATAGCTTACCTGTTTATTAAAATTCCATTTGAATATATTTATCCGTTAAAAAAACAATGCCAGATTTATCCGTTCTTCTCGCAAGTTTTTGACGTGACCTCTGATTAAAAAGTCGCCTATAAACGGTTTCTATGGAACTGGTGAGATTATTGATCTAAAGGATTAATCTCCTCGAGTAACGGATTAATTGTTAACTTTCAAAAGGATTAAATTAAAAAATACAGTACATTATAGCTATCGCGTGGGTATGCTAAAGGTTTAAGGAGACTGATGCAATACTCTTTGTTCGAACATCCTATCACTAATCCAATCTACCGCAATACATTCTTTCATATGCAAATGAGGCCGCGCAATGCGTGACCTGCTTTATACCACGTGCGTTTCTATTTTTAGAAAACGAAATGGCGCCCGTTTGTTTACAGTTAAAGCGCCCCTAATACTACTAACCATTACACGGTTAAAACAATTATAATTATGATGTTCAACTACAACAAAATAGTGTCTAACCTTGATATAGTAAATAACACTCCTAAGGAATGCGAGTGTAGAACATCTCAATTTTGCTATGCTCCGGCCAATTAGGTCATTACTGTAATTTTGATATTATGGATAAACATATTCGGCATTTGTTTTCTGAAGGTCCGAGGAATAGATTGCCATCTGTGATGATTTTAATGTATGTCGTGGTCAGATCGCCCAATCCATTGAGGATTTTAACTCCCTTTCTACTTGGAAAAAGACTCAGTGCAAGATTTTCAAGGCTGGAATAGATGAAAAGCAAAACAGATTAGATTTCTTTATTTACACTGTCCTGTTTTAATGGGTTGACAGTAGGGTAAGTGTGATGTTTGATGCACCCTAGAACCTGTTTAAACCCCAGTGGCCTCTTAGCCACTGACCGTTCCAAGGCGGTAGCCCTATTGCCAACCCTTTTGTGTTTGTGATGTCGTTTGCATTGATTATTACTTTTGCCTTCTTGTTTGTCTGTTTGCGTGTTTGTTTCTGTGTTATGTGGTTGACTGTCCTCCTTGAATGCTACTTTCCCTGTCCGATCTTTTTATATTTCTTTCCATTGATGTACTTGATTCCCAAATTACACAAACAACCGTATAAAGCATTTTTTCTTTCCAATTCTAGTTCTTGCAAATATCTTCAAACTTTAAAGATCACGTTAAACAATATTGTGCTAAAGCTTATGAAAACTCTATTAAAAATTCAGGCGACGTTCTTGATACGATTTGCAATAAACGCCAAGCTTCATCTATACGTACTTATACTACATTTTTGGCTTGTAACAATATTAAAGCGTTTTTTACCAACAGCAGATTAAACATGAACAAATGAGATATAGGGTCCTATAGAAACCACAGCGTCCGAACGCAGGGGCATCGTAGGTCTGCACTGTACTGCAAACAAGGACTGATAATACAATGAAAGCGACAAAAAACAACAGAAAGGGTGGTGAAGACAGGGTTACCGATTTGGAACGGTCATTAGGCAATAAGGCCTACTTCTTAGCTTGAATCGATTTTATATGCGCACATCATCGCTATTATCCTGTCTTCGCGCCCAAATAGACAAGACAGTGTAAACAAAACTACATCCCATCAAAAGGAATTCTCTAACAATAAAGTCCACATCCAGAGAAACTAACTAAAGAAACACATACAAAATAATAAACATCTCAGGGTGTATCCAGAATCGTACTGAACAACCATAGCTAAAGAGAAAACCAATCTAGGGTACGACCAGAAAACCCGAGAGACGAAAGCTCATGCACCCACCTCCCTTAGTTGGGGTTTCAGTAGGTACAATTATAGAGTCAAAGTGAAAAGTGAAGCGTAATGACTGACTGTAGAGGGGTCAATCACTAAACATGCAGTGCGCTGTAAAACCAAATGGTTATATCATTCTGACGAACTTCCTCATTAAATTTGTAAAGCGGCCAGGAAACCCTTCAGACCCCTTTAACTTTCTAAGTTTATAGACCACATCTCCATAAAATGAGGGTTGTGATATGCCTAGTCGCAGAAGTGTTTTAATGTTGGTGTTGTACTTTTCCAGCAGGCCCTCGTTGCGGCGTTAGGATTTAGAGAAATATCTACATAGTTTATGATAACGAAAACCCTGCTGAAGAAGTTTACTTGTAATAACTTGATTTCGATCATTGAAGTCTATAACATCATCACACGCTCTAGCAAATCGAATGAGCTGGGAGATATACACCCCGTATGAGGTAGCACGAGGTACATCTCCATCCAGGTGTGGATAGTTAACGATGTTAAATTTGAAATCATCTCTCTTATCAAAGATTTTAGTATGAAGATCGAGAAATGCTGCTACTGTATCCGAACTGTTGGCTTTATTCAACTTGAGCTCTATGGGATAAATATTAGTAACCATATGAGCAAAGAACGGATTATCAATATTGAGTATGTCATCAAGATACCGAGAAGTATTATTAAAGGCATCAATAATTTCACCCTGGCTAGCAGGTGACAAACTCAACACAAAATCTCTTTCATAGCAGTACAAAAACAAATCTGCAACAAGTGGCGCACAATTAGTACCCATAGGAATACCAACAACCTGGCGGTAAATAGTTTTACCGTATCTTATAAAGATGTTATCCAGAAGAAAAGATAAGGCTCTACAAACATCAGTACAAGTCCACAAATTATACTTATCAATGGGGGCGTTAGTAAAGAAAGCCCTGACATTATTACAAGCTAGAAAAGTTAAAAGTCGAACATGAAATGCAGCGTTCACAGAACAAACACGCAAAGGACAAACATGAATAGTAATGTTAATAAAGAATAAAGGCATATGACGTCACAAACACAAAAAGCGTTGACAACAGGGCTACCGCCTTGAAACGGTCAGTGGCAAAAAAGGCCGCTGGGGGTTTAAACCAGGTTCTAGCGTGTAAGTCCTTATACGACGGATGTGATTTACAAACTTAGGAAGATTATCGTCGTGAAAAACTTTCATTTTTTTTTAAATTTTTTTTTAGGAAACTTATAAACAGAGGTTATGACCGAAGTATTCTGCGACGCACTACATGCTTAGTTGTAAACCATTCTACAGTTTGCAATTATGCTTTCCTCTTTGATTCTGCAACGACCGGACGCGCGGTGGACTCTATGACAACGTGTTCCTACATCCTTTAAGGCGGGAACCGTTTGATGTATGTCCTTCACTCCGTTTTGTCGTGCCCTTAACGGATTTCCCTTGTTGTTCTGACTTCGGACAAGTCATCGAGTACATAAATTATGAGATTAGCTTCTTAGGTTTAACTTATTTTTTTTATATATTATATACTTGAAAAATGTTTTCTTAATACACCTTTGCTTTTTCAAATGTAACGGGTTAACTCGGTGGGGATTATTTTTTATTTACACTGTCCTGTTGTTTAGGGATGATGACAGGGTAAGAGTGAGGTTTGGTGTATCCTTGAACCGGTTTAAACTTCCCGGTGGTCCATTTTGCCATTGACCGTTCCAATGCGGTACCCCTGTTGTCAACCCTTATATGTTTGTGATATTCTTTTTTTTCTGAATATGTCTGTAATCACCTTTGCGTTGTAATACTTGTTGAAGTGACTGTGTTCTGTGAATCCTACTCTTCCTTTTGGACGTATAACATTTCCTATGATGTTTGTCTTTAGTCTTGTCTTGTCTTGTCTTACCCTTAACGGTTTGTTCTCTTGTTGTTCTGGCTTATGTCAAGTCATTGAGTACTTACTTTGTGGATTTCTAGGCTTTTTTTATAATATATATACATGATCATTTATGTATGTTACTTATATATTGCTATTAATGCTGCCTTGTTTGGCGGAGATATCTTTATTTACAATGTCCCGTTTACTAGGATGACAATAGGGTGAGCGTGAGGTGTGGTGCACACTAAAACTGTTTTAAACCACCAGCGACTTTTTTGCCCGTGATTAATCCAAGGCGGTAGCCCTTTCGTCAACCCTTTTGTGTTTGTGATGTCTTGTTTTGCCTTTTATTCATCTTTACAAAAGGAGTATGCGAGTGGACCTTTGGAAACGGCCGAACACGATATGTACGAAATATTGCAGTTCACGCCCCCTAGCCCCGGGTTGAGCAGAACTCAATATTCATTAAATCAAGTTTAACCATCCCGAAGATGGCATGCATATGGCCGTGGACATGCTACTTTTACTGTCATTATTCCATGTCCAGCGGCGTATGGTCCAAGTATCTAACCCCGAAGAGCGAAATTAACAAAACGGAATTTAGTTGGGAGCAGCGGTTCTGAAGCCTGCGCATCACAAGTAACAGTCAAAAGACTAAATTAGAATGCAGACAACATATCCTATGGGTGGTTAAACAATACCCAAAGCCTTTATCGGCTGGAGTAGTGGAACCAACGAATCGAAATTTAAGCACGAAAACATAACCCTTTGAAAATGTACTATCGAAATCTAAATATAAGTATCGGGCTCAGCGATCTCCAAAGATTGAATGAATAACAGCCCTGATTTCAAGCGCGGGGAGTTGTTCTTTTTTTCTGTGTTTTTTTTCTGTGTGTGTTTGTGGTTGACTGTGGTCCTTGAATGCTACTTTTCCTGTTCGATTTTTATATCTACTTTTATATAATCTTTATTTAAAATGTTAAACAGTTTATCAACTTAGAGGTTATGACCCAATCATTTTGCAACGCATTGCATGTTTACAGTTTGCCACTATGTTTTCGTCGTTGATGACCGGACAGGTCGTTAACCTTGTGATGACGCCTACCTAAATCTGAGAGGATTTCAGTGTAATTATTGGTGACATTTCCTGATTTTGTTAACCAAGAGCACTTTAAAAAAGAAAAGAAATGTATTTGATAGCAAGAGTTTCTTTGTCTGCAGCTCTAAATAACCTAAGATAATGTGTTGCTGAGTTTATACTGCTGATATCTATAACTGACATGGGCATGACGAGCTTATACTGCTGATATCTATAACTGACATGGTCATGACGAGCTTATACTGCTGATATCTATAACTGACGTGTTGACGAGCTTATACTGCTTATATCTATAACTGACATGGTCATGACGAGCTTATACTGCTGATATCTATAACTGACATGCTCATTACGAGCTTATACTGCTTATATCTATAACTGACGTGTTGACGAGCTTATACTGCTTATATCTCTAACTGACATAGTCTTGATGAGATTATACTGATGATATTCATAACTGACATAGTCTTGATGAGCTTATACTGCTGATATCTATAACTGATGTGTTGATGAGCTTATACTTCTGATATCTATAACTGATGTGTTGATGAGCTTATACTGCTGATATCTATAACTGATGAGTTTATACTGCTGATAGCTATATATGATGGGCTTATCCTGCTGATATATATAACTGATGAGTTTATACTGCTGATATCTATAACTGATGATTTTATACTGCTGCTATCTATAACTAATGAGTTTATACTGCTGATATCTATATCTGATGGGCTTATATTGCTGATGTATATAACTGATGAGCTTATACTGCTGATATCTATAACTAATGAGCTTATACTGCTGATATCTATAACTGACATGGTCTAAATGAATATGGCTTGAAAGCGTAAGGCGTAAGGTTTTCAATGGGTTTATATTTTCATATTAATTAATTTCAGCTCTTATTGGCAAGTTCTACGAGGCTGATTGTTACATGGTTAACGACGTTGCGTTGTAACCCTTCGCCTCGCACCACCGCGGGTTCGAATCCCACTGGGAGATCGACTTGTAAGTGAGGAAGTGTCGATTCTTACGGATGGCGGTAAGGAAGGTGTACAGTACTAGTTCTACCCAGGAAAAGTGGTTGGTCTGCCTCCACCACAAAAAAATCGACCGTCATATATAACCTTGCATGTGTTGAAAATGACGTAAAACACCATACAAACAAACAAAACAAACAAACATCTTACTGAAGACATACATTGATGAGAAGAACAGCTTAAACTGGACAATATACTTTTGGATTGGCGCTTTAGCCTCGGTGAGTGATATTTTATTCCAGTTTGGTAAAAGCTCTGGGCTCGGTGAGGGATATTTTATACCAGTCTGGTACAAGCTCTAGGATCCATGAGGGATATTTTATACCAGTTTGATACAAGCTCTAGCCTCAGTGAGGGATATTATACCAGTTTGGTACAAGCTCTAGCCTCGGTGAGTGATATTACAAGCTCTAGCCTCGGTGAGTGATATGTATACCAGTTCGGTAGAAGCTGTAGCCTTGGCGAGTGATATTTATACCACTTTGGTGCAGCAAAGATGCAATATTAAAGATTCGAATGCCATTATCGGTAAGCTTTACAGTTAAGATGCAATATTGGGTAGCTTCACAGTAAAGGTGCATTATTGGGTAGCTTTTAAATATAGATGCAAAACTCGCACTGGAAAAGTAGCATTCAAGGACGACAGTCAACCACAAACACACACAGAAACAAAGAACAATTATATATAAAAATGAATAAAAGTCAAAATAAGACATCACAAACAAACAAGGGTTGACAATAGGGCTACCGCATTGGAAAGGTCAGTGGCAAAAAAAAAACGCTGGGGGTTTAAACCAGGCTCTAAGATGCACCAAACCTCACACTTACCCTACTGTCATCCCAATAAAACGGGACAGTGTAAATAAAGAAATCCCCACCATGAACTATTCTCTAACCAACAAGGATGCTCGTGTATATATAAATACAGAAAAACATTAGCTTAAAAGCCACAAAGAAGGTACTCACTGACTTGACAGAAGCCAGAGCAACAAAAGAACAATCCATTGAGGGCACGACAAGACTAGATCGCAGACAAACATCAAACGTCACCGTCCTGTTGGGCTTTAGGTAGATGTCATCATAGGGTCCACAGCCTGTACGGTCATCGCACAATTAAAGAGGAAAGCATAGAGGAGAACTATAAATAGGTCTACCACCAAGCATGTAGTGCGTTGCAAAATGATAGGGTCATAACCTCTTTTGATAAACCTTTTAACAAGTTTAACAAAGATAGTATGAAAGTGATCATGACCAAGGATCTTAGGACGTCTGTACATCACGTCACCATAGAAGTCAGGTTGTGCTAGTCCTTGTCTCAGAAGAGTCCTTAAACTTTGCAAAGGTTTTACGAAGAAATATAAAAAGATCGGACAGGGAAAGTAGCATTCAAGGAGGACAGTCAATCACAAAACACAGAAACAAACACGCAAACAGACAAACAAGAAGGCAAAAGTAATAATAAATGCAAACGACATCACAAACACAAAAGGGTTGACAATAGGGTACCGCCTTGGAACGGTCAGTGGCAAAGTACGCCACTGGGGGTTTAAACCGGTCAAAGGGTGCACCAAACATCACACTTACCCTACTGTCATCCCATTAAAACAGGACAGTGTAAATAAAGAAATCCCCGCCATGATCTAATATCTAACCAACAAGGCAGCATCAATAGGCAATATAAGTAAAACACAAATATTCCCGTGTAAAATATAATACAAAAATGTTTATGGTAACGGTGGCCCCGATGTAGCTTTTTAGTTATACAAAGATTACGAATATTAAAGTCCTCAACTCGAGTACAAGCTCTAGAAAAACGAATAAGTTGAGACACATAGACCACATAAGACCACATAAGAAGTTGCTCGGGGAACTTCCACAACTAAATGGGGATAATTAACAATTTCAAAATTAAAATCATTTCTCTTGTCATATATTTTACAGATTATTTCACCATTTTCAATGGAGAGATGTAAATCGAGAAAAGAAGCGTTAGTATCAGAAATATTATCTTTGTTAAGTTGAAGTTCTTTAGGGTATATATTATTAACCATAGTAGAAAAGAAAGGGTTGTCAATGTTCAATATGTCATCCAGATACCGAGAGGTGTCATTAACCTAATAACCTAACCAATCTCATAACTGGCTATAACTTAAGAGGTATTTGACCTATATTCATGAAACTTCACACATATATTCATCTTACCACGCAGAATATTGTTACCCATGACCACTCATAATTTCGTTTTATCTCAAAAAGGTTCGTTAAACTTTTAAATAATAACGGTATAATATAAACTAAGTCGTAGTATACAAGTATACGTGTATCAGCAGGAAATTAATGACCGTTTGTTATTCAACTGCAGATACATTGATTCAACATAAGTATATAAGGACGATGTTGAGCCGACTGGATTAGATATAGTGCCGACCTTATGCTTTATCAGACCGACGTATAAACATAATTTTAAAAAAAATAGCCATCTACATTTGGAGATAACACGGATGCCTTTGAAGTTGGGGTTCAGAATGGAAATGTTAAGCGTCATTGCCTTTTTGCTGTGTTCGATATTATCCCCAACTATTGCGGACGATATTGGGCATGATCCATTATGTGCGTTTGATACGGAATTTAATTTCAGTCGAGCTTGTTCGAATCCTCCTATCGACTACTTTTGCACGTTGGCGAAAAAGGAGCAAACTTGGTTACATGATCTTTATCTAGAAGCTATCAATGAAGCGTCGAATCAGCCAAGAAAACGCCGAGAGATAAGAACGTTGAGTGATGCTGAAAGAGCTGCATTTTTTAACGCTTTAAACAAACTGAAAAAAGACACGGTAAGTGAATTTTAAAAAATAAACATGTTTTGTTATATGTTATGTCTTTGAATAATTGTGTATAAGTACAAAATCAAATGTAAATGTGAGACCAGGTATGATATGTTCGGAACCGCACACAAAACGTTATGTCTGGAAAAGTCATGTCCTTTCACCTATAATGTTTCAAATGTTTTTGGAATGCACCGTCGGTTTTGGCTTGCTTCTGTTTTTAAAAAAGCAGTGTTGTTACGTTCAGTTGAAGCTACTGTGCATTTCAGGGTGCCTGTGCGTCAAATATGAATCGATATGGTTAAATAGAATGAAAATAGACGCTCCTGGATCTGTTTACAATCTTGCCATAGCCATCCGGTATGCTTCACAAAGCCTAAAATTCATTTTGACCCCATTGTATATATTGTAAAAATTAAAACAACATGTCGGCCTTATTTTTAGAAATTTTCGTCTGCGCATGTCTGTTTCTAGGGTTCGGATGTACCAAGTAAAACGTAGGTTATGCAGGGTGATGTTGTTGTTCAATGTTCAGCACCTCCGGCAATCGATCATACTTATCCTTTATTTTGGAATGAAAACCAGTATATCTAGCAAATAAAGGCTAGGTAAATAGTATACTGCATTTACACCACTGTTGTTTTAAGTCACCCTACCCTAGAAAAATGGAATGTTCCGCTGTCGCCATTTTGGTTTTCGGCTGTCAATAAAATTACATGTAAACATGGGTGTTCAAAATGATTTGTTGGTTTTGCGAAGCTTAGAGGATGGCTACTCGAAGATTGAAAACAGCTTCAGGAGCGTCCGTTTTCATTCTAGTTAATCATATCAGGTATGAAAACATATAGAAAGGAATAAAAAAAAATCTCGATTCACATTCGACGCATAGGTACCTTGAACTGCACAGTAGTGTCATAGGGTGCATTTTACTTTATTATAAATAAAATTGTGTTTCCAGCTGCTCACATTTGAGTTCACCACTCTCCAAAACAAAGAACCCACTCATGAATCGGTGTATATGGGGTTTTAGCACACACGTATGGAAACCCACACGTTGTCACTAGCAAGGAAAACAACGATCATTATTGTTTATAACTTTAATAAAAAAACAATCTAATGATGCAGTTGCACTACAATCTCAGTGACATCACATACTGTGTAAACCTCTCCATACGATGTCCGACATAATAAACCTATACTTTTGTATATATACCGTGTAAGTAATGAACTGCTTGTCCGAAATCATAAACCGATCCAGTTTATTTTTAGAACATCATATATCTAAGATCGAACCCTACTGAAGACATCAGTTCAATGAAACTATTACTAAAAGTTGATTTCAACCCGGAGCCAGAGGGCGTGAACGGTAGATTGGCATTTTTCACAACACACTAACGTTCATGAACAGTGTCAGTCATAACGAGAGACGATACTATATATTTTATCTTTATCGTGTTTGGCGAGTTCCAAACTTCTCATGTCATACTCTTTTTATCAGAATGGTCAAATGTCCAATATTTCCAATAAGTGTTGAAGTCCTGTCCACGAAAGTGTCGTGTTCCTTTAAATCATGTTTTTCTCCTCTTTAATGCATATTCTGCTGTTTTAGAGTATAAATCAAAATATATCACAAATGCATGGAATCATTTTCACTGATAATCCAAACAATCACAGAATCATCTGTTTGGTTACTTAAGATCTGATGAAGTTCTTCTGAAAATATCATCACAATACATGCTCACTTATTTAAACTTAATAGTATCCTTGTAGAATGTTCCAGTGCATTTTAGATATATATATATAAATAGATATATAAAATTATACTGCAAACTTGTATTATCATTATTTGTTTTTAATGTTCTACTCTATACACTTCAAATACACAACATTCAAAAGCATAGATGTGAAAATAAGCCCAAAATTGTTTGTTAATGCATGCGACATAATACACACACAACTATTTGACAAAGATAAACTGAGTATAATTTTAGCGTTTTCGTTGTTTTTATAAGTTTGCTTAGGTGCAGTGAGAGAATACAGTTTTGCAAAGGTGTTTCGAAGTTTATGGTAACGGCAGCCATGCTGGAGTAGCTTTCTAGTTATACGAATATTAAAGTCCTCAACACGGCTACAAGTTCTAGAGAAACGAATAAGTTGAGAAACATAAAATACATAATAAGTAGCTCGGGAAACATCTAAATTAACAATATTTAACCGGTTCAATAAGATTTTTGTGTATAAGGCATCAATTATGTGAACTTCAAACTAGAGTTTTTATTTGCTCTGTTTTACTTTATTTGATATCAAACTGTTACATGTTCATCATTCAAATAATGTTGACGTGATTCTCTAAATAGATATATTCAATCAATTGCGATTTCTGCTATTCTAATATAATTAAGTGTACGTAAATTCAAAAGTTTGCAATTAAGGGTACATAAATTCAAGAGTTTCAATTTTCTGATTTTTTCTGTAGGTGTGTGTGCGTGTGCGTGTGCTTTTTCTGTGAGTTTCCTACACTATACACGTGGGTACTTACTGTTCACATCTGATCGCAGATTTGTTTTTGCATTGCTATGTCAGATAATTCATGTGGAATCATTTACCAGATCCTCAGACAGATGTCATCGAAGCTTTTAATATTACCTCTCGGTGTATGAATGGTATATTAAACATTGACAACCCATTCTTTTCTACTAGGGTAAGTAATATATGTCTATATATGTAAGAACTTCAAATATATTGAGTTCTACTCGACCCGGGGTTAGAGGGCGTGAACGGTGGCGAGCACTTTTCACTACCGTTCATGAACAATCAATCAAACCGAGACTGTAATATGTTTTGGTGCACCGTAGAAGCTGAACCCCCAGCGACGTTTTTGCTACAGACATTTACAATAAATACTGAAAAGGTGGCAGCCCTATTATCAACCCTTTTATGTTTGTGATGTCATATACCTTGCCTTTCATTTATCCTTGTAATTGTTGTTTGTTGTTCTATGCGTGGTATTTGGTTGACTGTGGTCCTTTTTATATCTACTTGGAATGCATTGTAGTCGTTAATCAAGTGCGTCACTTCGTGTTATTTTCCCGATGATTTCGCACAAGTTCTGATAATAAATTGTATGATGACATTGTTATAAATAATGGTAGAGTTTATGTTAACAGTGGCTTTTTAAGTGGCTCTTAATTAACGTTTTTGTATAGAGATGCCACCATTGTTTATTGTTGGATGGTCACATGACCTATTATTAAAGTCCTGTTTAATTGTACTTAATTGTTGCACAGTCTTAAAACGAGGGTAATTTAAAGTTAACTAATGCGCTTTCGTAGCTTTCCAACATAGCATGCATCAATAACTCTGATGCAATGAATGGAAAATCACGTGCAATTTTATCCAAATACAACAATGTTATTAACAATTGAAATCGTGTAAGTCATATACACCGCCTGCTTTTCGTTTGATAATTATATGGAAAACTGCTAAAAACTAGAAGTAAGGGATGATGGCATGAGGCACTTTAAGGAACTATTTCCAGCCTATTGTCTATAGGGGAGAGACAATTTGTATAGGTAGCTGTAAATCACTGTTAGACATACAGTTGCACGAGGAAATGGTGGTATTTACTTGTTTTCAGTTGATGTGGAAGCTGTCCCAATACAGTTTTTGTATGTAACCACTATATACTTAACACAATTCCTAATTAATCACTTTTGTATTTTAAATATGTTTTAGAATAGTTGTGAGATAAGTATTTTGTTTTGAGTTCAAAGTGTTACATATTTTGAAAGTTACCCTCCCTTTATATGAAAACAAGAAATGTGCTGATGACATAACATGAATCGAAGTCCGCCTAGAGATATAAACTTAATAAAATTGGTAGGACATAATAAAAAAGTGCGACCCATTTATTGCAGATGTTCGGTATGTAATAAAATGAAACATGGATAAGCCTAAATTACCTCCCTTTTAATTCAATATCGTTTGAAATTCAAGTAATTGTAATTCAGCGTTAACATTAAATATTTCGAATTTTTTTTCGCAAACGCATTTGTAGTGGTAATACTAGTATACTTTGACTTTAAAATACTTTTAGTTGGCATATTTCAGAATAAGGAACAGCGAAAGCTGCACTAATTCAAAGTACTTAATAAAAGCCTATGTACCCAATTGTATAAGTGTTTTAATTTAAGTAATAAACACATCGACTTGAAAGTTTTTCAATGTGTTCATGCAATCAGAGCAGATGATTTAAACTCTTTATTTTGCAGTTCAACCGTATCTCTAATAATACGTGAAATACACAAAACAATGAGAATATTGTTGACATATTCTTAGGTGTGTAATTTTGACTAGTATATTAAAACGTAAAAGCAGGTATTTCATTAGTTGTGTTTTGGTGTGTTATTTTTTTTTAAAAAATAAATTATCAACGACGTTTTGTATTTAGTACAGCGAAGGCGTTAATTTGCTTTTTTTATTCATAAAAGTAAAGTGTGAAGTATTATATACTGCTTGCCAACTTTAGATACTCTTCACTATACAAATGCTTTTCAAAGAGAAAACTTTACCCTGGCCTCATCTTATATACATAAGCTTATCGGTCATGTAGCATGTTAGCAGTAAATAAGCACGCTTTTCGTGCCTTTTCAATGATCATATAGCGTTGGGAAATATGTCCTTAAATATACATGCAAAACAGATATATAAAGAATTAGTGCGATAGTAATGGACATTGAACAGAGAACAATTTTAGGGGGTTGAAAAAATGAGTTTGGTAAAATGGACTCAATGATGCGCCTTGTTCTGTTAGACCTAAAAGTGCTGTGAACAAACGCAACATCGCTGTATTGAAGAGACTAGTAATTGAAGAGGATCTGTACTCATTGCAGGATATATCCAGAAGTGTTGGCATTTCGGTAGTAGAATTAAAGAATTAAGGGATTAGGTAAAATATGTGCTCGTTAGGTTTTACGAGTCAAATTCCTCTCTGCTTCCACGCCGTCTACTTACAATTTACGACACATTAAGAAGGGAATACAGAACCTCTATACTAAATGTGTTCTAGTTCCTGCAGACACAGCATCCAACAATATAAGTATTGCCTGACGATTGCGTTATATCAATACTTTGAATGCAGAGCTAGCGAGCACTTCTGCTTATCTAAACACACCATTGCTGGAGGAGGGCATTGTTTCCTAGCATGTGACCGTTTTGGAGACTATGAAGGTTTCTGTAAAGAATAAGATCCATAAAAGATACTGGATTGCTAAACTTCACAAAAATCAGCACATAGCACGTTTGATCGCACATTCAAACTCATGTACCACTACTAATGTATCAAAACTGTTGACTTCCTGCCTTTCCGCAATTAAAGAACATGTTATAAATTTGATGAGATGGCCTTGATAAACTACAGTCTTATCAACGGTTTATCAAAAGAGGTTATGACCCTATCATTTTGCAACGTACTGCATGCTTGGTGGTGGACCCTTTTACAGTTCGCCACTATGCTTTCCTCTTTAATTGTACGATGACCGGACAGGCTGTGGACCCTATGATAACGCCTACCGAAAGCCCATTGGGACGGTGGCGTTTGATGTTTGTCTATGATCTTTCTTGTCGTGCCCTTAATGGTTTATTCTCTTGTTGCTCTGGCTTCTGCCAAGTCATTGAGTACCTTTATTGTGGCTTTTTAGGCTATTGTTTTTTTGTATTATATTTACACGAGCATATTTGTGTTTTACTTATATTGCCTATTGATGCTGCCTTGTTGGTTAGAGATTAGATCATGTCGGGGATTTCTTTATTTACACTGTCCCGTGTTAATGGGATGATAGTAGGGTAAGTGTGAGGTTTGGTGCACCCTAGATTTGGTTTAAACCCCCAGTGGCCTACTTTGCCACTGACCGTTCCAAGGCGGTAGCCCTATTGTCAACCCTTTTGTCATACTTCAAAGTATGTTTTTTGTAAGCTTGCACCTCCTTCTTCTCCTCCAAATATATGTTTCCCCTCTGTGCTTGCAATCAATTTTGTTCAACATGTATACAACTGAAAAATTGCACCGCTTGATAAAACGACCATACACACACCTAATCACAGGTAAAAAGTATCTGGAAAATAATTATTTTGCAAAATGCACTATGTTTGCTTCATTACAATGTACAAAGCATTTTAGCTAAGATGGATCTTTTAAAAACGGAGCTTTACCAATTTGATATATTAACTTTTTCCGAAACCTGGTTAAATGATTCGGTTGATACGAATGACCTCACTTTTCCGTCTTTCCACACACCTGAACGTAAGGACCGTCTCAGTGATAGTCATGGCGGTGTTATGGTATACATCAAAAACTCTCTTCATCATGTCCGTAGAAAAGACCTCGAACTCAACCACCTTGAATGTATTTGGATAGAGCTTTGTCTGAACAAAAAACGATTATTGTTAGGTACATTTTATAGACCACCTAATTCCGACGCTTTATACAATAGTAGTATAGAAGACTCAATCAACCTTGCAGTTGATACAGGCATTAAGGATATTATAATTGTGGGTGACTTCAACTACAATATGCTTTCTCAACAAACCGCACGAAAAGTTAACTCACTATGTCAACAATTTGGCATTGAACAGGCAATTAAGGACGCAACTCATTTTACCGAGACCTCGGCTTCTCTTATTGATCTCCTTCTTGTTTACGAAACAAATAGTCTAATTACTAGTGGAGTTGCCGTGCCTTTTCTAGAACAGGACACAATATATCATTGTCCAATCTACGGCATTTTTAAGTTCAAAAAGCCACAGGCAAAATCATTTACACGGCGGATTTGGTTATATGAACAAGGCGATTATAATCGCATGAGAGATCATACTACAATGACTAACTGGAACGACTTAATCCACGTTGATATCAATATATATGCACTTAATATAACACACAAGATTATTGACTTGAGTAACCAGTTCATTCCTAATAAGACCGTCCGAATAAGGCATTGCGAGCCTTCGTGGATAAATAATAACATCAAACGCCAAATCAGGGCTAGAAAACGTGCCTATAAAAAAGCTAAACAAACCAAATCTGAATACCATTGGAACAAATTTAAATTGTTACGTCATAAAGTTATTTCAGAAATTCGTACCTCCAAGCAACTATGCTTTGATAATATTGCAAATAAATTAACAACTATAAATACTTCATCCAAGGATTGGTGGAAAACTCTCAAATCACTTATAAAACCTAACAAAATATCTTGAATAATTTCTTCCAAAATCAAACTTTATTGAACGACAACAATACCGATCCTCCCAACTTCGAACAAGTCATTACACATTTTACACTCGATACACTTACGCTGCTAGATGATGAGGTTCGTCAGGTCCTACTGTCACTACCTTCCGGGAAAGCAACTGGCCCAGACGAAATAAACAATCGGGTTATGAGGGAACTTGCTAATGAGCTCTCTGTCCCACTATGTGATCTCTTTAATAAATCAATTGTTTTAGGCATTTCCCCAGATACTTAGAAAGAGTCCTTTGTATGTGCAGTGTTTAAAGCAGGTGATCCATCACAAGTAAATAATTATAGGCCTATTTCGCTTTTGAGTGTCATTGATAAAGTTTTTGAAAGACTACTTTTCAAGCATATTTTCAATTTCTTAAGAGATGTTAACTTTCTTTCTGCTTTTCAATCAGGATTTATGCCTAGCGATTCTACTATTAACCAACTCACATACTTGTACAACTCATTTTGTCAGGCAATTGACGCCGGAAAGGAAGGGCGGGTAGTATTCTTTGATATAAGTAAAACATTTGATCGTGTTTGGCACAAAGGTCTCTTGTTTAAACTCAAGGCTGCTGGTATTTCTGGTCATATTATTAAACTTATTGCTGACTATCTTAGTAACAGACGACAACGTGTGGTTATTCCTGGACAAAAATCTAAATCGAACAAAATGAACGCCGGTGTTCCACAGGGTTCTATTTTGGACCCCCTTCTCTTCCTTGTATATATTAATGACATTGTTTCAAATATTAATTCAAACATTCGTTTATTTGCTGACGATACAAGTTTGTACCTTATTATTGACAAGGATAGTGACGTCATAAATACTGCAAATATAATTAATCAGGACATCCAAAAAACAGTTGAATGGGTGGAGAAATGGCTAGTTACTTTCAACCCTTCTAAAACTAAATCCATGTTAATATCTCGCAAAAGAAACCCACCTTATCACCCACCCCTTGTAATGTCAAATGAACAAATATCTGAAGTATCCTCCCACAAACACCTTGGTATCAATCTCTCGAATGACTGTTCCTGGCATTCACACATCGAATATGTAAAAGATAAGGCATGGAAACGCATTAATATCATGCGTAAACTCAAATTTCAGCTTGATCGGAAATCTTTAGAAGTTATTTACACTTCTTTCGTCAGACCTCTATTAGAATATGGTGACGTCATCTGGGACAATTGTACCAATTATGAAAAATAAGACCTTGATAAAATCCAAAACGAAGCTGCACGTATAGTCATAGGGGCAACACAGTTGGTATCTATCCACGACCTTTACAAAGATATTGGTTGGGAAACACTTGAGACTCGAAGAAGTAAACACAAACTTATACATTTATATAAAATGGTCAATAGTGCAACTCCTCCTTATCTTACATCACTAGTACCCACTATGGTCAGTGCAGCATCAAATTATAGGTTAAGAAATTCAGATGACTTCCAAGTACCATTCTCTCGTACACAATTATATTCAACTTCTTTCCTACCTTCTGCTATTCGAGAATGGAACAATCTCCCTGTTAATGTACGTAACTCCAGCTCTATTATTACCTTTAAGCAACACCTCAATCGTGACAAAATTCAAATTCCTAAATATTATTGCACGGGAAATAGAATAGCACAGATACTCCATGCACGCTTACGAACAAATTGTAGTTCTTTGAACGAACACTTATTCAATTAAAGCATCGTCGAATCTCCTCTTTGTAGATGTGGAAGGGTTGAAAGTACTAACCATTTTATCTTGGAATGCCCATGATAATTCACGTGTGACCCTATTACAGGAACTGAATCTACTGTGCCCTGTTACCTTAAATAATGTACTATTTGGCGACTTAAGTCTTTCATACGATGTGAATTCAAATATATTTAAATCGGTCCAGGAATACATATTGACAAGTAAACGGTTTTAGGTTATATAGGGAGATGCAGGCAAGACGAACTTGTTTCATTGGTGTGCTCCAAAACGCCTAAACCCTAGCGGCTATGTCTTCTGTGCGAATCCCGTTCCTTTATTTTTTTTATAGGTTTTTCCTTGCTGTCTTTTTCCACTTTTCTTAATTCATACCCATATTATTTTCGTTATTTTCGTTTCTGCATTCTCTAATGTAAATCGATTATTTTCTTATTCCTTAAATTGTTGCTACATTTTTTCTCCTTTTAGTATTATCATTATTTCTATCGATTGATACAAGCATATTTATATTTCAAATTTACCGCTATCTTATCCTTACCATATTTAACCAGTGGATCTTTCGTTCTGATCCTTTTGTTTTTGTGTACAAATTTTGTGAATTGTTGTAACTATTTGGAAATAAAATATGTTTAAACCAACCCTTTTGTTTTTGTGATGTCGTTTGCATTTATTTTTACGTTTGCCTTCTGGTTTGTCTGTTTGCGTGTTTGTTTCTGTGTTTTGTGATTGACTGTCCTTCTTGAATGCTATTTTCCCTGTCCGATCTTTTTATATTTCTTTAGCATTTCCATGCATCTACTTTAAGGACCTACGACTTTTTCCACACTATACACCAATCTACCACATAACCTGATCAAAGATAAATTGATTCAGCTTACACATAAGACTTTTGCTAGAGAAGGAACTACTTTTCTTGCTTGTAATACTGTCAATGATTTCTGTAAAAACGTCCCTAATGATAATTATAATCTGTGGACTTGCGCTGATGTTTGTAGAGCGTAATCTTTTCTTCCCGATAACATCTTTATAAGATATGGTAAAACATTTTACCGCCAACTTGTTGATATTCCTATGGGTACTAACTGTGCGCCACTTGTCGCAGATTTGTTTTATACTTCTATAAAAAGGGATTTTATGTTGAGTTTGTCACCTGCTAGCCACAGTGATAAGTAAAAGATGCATTTAGTAATACACCTCGATAGTGATAAGCCGTTCTTTGCTCATATGGGGCTTACATTTCTCCATAGAGCTCACGTTGAATAACGTCAACAGTTTGAATACTACTAATTTCTAATGATTTCATAAATACTATGATAAGGGAGATGACTAACTTTCACATCGTAAACCATCCATATTTGGCTTAGGATGTAGCTCGTGCTGTATCATACCGTGTGTATGTCTCCCAGCTCAGTCGTTCTGCTAGAACTTGTAATAATGTAAGGAATTCAATGATCGAAATAAAATAAATACAAGTAAATTTCTTCAGCAATGTTTTTGTTTATCACAAACTACTAAATACGTAGATATTTCCTTATAGTCTATCGCCGTACCGAAAACCTACTGGAGAAGTACAGCACCAACCTTTAAACTTTTCTCCGGCTAGGAATATCACAACCTTAATTTATGGGGATGTGGTCTATAAACTTCGGAAGTTAATGGATCTGACGGGTTTCTTGGCCACTTTACAAATTAATCAGGAAAGTTGTCAGAAAGGGATACCACCCTTTAGTTTTACAACCGTAACCTAGCTTGGTTTTCTCTTTGGATTCAACTACTGTGGCAGTTCAGTAAACTGTTTGATACAGTCTGAGGTGTTTCTAATTAGGTATTTTTTACATAGCTTAACAAACATTATTTAAGTTTATCAATTGCTAATTTCTCTGTATATGGACTTTATTTTAGATATTTTCTATGAGATGTACTTTTATTTACACTGTTTTTTTCAGTTTGGATAATAGCGAGGTTGTGTACACAAAATTTCTATTTAACCTACCCTGTAGGCCTTATTGCTCAAAACTCTACTCGAGTAAAATGTTCTAGTAATCTTCTAAAACACATTAAAATGAATACTTTTTACTTATTAACTGATGATGAAACAAGGGTCTATATGTTTGAACCACAGAGGATGGTAGACAACACGCAATGGAGAACAAAGCATCAAGCAAGTCCAGTGGTTGCAAGGAGAATTAAACGCGAAAAGAAAGCTTTACTTACTTGTCCTTTGGGATCATCAAGCCAAAGCTTTGTGGCGTTAATGTAGAATATCACTTAAGCCGGTGCTAGGAGGCGTGAGAGGTACCCCCCATGAACAGACTCAATAAAACCGAGTCTGCTACTTTTATCTCTTGCTTGTGTTTGTTGCTTCCAAGGGATCCCCTTTTCAGTTTTTAAACACCAATTTTTAAATTCCTGCTGCCCAGTTGTACAAACAGCGTCTCCAGGATCATTCTACAAAAACTCTGAGATGAAATATTCTTACAAATGTACGCATGCAAGTAAGATTTTGAGACTGACAATGCTTAACCCGATGGGGAGCCAAATATTTGAGAGGTTGTTATAAATCAAATTAGTGACAACTTGTACTTTTTCATTTATCGACTCAGTGACAGAGACAGAACTTGTTGAATGCACCTCGGCACCGTATTTTGCCATATTATTGTCATTCTAATTTTAATTGTTAGAAACATTACCAAAATAAAATGTATTCTATAAAATCATTGTCGGTCAATCAGATAAGAGGACTTACAAAAGGTGCTGACAGCTAATGCAATGGTTGGGTATCTAGTGAACGTGAGGATTTTCTCTCCTGTTGCAAAACATCTTACTCCTCAGGCCATAAAAAATTAATTACCTGTTTCTCAGGCCTGCCCGCATGTCTTTTTTTGGTGCCGCATTGCCGATTTTATCTCAAAAGTAATAAAATAAAAATTGGAAATGCGCTACCGAAATTTCGAAAAAAAAGTTCCGCATCCAAGTTCGTTCCGGTTTTTACATGCAATTACCTCAGGGGAATCCCCTTGTGGGTAGACTGGTGCGCGGCCGACTATCTGCCGCTCTGCTCGCTAGCTTGTGAGTGTTGCAGTCGTATGGGTACCAATCTAGGAGAGTCAGACGCTTGAGACGCTTGGAACTAGTAGGTGCTACAGAACAGGCGATTTATTCAAGCGTCTACTCGACAAAGTCTCACAACAACATGCAATAATGGCGGTGTCATCGAGTCGATTGAATCTAATACAAATATACGCACTTATTGTGATTGAAAGAAGCATATAAAGTCGGGAAGAAATGATAAGGTAATGATCGACAATAGAGATGAGCTGATCCAACTGGTTATTGCACATGTATTTCGAGATATTTTGCATCAATACATGTATTGGAATTAAAAGTTTGGATGAAAATAAAATCACGCGCGTGTCTGTTGACCACTGTAAAATTGTAAAAAAAAAGCGCCCGCCCGCATCTCTTCTCAGAAAAAGTGGCCTGAGAACCAGGTAATTAATTTTTTGTGGCCTAAGTATACATATGTTGGCATTATCGATTAGCTTAGGAAATGTGTTTACATGCAAGCTAGTACAATACAGCTAAGGTAGTTTTCAAGTGCATAATTATGTCCACAATATGTTCTCTGTTTAATTTTATTTCATGGTGTAGGTTGTATTTCAATTTGAATGGATATATAGATGTATTTTTTGGTGCTTTTAGCTTGGTGCATGAAAACAAATTGATAGTTTGAAATACGAAATCAGTTTGCTAAATAAACTGGAAGGATGTTCCACGGAACACTTGTGTCGCCTGCCGTGTCCTTATTTCACCAAGTACAATCTAACTATAAATCTAGAAGACACGCTGTGCAATCCTTAATGAATTATGTAGCAGGTTTTTCAAAGTGTTAAAGTTTATAAAATGGGAAATAAATCTGCATTGGATAATTAATAAGGAAGAACTGTATAACGTTTCATGACCAAAGATCAATATTTTGCCAAGTTATGAGCAAAGTTAAGTTGCAGGTTAAAGTTTTATGAAAAGGGGGCATACCTCTGCCAAAATGAAAGTCAGAGTTATTGGACATGTGTAACAACATTCCTTCAGTTAAGACGAATATGTGTGTGAAGTTTCATGAACATAGGTCACACATACGTTTCAAGTAATGGCCAGTTATGAGCTTGGTTAGGTGGCATTTCTCTTGAAATGAAAGTCAGAATTATTGGTCGTAGTACCAATATTCTGTGTGCTAAGAAGAATATGTGTGTGTGAAGTTTCATGAACATAGGTCAAATGCTTCTTAAGCTATGGCCAGTTATGGTTAGGTTGCAGGTTAAAGTTTTATGAAAGGGGCATAACTCTGTCAAAATGAAAGTCATAGTTATTGGACATATGTAACAGCATTCCTTAGGTTAAGATGAAGATGTGTGTGAAGTTTCATGAACATATGTCAAATCACTTCAAGCTTTGGCCAAGGTTAGGATGCAGGTTAAAGTGTGATGGATGACAACGGTCGACGACGACGGACGACGACGATGACAGTGATCCCTAAGTGTCTACCAGGCTACGCAGGTGACGTAAAAACATACTGGAAGCAAATTGTTATATTCAGTGTTTATCATTGTAGTCTTTTGTATGCCCCCGGCATTCAAAGAATGATGAAGGGAATATAGTGTTACCCCTGTCCTTGCGTCCGTGCGTGACTCCGTCCTTCCGTGTCAAAAACGTTGCCGGACGCTTACTTCGGCCTATGGTTTCAGTAATTCCATAGTTATGCCCTTGGTATAGTAAATATTCACGAAACTGACGTTGTCCGGACTCTAACTCATCAAATCTTCAGTAATTCCGGAGTTATGTCCATTGGCATAGAAAAAAATCACGAAATTAACGTTGCCCGGTCTCTAACTTAAATAATTGTTATCCAGTATTCTTCAAACTTGATCACATTGTATATGAGTACTAAATCTCTTTGAAGTATTTCCAAAGTTATGCCTATTGGAATAGTAATTATTCACACGATTGATGATTTCCGGACTCTAACTTGGGTAATTGTTATCTTCTCAACGCCAAAACTTGGTCATCGCCACCGTCCATTGTCCATTGGGTCGGTGGCGTTTAATGTTTGTCTATGATCTTTCTTGTCGTGCCCTTAATGGTTTATTCTCTTGTTGCTCTGGCTTCTGCCAAGTCATTGAGTACTTTCATGGTGGCCTTCTAGGCTATTATTTTTTTGTATTATATTTACACGAGCATATTTGTTTTTTACTTATTGTTGGTATCCCTATGGGTAAGAACTGTGCACCACTTGTCGCAGATTTGTTTTTAATTTGCTATGAAAGGGATTTCATGTTGAGTCTTTCACCAGATACCCAGGCAGATGTTATTGAAGCTTTTAATGACACCTCTCGGTATCTGGATGACATATTGAACATTGACAACCCTTTCTTTCCAACTATGGTTGATCATATTTATCCTAAAGAACTTCGGCTTAAAAAACTAATATATCTGATATTAACGCTTCTTTTCTTGATTTGGATATCTCGATTGAAAATGGTGAAATAATTAGCAAAATCTATGACAAGAGAGATGATTTTAATTTTGCCATTGTTAATTACCACCACTTGGATGGGGATGTTCCCCGAGCAACTTCTTATGGGGTGTATGCGTCACAACCTATTCGTTTTTCAAGAGCTTGTACTCGAGTTGAGGACTTTAATATTCGTAATCTTTGTATAACTAAAAAGCTACTCAATCAGGGTTACCGTTACCATGAAGTTCGTAAAACCTTTGCAAAATTTTATTATCGTAACCCTGATATTCTTTCCAAATATTAAAGTAATTTAAGGACTCTTCTGCGACAAGGACTATCACAACCTCACTTCTATGGTGATGTGATTTATAAACTTCGTAAGATTCTTGGTCATGATCACTTTCATACTATCTTTGTTAAACTTGTTAAAAAGTTTATCAAACGAGGTTATGACCCTATCATTTTGCAACGTACTGCATGCTTGGTGGTGGACCCTTTTACAGTTCGGCACTATGCTTTCCTCTTTAATTGTACGATGACCGGACATGCTGTGGACCATATGATGAAGCCTAGCTAAAGCCCATTGGGACGGTGGCGTTTGATGTTTGTCTATGATCTTTCCTGTCGTGCCTTTAATGGTTTATTCTCTTGTTGCTCTGGCTTCTGCCAAGTCATTGAGTACCTTCATTGTGGCTTTCTAGGCTATTGTTTTTTTTGTATTATATTTACACGAGCATATTTGTGTACTTATATAACCTATTGATGCTGCCTTGTTGGTTAGAGATTAGATCATGGCGGGGATTTCTTTATATTACTTTTGCCTTTTCGTTTGTCTGTTTGCGTGTTTGTTTTTGTGTTTTGTGGTTGACTGTCGTCCTTGAATGCTTCTTTCCCTTCCGAAATTGTTATCTTTCTTTACTTGTATTGCCTATTGATGCTGCCTTGTTGGTTAGAGATTAGATCATGGCGGGGAAAAATGGAATGTTCCGCTGTCGCCATTTTGGTTTTCGGCTGTCAGTAAAATTACATGTAAACATGGGTGTTCAAAATGATTTGTTGGTTTTGCGAAGCTTAGAGGATGGCTACTCGAAGATTGAAAACAGCTTCAGGAGCGTCCGTTTTCATTCTAGTTAATCATATCAGGTATGAAAACATATAGAAAGGAATAAAAAAAAATCTCGATTCACATTCGACGCATAGGTACCTTGAACTGCACAGTAGTGTCATAGGGTGCATTTTACTTTATTATAAATAAAATTGTGTTTCCAGCTGCTCACATTTGAGTTCACCACTCTCCAAAACAAAGAACCCACTCATGAATCGGTGTATATGGGGTTTTAGCACACACGTATGGAAACCCACACGTTGTCACTAGCAAGGAAAACAACGATCATTATTGTTTATAACTTTAATAAAAAAACAATCTAATGATGCAGTTGCACTACAA
Source organism: Cyrtodaria siliqua (assembly GCA_037043455.1). Classification (NCBI taxonomy): domain Eukaryota; kingdom Metazoa; phylum Mollusca; class Bivalvia; order Adapedonta; family Hiatellidae; genus Cyrtodaria; species Cyrtodaria siliqua. The sequence goes on along the minus strand of JAWPHD010004445.1, from coordinate 89,962 downwards.
TCTCAGTGACATCACATACTGTGTAAACCTCTCCATACGATGTCCGACATAATAAACCTATACTTTTATATATATACCGTGTAAGTAATGAACTGCTTGTCCGAAATCATAAACCGATTCAGTTTATTTTTAGAACATCATATATCTAAGATCGAACCCTACTGAAGACATCAGTTCAATGAAACTATTACTAAAAGTTGATTTCAACCCGGAGCCAGAGGGCGTGAACGGTAGATTGGCATTTTTCACAACCCACTAACGTTCATGAACAGTGTCAGTCATAACGAGAGACGATACTATATATTTTATCTTTATCGTGTTTGGCGAGTTCCAAACTTCTCATGTCATACATATTCTGCTGTTTTAGAGTATAAATCAAAATATATCACAAATGCATGGAATCATTTTCACTGATAATCCAAACAATCACAGAATCATCTGTTTGGTTACTTAAGATCTGATGAAGTTCTTCTGAAAATATCATCACAATACATGCTCACTTATTTAAACTTAATAGTATCCTTGTAGAATGTTCCAGTGCATTTTAGATATATATATATAAATAGATATATAAAATTATACTGCAAACTTGTATTATCATTATTTGCTTTTAATGTTCTACTCTATACACTTCAAATACACAACATTCAAAAGCATAGATGTGAAAATAAGCCCAAAATTGTTTGTTAATGCATGCGACATAATACACACACAACTATTTGACAAAGATAAACTGAGTATAATTTTAGCGTTTTCGTTGTTTTTATAAGTTTGCTTAGGTGCAGTGAGAGAATACAGTTTTGCAAAGGTGTTTCGAAGTTTATGGTAACGGCAGCCATGCTGGAGTAGCTTTCTAGTTATACGAATATTAAAGTCCTCAACACGGCTACAAGTTCAAGAGAAACGAATAAGTTGAGAAACATAAAATACATAATAAGTAGCTCGGGAAACATCTAAATTAACAATATTTAACCGGTTCAATAAGATTTTTGTGTATAAGGCATCAATTATGTGAACTTCAAACTAGAGTTTTTATTTGCTCTGTTTTACTTTATTTGATATCAAACTGTTACATGTTCATCATTCAAATAATGTTGACGTGATTCTCTAAATAGATATATTCAATCAATTGCGATTTCTGCTATTCTTATATAATTAAGTGTACGTAAATTCAAAAGTTTGCAATTAAGGGTACATAAATTCAAGAGTTTCAATTTTCTGATTTTTTCTGTAGGTGTGTGTGCGTGTGCGTGTGCTTTTTCTGTGAGTTTCCTACACTATACACCTGGGTACTTACTGTTCACATCTGATCGCAGATTTGTTTTTGCATTGCTATGTCAGATAATTCATGTGGAATCATTTACCAGATCCTCAGACAGATGTCATCGAAGCTTTTAATATTACCTCTCGGTGTATGAATGGTATATTAAACATTGACAACCCATTCTTTTCTACTAGGGTAAGTAATATATGTCTATATATGTAAGAACTTCAAATATATTGAGTTCTACTCGACCCGGGGTTAGAGGGCGTGAACGGTGGCGAGCACTTTTCACTACCGTTCATGAACAATCAATCAAACCGAGATTGAATATGTTTTGGTGCACCGTAGAAGCTGAACCCCCAGCGACGTTTTTGCTACAGACATTTACAATAAATACTGAAAAGGTGGCAGCCCTATTATCAACCCTTTTATGTTTGTGATGTCATATACCTTGCCTTTCATTTATCCTTGTAATTGTTGTTTGTTGTTCTATGCGTGGTATTTGGTTGACTGTGGTCCTTTTTATATCTACTTGGAATGCATTGTAGTCGTTAATCAAGTGCGTCACTTCGTGTTATTTTCCCGATGATTTCGCACAAGTTCTGATAATAAATTGTATGATGACATTGTTATAAATAATGGTAGAGTTTATGTTAACAGTGGCTTTTTAAGTGGCTCTTAATTAACGTTTTTGTATAGAGATGCCACCATTGTTTATTGTTGGATGGTCACATGACCTATTATTAAAGTCCTGTTTAATTGTACTTAATTGTTGCACAGTCTTAAAACGAGGGTAATTTAAAGTTAACTAATGCGCTTTCGTAGCTTTCCAACATAGCATGCACCAATAACTCTGATGCAATGAATGGAAAATCACGTGCAATTTTATCCAAATACAACAATGTTATTAACAATTGAAATCGTGTAAGTCATATACACCGCCTGCTTTTCGTTTGATAATTATATGGAAAACTGCTAAAAACTAGAAGTAAGGGATGATGGCATGAGGCACTTTAAGGAACTATTTCCAGCCTATTGTCTATAGGGGAGAGACAATTTGTATAGGTAGCTGTAAATCACTGTTAGACATACAGTTGCACGAGGATATGGTGGTATTTACTTGTTTTCAGTTGATGTGGAAGCTGTCCCAATACAGTTTTTGTATGTAACCACTATATACTTAACACAATTCCTAATTAATCACTTTTGTATTTTAAATATGTTTTAGAATAGTTGTGAGATAAGTATTTTGTTTTGAGTTCAAAGTGTTACATATTTTGAAAGTTACCCTCCCTTTATATGAAAACAAGAAATGTGCTGATGACATAACATGAATCGAAGTCCGCCTAGAGATATAAACTTAATAAAATTGGTAGGACATAATAAAAAAGTGCGACCCATTTATTGCAGATGTTCGGTATGTAATAAAATGAAACATGGATAAGCCTAAATTACCTCCCTTTTAATTCAATATCGTTTGAAATTCAAGTAATTGTAATTCAGCGTTAACATTAAATATTTCGATTTTTTTTTCGCAAACGCATTTGTAGTGGTAATACTAGTATACTTTGACTTTAAAATACTTTTAGTTGGCATATTTCAGAATAAGGAACAGCGAAAGCTGCACTAATTCAAAGTACTTAATAAAAGCCTATGTACCCAATTGTATAAGTGTTTTAATTTAAGTAATAAACACATCGACTTGAAAGTTTTTCAATGTGTTCATGCAATCAGAGCAGATGATTTAAACTCTTTATTTTGCAGTTCAACCGTATCTCTAATAATACGTGAAATACACAAAACAATGAGAATATTGTTGACATATTCTTAGGTGTGTAATTTTGACTAGTATATTAAAACGTAAAAGCAGGTATTTCATTAGTTGTGTTTTGGTGTGTTATTTTTTTTTAAAAAATAAATTATCAACGACGTTTTGTATTTAGTACAGCGAAGGCGTTAATTTGCTTTTTTTATTCATAAAAGTAAAGTGTGAAGTATTATATACTGCTTGCCAACTTTAGATACTCTTCACTATACAAATGCTTTTCAAAGAGAAAACTTTACCCTGGCCTCATCTTATATACATAAGCTTATCGGTCATGTAGCATGTTAGCAGTAAATAAGCACGCTTTTCGTGCCTTTTCAATGATCATTTAGCGTTGGGAAATATGTCCTTAAATATACATGCAAAACAGATATATAAAGAATTAGTGCGATAGTAATGGACATTGAACAGAGAACAATTTTAGGGGGTTGAAAAAATGAGTTTGGTAAAATGGACTCAATGATGCGCCTTGTTCTGTTAGACCTAAAAGTGCTGTGAACAAACGCAACATCGCTGTATTGAAGAGACTAGTAATTGAAGAGGATCTGTACTCAGTGCAGGATATATCCAGAAGTGTTGGCATTTCGGTAGTAGAATTAAAGAATTAAGGGATTAGGTAAAATATGTGCTCGTTAGGTTTTACGAGTCAAATTCCTCTCTGCTTCCACGCCGTCTACTTACAATTTACGACACATTAAGAAGGGAATACAGAACCTCTATACTAAATGTGTTCTAGTTCCTGCAGACACAGCATCCAACAATATAAGTATTGCCTGACGATTGCGTTATATCAATACTTTGAATGCAGAGCTAGCGAGCACTTCTGCTTATCTAAACACACCATTGCTGGAGGAGGGCATTGTTTCCTAGCATGTGACCGTTTTGGAGACTATGAAGGTTTCTGTAAAGAATAAGATCCATAAAAGATACTGGATTGCTAAACTTCACAAAAATCAGCACATAGCACGTTTGATCGCACATTCAAACTCATGTACCACTACTAATGTATCAAAACTGTTGACTTCCTGCCTTTCCGCAATTAAAGAACATGTTATAAATTTGATGAGATGGCCTTGATAAACTACAGTCTTATCAACGGTTTATCAAAAGAGGTTATGACCCTATCATTTTGCAACGTACTGCATGCTTGGTGGTGGACCCTTTTACAGTTCGCCACTATGCTTTCCTCTTTAATTGTACGATGACCGGACAGGCTGTGGACCCTATGATAACGCCTACCGAAAGCCCATTGGGACGGTGGCGTTTGATGTTTGTCTATGATCTTTCTTGTCGTGCCCTTAATGGTTTATTCTCTTGTTGCTCTGGCTTCTGCCAAGTCATTGAGTACCTTTATTGTGGCTTTTTAGGCTATTGTTTTTTTGTATTATATTTACACGAGCATATTTGTGTTTTACTTATATTGCCTATTGATGCTGCCTTGTTGGTTAGAGATTAGATCATGTCGGGGATTTCTTTATTTACACTGTCCCGTGTTAATGGGATGATAGTAGGGTAAGTGTGAGGTTTGGTGCACCCTAGATTTGGTTTAAACCCCCAGTGGCCTACTTTGCCACTGACCGTTCCAAGGCGGTAGCCCTATTGTCAACCCTTTTGTCATACTTCAAAGTATGTTTTTTGTAAGCTTGCACCTCCTTCTTCTCCTCCAAATATATGTTTCCCCTCTGTGCTTGCAATCAATTTTGTTCAACATGTATACAACTGAAAAATTGCACCGCTTGATAAAACGACCATACACACACCTAATCACAGGTAAAAAGTATCTGGAAAATAATTATTTTGCAAAATGCACTATGTTTGCTTCATTACAATGTACAAAGCATTTTAGCTAAGATGGATCTTTTAAAAACGGAGCTTTACCAATTTGATATATTAACTTTTTCCGAAACCTGGTTAAATGATTCGGTTGATACGAATGACCTCACTTTTCCGTCTTTCCACACACCTGAACGTAAGGACCGTCTCAGTGATAGTCATGGCGGTGTTATGGTATACATCAAAAACTCTCTTCATCATGTCCGTAGAAAAGACCTCGAACTCAACCACCTTGAATGTATTTGGATAGAGCTTTGTCTGAACAAAAAACGATTATTGTTAGGTACATTTTATAGACCACCTAATTCCGACGCTTTATACAATAGTAGTATAGAAGACTCAATCAACCTTGCAGTTGATACAGGCATTAAGGATATTATAATTGTGGGTGACTTCAACTACAATATGCTTTCTCAACAAACCGCACGAAAAGTTAACTCACTATGTCAACAATTTGGCATTGAACAGGCAATTAAGGACGCAACTCATTTTACCGAGACCTCGGCTTCTCTTATTGATCTCCTTCTTGTTTCCGAAACAAATAGTCTAATTACTAGTGGAGTTGCCGTGCCTTTTCTAGAACAGGACACAATATATCATTGTCCAATCTACGGCATTTTTAAGTTCAAAAAGCCACAGGCAAAATCATTTACACGGCGGATTTGGTTATATGAACAAGGCGATTATAATCGCATGAGAGATCATACTACAATGACTAACTGGAACGACTTAATCCACGTTGATATCAATATATATGCACTTAATATAACACACAAGATTATTGACTTGAGTAACCAGTTCATTCCTAATAAGACCGTCCGAATAAGGCATTGCGAGCCTTCGTGGATAAATAATAACATCAAACGCCAAATCAAGGCTAGAAAACGTGCCTATAAAAAAGCTAAACAAACCAAATCTGAATACCATTGGAACAAATTTAAATTGTTACGTCATAAAGTTATTTCAGAAATTCGTACCTCCAAGCAACTATGCTTTGATAATATTGCAAATAAATTAACAACTATAAATACTTCATCCAAGGATTGGTGGAAAACTCTCAAATCACTTATAAAACCTAACAAAATATCTTGAATAATTTCTTCCAAAATCAAACTTTATTGAACGACAACAATACCGATCCTCCCAACTTCGAACAAGTCATTACACATTTTACACTCGATACACTTACGCTGCTAGATGATGAGGTTCGTCAGGTCCTACTGTCACTACCTTCCGGGAAAGCAACTGGCCCAGACGAAAAAAACAATCGGGTTATGAGGGAACTTGCTAATGAGCTCTCTGTCCCACTATGTGATCTCTTTAATAAATCAATTGTTTTAGGCATTTCCCCAGATACTTAGAAAGAGTCCTTTGTATGTGCAGTGTTTAAAGCAGGTGATCCATCACAAGTAAATAATTATAGGCCTATTTCGCTTTTGAGTGTCATTGATAAAGTTTTTGAAAGACTACTTTTCAAGCATATTTTCAATTTCTTAAGAGATGTTAACTTTCTTTCTGCTTTTCAATCAGGATTTATGCCTAGCGATTCTACTATTAACCAACTCACATACTTGTACAACTCATTTTGTCAGGCAATTGACGCCGGAAAGGAAGTGCGGGTAGTATTCTTTGATATAAGTAAAACATTTGATCGTGTTTGGCACAAAGGTCTCTTGTTTAAACTCAAGGCTGCTGGTATTTCTGGTCATATTATTAAACTTATTGCTGACTATCTTAGTAACAGACGACAACGTGTGGTTATTCCTGGACAAAAATCTAAATCGAACAAAATGAACGCCGGTGTTCCACAGGGTTCTATTTTGGACCCCCTTCTCTTCCTTGTATATATTAATGACATTGTTTCAAATATTAATTCAAACATTCGTTTATTTGCTGACGATACAAGTTTGTACCTTATTATTGACAAGGATAGTGACGTCATAAATACTGCAAATATAATTAATCAGGACATCCAAAAAACAGTTGAATGGGTGGAGAAATGGCTAGTTACTTTCAACCCTTCTAAAACTAAATCCATGTTAATATCTCGCAAAAGAAACCCACCTTATCACCCACCCCTTGTAATGTCAAATGAACAAATATCTGAAGTATCCTCCCACAAACACCTTGGTATCAATCTCTCGAATGACTGTTCCTGGCATTCACACATCGAATATGTAAAAGATAAGGCATGGAAACGCATTAATATCATGCGTAAACTCAAATTTCAGCTTGATCGGAAATCTTTAGAAGTTATTTACACTTCTTTCGTCAGACCTCTATTAGAATATGGTGACGTCATCTGGGACAATTGTACCAATTATGAAAAATAAGACCTTGATAAAATCCAAAACGAAGCTGCACGTATAGTCATAGGGGCAACACAGTTGGTATCTATCCACGACCTTTACAAAGATATTGGTTGGGAAACACTTGAGACTCGAAGAAGTAAACACAAACTTATACATTTATATAAAATGGTCAATAGTGCAACTCCTCCTTATCTTACATCACTAGTACCCACTATGGTCAGTGCAGCATCAAATTATAGGTTAAGAAATTCAGATGACTTCCAAGTACCATTCTCTCGTACACAATTATATTCAACTTCTTTCCTACCTTCTGCTATTCGAGAATGGAACAATCTCCCTGTTAATGTACGTAACTCCAGCTCTATTATTACCTTTAAGCAACACCTCAATCGTGACAAAATTCAAATTCCTAAATATTATTGCACGGGAAATAGAATAGCACAGATACTCCATGCACGCTTACGAACAAATTGTAGTTCTTTGAACGAACACTTATTCAATAAAAGCATCGTCGAATCTCCTCTTTGTAGATGTGGAAGGGTTGAAAGTACTAACCATTTTATCTTGGAATGCCCATGATAATTCACGTGTGACCCTATTACAGGAACTGAATCTACTGTGCCCTGTTACCTTAAATAATGTACTATTTGGCGACTTAAGTCTTTCATACGATGTGAATTCAAATATATTTAAATCGGTCCAGGAATACATATTGACAAGTAAACGGTTTTAGGTTATATAGGGAGATGCAGGCAAGACGAACTTGTTTCATTGGTGTGCTCCAAAACGCCTAAACCCTAGCGGCTATGTCTTCTGTGCGAATCCCGTTCCTTTATTTTTTTTATAGGTTTTTCCTTGCTGTCTTTTTCCACTTTTCTTAATTCATACCCATATTATTTTCGTTATTTTCGTTTCTGCATTCTCTAATGTAAATCGATTATTTTCTTATTCCTTAAATTGTTGCTACATTTTTTCTCCTTTTAGTATTATCATTATTTCTATCGATTGATACAAGCATATTTATATTTCAAATTTACCGCTATCTTATCCTTACCATATTTAACCAGTGGATCTTTCGTTCTGATCCTTTTGTTTTTGTGTACAAATTTTGTGAATTGTTGTAACTATTTGGAAATAAAATATGTTTAAACCAACCCTTTTGTTTTTGTGATGTCGTTTGCATTTATTTTTACGTTTGCCTTCTGGTTTGTCTGTTTGCGTGTTTGTTTCTGTGTTTTGTGATTGACTGTCCTTCTTGAATGCTATTTTCCCTGTCCGATCTTTTTATATTTCTTTAGCATTTCCATGCATCTACTTTAAGGACCTACGACTTTTTCCACACTATACACCAATCTACCACATAACCTGATCAAAGATAAATTGATTCAGCTTACACATAAGACTTTTGCTAGAGAAGGAACTACTTTTCTTGCTTGTAATACTGTCAATGATTTCTGTAAAAACGTCCCTAATGATAATTATAATCTGTGGACTTGCGCTGATGTTTGTAGAGCGTAATCTTTTCTTCCCGATAACATCTTTATAAGATATGGTAAAACATTTTACCGCCAACTTGTTGATATTCCTATGGGTACTAACTGTGCGCCACTTGTCGCAGATTTGTTTTATACTTCTATAAAAAGGGATTTTATGTTGAGTTTGTCACCTGCTAGCCACAGTGATAAGTAAAAGATGCATTTAGTAATACACCTCGATAGTGATAAGCCGTTCTTTGCTCATATGGGGCTTACATTTCTCCATAGAGCTCACGTTGAATAACGTCAACAGTTTGAATACTACTAATTTCTAATGATTTCATAAATACTATGATAAGGGAGATGACTAACTTTCACATCGTAAACCATCCATATTTGGCTTAGGATGTAGCTCGTGCTGTATCATACCGTGTGTATGTCTCCCAGCTCAGTCGTTCTGCTAGAACTTGTAATAATGTAAGGAATTCAATGATCGAAATAAAATAAATACAAGTAAATTTCTTCAGCAATGTTTTTGTTTATCACAAACTACTAAATACGTAGATATTTCCTTATAGTCTATCGCCGTACCGAAAACCTACTGGAGAAGTACAGCACCAACCTTTAAACTTTTCTCCGGCTAGGAATATCACAACCTTAATTTATGGGGATGTGGTCTATAAACTTCGGAAGTTAATGGATCTGACGGGTTTCTTGGCCACTTTACAAATTAATCAGGAAAGTTGTCAGAAAGGGATACCACCCTTTAGTTTTACAACCGTAACCTAGCTTGGTTTTCTCTTTGGATTCAACTACTGTGGCAGTTCAGTAAACTGTTTGATACAGTCTGAGGTGTTTCTAATTAGGTATTTTTTACATAGCTTAACAAACATTATTTAAGTTTATCAATTGCTAATTTCTCTGTATATGGACTTTATTTTAGATATTTTCTATGAGATGTACTTTTATTTACACTGTTTTTTTCAGTTTGGATAATAGCGAGGTTGTGTACACAAAATTTCTATTTAACCTACCCTGTAGGCCTTATTGCTCAAAACTCTACTCGAGTAAAATGTTCTAGTAATCTTCTAAAACACATTAAAATGAATACTTTTTACTTATTAACTGATGATGAAACAAGGGTCTATATGTTTGAACCACAGAGGATGGTAGACAACACGCAATGGAGAACAAAGCATCAAGCAAGTCCAGTGGTTGCAAGGAGAATTAAACGCGAAAAGAAAGCTTTACTTACTTGTCCTTTGGGATCATCAAGCCAAAGCTTTGTGGCGTTAATGTAGAATATCACTTAAGCCGGTGCTAGGAGGCGTGAGAGGTACCCCCCATGAACAGACTCAATAAAACCGAGTCTGCTACTTTTATCTCTTGCTTGTGTTTGTTGCTTCCAAGGGATCCCCTTTTCAGTTTTTAAACACCAATTTTTAAATTCCTGCTGCCCAGTTGTACAAACAGCGTCTCCAGGATCATTCTACAAAAACTCTGAGATGAAATATTCTTACAAATGTACGCATGCAAGTAAGATTTTGAGACTGACAATGCTTAACCCGATGGGGAGCCAAATATTTGAGAGGTTGTTATAAATCAAATTAGTGACAACTTGTACTTTTTCATTTATCGACTCAGTGACAGAGACAGAACTTGTTGAATGCACCTCGGCACCGTATTTTGCCATATTATTGTCATTCTAATTTTAATTGTTAGAAACATTACCAAAATAAAATGTATTCTATAAAATCATTGTCGGTCAATCAGATAAGAGGACTTACAAAAGGTGCTGACAGCTAATGCAATGGTTGGGTATCTAGTGAACGTGAGGATTTTCTCTCCTGTTGCAAAACATCTTACTCCTCAGGCCATAAAAAATTAATTACCTGTTTCTCAGGCCTGCCCGCATGTCTTTTTTTGGTGCCGCATTGCCGATTTTATCTCAAAAGTAATAAAATAAAAATTGGAAATGCGCTACCGAAATTTCGAAAAAAAAGTTCCGCATCCAAGTTCGTTCCGGTTTTTACATGCAATTACCTCAGGGGAATCCCCTTGTGGGTAGACTGGTGCGCGGCCGACTATCTGCCGCTCTGCTCGCTAGCTTGTGAGTGTTGCAGTCGTATGGGTACCAATCTAGGAGAGTCAGACGCTTGAGACGCTTGGAACTAGTAGGTGCTACAGAACAGGCGATTTATTCAAGCGTCTACTCGACAAAGTCTCACAACAACATGCAATAATGGCGGTGTCATCGAGTCGATTGAATCTAATACAAATATACGCACTTATTGTGATTGAAAGAAGCATATAAAGTCGGGAAGAAATGATAAGGTAATGATCGACAATAGAGATGAGCTGATCCAACTGGTTATTGCACATGTATTTCGAGATATTTTGCATCAATACATGTATTGGAATTAAAAGTTTGGATGAAAATAAAATCACGCGCGTGTCTGTTGACCACTGTAAAATTGTAAAAAAAAAGCGCCCGCCCGCATCTCTTCTCAGAAAAAGTGGCCTGAGAACCAGGTAATTAATTTTTTGTGGCCTAAGTATACATATGTTGGCATTATCGATTAGCTTAGGAAATGTGTTTACATGCAAGCTAGTACAATACAGCTAAGGTAGTTTTCAAGTGCATAATTATGTCCACAATATGTTCTCTGTTTAATTTTATTTCATGGTGTAGGTTGTATTTCAATTTGAATGGATATATAGATGTATTTTTTGGTGCTTTTAGCTTGGTGCATGAAAACAAATTGATAGTTTGAAATACGAAATCAGTTTGCTAAATAAACTGGAAGGATGTTCCACGGAACACTTGTGTCGCCTGCCGTGTCCTTATTTCACCAAGTACAATCTAACTATAAATCTAGAAGACACGCTTTGCAATCCTTAATGAATTATGTAGCAGGTTTTTCAAAGTGTTAAAGTTTATAAAATGGGAAATAAATCTGCATTGGATAATTAATAAGGAAGAACTGTATAACGTTTCATGACCAAAGATCAATATTTTGCCAAGTTATGAGCAAAGTTAAGTTGCAGGTTAAAGTTTTATGAAAAGGGGGCATACCTCTGCCAAAATGAAAGTCAGAGTTATTGGACATGTGTAACAACATTCCTTCAGTTAAGACGAATATGTGTGTGAAGTTTCATGAACATAGGTCACACATACGTTTCAAGTAATGGCCAGTTATGAGCTTGGTTAGGTTGCATTTCTCTTGAAATGAAAGTCAGAATTATTGGTCGTAGTACCAATATTCTGTGTGCTAAGAAGAATATGTGTGTGTGAAGTTTCATGAACATAGGTCAAATGCTTCTTAAGCTATGGCCAGTTATGGTTAGGTTGCAGGTTAAAGTTTTATGAAAGGGGCATAACTCTGTCAAAATGAAAGTCATAGTTATTGGACATATGTAACAGCATTCCTTAGGTTAAGATGAAGATGTGTGTGAAGTTTCATGAACATATGTCAAATCACTTCAAGCTTTGGCCAAGGTTAGGATGCAGGTTAAAGTGTGATGGATGACAACGGTCGACGACGACGGACGACGACGATGACAGTGATCCCTAAGTGTCTACCAGGCTACGCAGGTGACGTAAAAACATACTGGAAGCAAATTGTTATATTCAGTGTTTATCATTGTAGTCTTTTGTATGCCCCCGGCATTCAAAGAATGATGAAGGGAATATAGTGTTACCCCTGTCCTTGCGTCCGTGCGTGACTCCGTCCTTCCGTGTCAAAAACGTTGCCGGACGCTTACTTCGGCCTATGGTTTCAGTAATTCCATAGTTATGCCCTTGGTATAGTAAATATTCACGAAACTGACGTTGTCCGGACTCTAACTCATCAAATCTTCAGTAATTCCGGAGTTATGTCCATTGGCATAGAAAAAAATCACGAAATTAACGTTGCCCGGTCTCTAACTTAAATAATTGTTATCCAGTATTCTTCAAACTTGATCACATTGTATATGAGTACTAAATCTCTTTGAAGTATTTCCAAAGTTATGCCTATTGGAATAGTAATTATTCACACGATTGATGATTTCCGGACTCTAACTTGGGTAATTGTTATCTTCTCAACGCCAAAACTTGGTCATCGCCACCGTCCATTGTCCATTGGGTCGGTGGCGTTTAATGTTTGTCTATGATCTTTCTTGTCGTGCCCTTAATGGTTTATTCTCTTGTTGCTCTGGCTTCTGCCAAGTCATTGAGTACTTTCATGGTGGCCTTCTAGGCTATTATTTTTTTGTATTATATTTACACGAGCATATTTGTTTGTTACTTATTGTTGGTATCCCTATGGGTAAGAACTGTGCACCACTTGTCGCAGATTTGTTTTTAATTTGCTATGAAAGGGATTTCATGTTGAGTCTTTCACCAGATACCCAGGCAGATGTTATTGAAGCTTTTAATGACACCTCTCGGTATCTGGATGACATATTGAACATTGACAACCCTTTCTTTCCAACTATGGTTGATCATATTTATCCTAAAGAACTTCGGCTTAAAAAACTAATATATCTGATATTAACGCTTCTTTTCTTGATTTGGATATCTCGATTGAAAATGGTGAAATAATTAGCAAAATCTATGACAAGAGAGATGATTTTAATTTTGCCATTGTTAATTACCACCACTTGGATGGGGATGTTCCCCGAGCAACTTCTTATGGGGTGTATGCGTCACAACCTATTCGTTTTTCAAGAGCTTGTACTCGAGTTGAGGACTTTAATATTCGTAATCTTTGTATAACTAAAAAGCTACTCAATCAGGGTTACCGTTACCATGAAGTTCGTAAAACCTTTGCAAAATTTTATTATCGTAACCCTGATATTCTTTCCAAATATTAAAGTAATTTAAGGACTCTTCTGCGACAAGGACTATCACAACCTCACTTCTATGGTGATGTGATTTATAAACTTCGTAAGATTCTTGGTCATGATCACTTTCATACTATCTTTGTTAAACTTGTTAAAAAGTTTATCAAACGAGGTTATGACCCTATCATTTTGCAACGTACTGCATGCTTGGTGGTGGACCCTTTTACAGTTCGGCACTATGCTTTCCTCTTTAATTGTACGATGACCGGACATGCTGTGGACCATATGATGAAGCCTAGCTAAAGCCCATTGGGACGGTGGCGTTTGATGTTTGTCTATGATCTTTCCTGTCGTGCCTTTAATGGTTTATTCTCTTGTTGCTCTGGCTTCTGCCAAGTAATTGAGTACCTTCATTGTGGCTTTCTAGGCTATTGTTTTTTTTGTATTATATTTACACGAGCATATTTGTGTACTTATATAACCTATTGATGCTGCCTTGTTGGTTAGAGATTAGATCATGGCGGGGATTTCTTTATATTACTTTTGCCTTTTCGTTTGTCTGTTTGCGTGTTTGTTTTTGTGTTTTGTGGTTGACTGTCGTCCTTGAATGCTTCTTTCCCTTCCGAAATTGTTATCTTTCTTTACTTGTATTGCCTATTGATGCTGCCTTGTTGGTTAGAGATTAGATCATGGCGGGGATTTCGTTATTTACACTGTCCTGTATTAATGGGATGACAGTAGGGTAAGTGTGAGGTTTGGTGCACCCTAGAACCGGTTTAAACCCCCAGTGGCCTACTTTGTCCCTGACCGTTCCAAGGCGGTAGCCCTATTGTCTACCCTTTTGTATTTGTGATGTCAAATTGCATTTATTATTACTTTTGCCTTCTTGTTTGTCTGTTTGCGTGTTTGTTTCTGTGTTTTGTGGTTGTCTGTCCTCCTTGAATGCTACTTTCCCTGTCCGATCTTTTTATATTTCTTTGGTCAAGTGTTTATGGGGAAAATGTCTCGTCCAAATTCGATAATCGGCTCCATCGCATCAGTAATTCCAGAGTCACGTCCGTTGGAATGGCATACAATCACGAAATAAATGTCTGAAATACAAATACAATACAAATATTAATATGTGAAGAAATAACGGGACGTCCGTGTCCTATGGACACATTTTTATAACGTGTTTTCTGCAACTAGAAATATCACAACCTTAATTCTATGGAGATTTGATCTATAAACTTCGGAAATTAAAGGGGTCTGATGGATTTCCTGACCACTTTACAAAACTAATCAGGAAATTCATCAGAAAAGGATAATACCTAGATGATACCTCTACAGTCAGTCACTACGCTTCACATTTCGCTTGTGCAACTACCGGACAATCTCTTTGGACTTTATCATGGGATAAACCGCGTAGAACTTTCTAGGCTTTGTTATATTCATATATACATAATCATTTATGTGTTATACTTATATTGCCTAATAATGCTGCCTTGTTTGTTAGAGAATATAACCTGGCGGGGATATCTTTATTAATACTGTCCCGTTTTATTGGGACAACAATAAAGAAAGAGTGAGGTTTTGTGTACCCTACAACCTTGGTTAAACCACAACCGCCTTTTTTGCCACATACCGTTTCAAGGCAGTAGCCCTTTGGCCAACCATTTTATGCTTGTGATGTCATATCTTGCATTTTATTGTTTTTGTAATAACTGTTTGTTTATGTGCGTGTGTTTGGTTGATAGTTGTCTTTGAATGTTACATGTCCTGTTGGACTTTTATATCTGCTTTTATGATTAAACCTTCTGAAACCCTGAAAGGGGGGTTTGTGCATGATTTTTTTTCCTCAGTTTTCCTGGTCCTACCCTAGATTGATATCTCTTTGCTTGTAACTGCTGTGGCGGTTAAGTCTTATATTCCGGATACACTCCGAGGTGTTTATTATTACGTATTTGTTAATATATATATTATATATTATATTTGTTTACAACAACATATATGTGTATCGCTTTCTAGTTTCTCTGGATGTGGACTTTATCGTTAGAGATTTCATTTTAATGGGATGTACTTTTATTTACACGGTCTTGTCAATTTCGGCGCTGAGGAACGGATAATAGCGGGGCTGTGTACGCATAAAATATATTTAAGCTGACCAGTATATTACCTACTGACCGTTCCAAGTCGGTAACCCTGTCTTCACCACTCTTTGTGTTGTGTATTGTCCTTCTCATTGTATATTCACTTTGCTCTTTGTTTACGATACAGTGGGGCATACGGAGCAATTGCGATTATGTTCTTTTGGTTTATATAGACCATTGTTTATCATTTTTGTTTCAGTCTGTGACACCCAATAAATATGACGTATTCGCCTTAATCCATACCAGCCTTACACTGTGTTCGATGCATAAAGGATCAAATTTCCTTGGATGGCACAGAGTTTATATACTGTTGTAAGTATAAATGTTACATACATTGTATATAGTCAATCGGTATGCTGTGTTTGCACATTACAAACGCGTTACATGACTAACACCTTCAGGCAAGTTAAGTTCGTCCGACTGTCTGTGTAATACAAATTTAATTCATGAAGAGTGATATTTATTTTCTCACCCTTTCGGACAGAATAACCTCTTATATTGTGCCCTGTGCCCTTTTTTAATCAGTAATCCAAATCTTAAACCACATGGTTTCAATAACTGACTGTAAATTCACAATAAAGTAAGTCTTAGCCAGTGTCGTAACTATACTGAGGATATAGTAACAATATGTTATAATTATTTGAAATGTGATGTGCTCTTTCTGTTCCATTTATCTTCAATAACATATGTAATAACAATCCAAGTATTTATATATTATCACAAATATATATTATTTAAAATAATAAAAAGCAAGTATACATAATAAGATTAAGCGTGGAGTGCGTGGTACAGTAGTAGAGCGTTGGACTTCAGATCGAGAGGGCGTGGTTTCGATCCTCGACGTGGCCATGTTATTTATCCCACATTGCTTAGTACTGATTCTACCCAGGAAGCCAACGTGTGATTAATATAAGTTGCAAAAACTGGTTTCGCAATCGCTGTAAAAGAAATGTGTTTAAATAAATAAATAAATAAATAAATAAATAAAGATTAAGTTAAAATAGGAAAGTATAAATACTGATAAAGGTGATCCTTTGGGAGCAACAAACACATTAAGAGAATAAAGCAGCAGACTCGGTTTTATTGAGTCTGTTCATGAGAAGTAATGAAAGAAGCAACACCTCTCACGCCCCCTAGCACCGGCTTAAGCGGTATTCTACTTCAAAGCCATCTATATTGGGCTTTTTGTATTACGGTTTTGAGACCACGTTTACATTCAAAGTTTAAATCAAAAATATACACAGATGACCCCATCAAGTGTTGGGAGTAGTGTGGAGTAGTCTTTGCGGCCCGAGATGAAGTCCCCGTCACAGCTAACGCTTGTTATCATTTTATAAGAAAAACTTAGTTACTGAGGTACAAACTGTCTTTGCAAGAGTACAGACCACTTCTTCATTGCTGGCGAAATAAGCACGACACTGACACCACGAAAGTGCATGTTTTTTTTGTTTTGACAATATAAGTGATTTAGGTATTTCCAAACTATCCTAGAATGCACCACAGACCATCTAAGATATAAAAAAAAACACGGGGGAGGGATCATGTCCCCGAACCCACTAGCACTTACACTACTGCATCGGTGATTTCATGGCTCTGGTTAGCCTCTGATGGCCTATTCATAAGGTTGCAGTTGGTAAATGTATACATATCTTGGGAGTAACCGAAGGACTTAGACCATGTGAAAGGAAGACAAAGGCTGAATAACTGGGATTTATTCACAAAAAATAAAACAAGGGTTTTTGACAATTGCGATTTTAGTTTACGAAGTATATAAACTCGTGCTATATCAATGTAAAGATCTCTATTACCGGTAATTAGACATACAAGGACATGTAGCATTCCAGGACAACAGTCAACAAAAAGCACGCATTTAAATAAAACAACTATTACAGGGATAAATATAAGGCAAAGTATATACCAGCACAGACATAAAAAGGTTTATAATAAGGCTACCGTCTTGGAAATGTCATTCGGGAATAGGAACTCAGTTTTCCTTATACATACCTCATATATTCATGTAAATGAATTGAGTGATTAAAATATATTGTATTGTACAGAACAGGGAGACTTTCTACGGTTGCCACTGTGTAAAAACAACACTATTGTCACAATAAAAATCGAGCAGGAAAAGTAACTTTCACAGAACACAGTTAACCAAAAACACGCAGTAACGATATCCTATACAACTCCAGAACACGCATGCTTCTTTATTACTTTAGTATTTGAAAGCAATGAATGTTTGCCAGAGGGGATTTCCTTATTTACATTGTCCCCTTTTATTGGGATGAAATAAGGTAAGAGTGAGGCTTGGTGCACCCTGGAACCGGGTTTAAAACCTCTCATCGGCAGTTTTGGTCACTGACCATTTCAAGGCGTTAGCCCTATTGTCAATCGTTGGATGTTTGTATATTGTTGTCATTTTAATTAGTGCTTGCTTCTATGTCTGTGTTTTGTTGACTGTGGTCCTTGAATGCTGCTTTTATATCTACTTTTCTTACATGGCACAGAAGCATTCACGATATTGCTGTTTTCGATTATTAAGATTATTAAGTTTTATTTTGGATTAGGCTACACATACAAAATATTTCGGTGTATAATTACGTTTTGCTTGTTTTTGAATTAATATAAAAATGCTGTCTTATGTGTATTTTAACAAAATAAAGAAAGACAATTTAGATGCTAAACAAACTAATAAAGAACAACACTTTCTCCTCCTGGAAGATATTATATATAGAGAGATATAAAGAGTTCGTTTGTTGATTGCAGGATATGTATACAGTATACGTAGCGTTTAATTGCTAAATACGATTACGTTATGTTATGCGTACGTGCGTGCGTGCGAGCGGCGTGCGTGTGAATGAATGAATGATTACTGGTTCATGGCACTTCGTCACAGAAATAGGTCATATTGAGCGCAAAAACTATAAAGGAAAATGGTCAATTCTAAGATGTGTAGGTAAAACTCTTTACAAATAAAGAATGGAATAATGAGTAGTATGCCAAAATATCAACTATGTATATGAAGGTAAACAAATTCCCGTGAACGGGTGCATGTAAACATGTGCATGCAAATATGAACATCTTACAATGAGTTATTCAGTCTGATTTCGTTTAAGAACTCTAAAGCAAGACTGAAATCAATTACATCAAATAACTCTTTCATACTATTAACTTGGTTGTATGTGGCATAGGATCAAAATAAATATAATTGTATTTGATTGTTAACGGTACAAAACAGGGTATCATTCTGGCAATTGAATTGAATTGAATTGGATTTTATAGTCCCACCAACTGCTTAGGTCATATGGCGACTTTCCAGCTACCACTGGTGTAGGAAGACCCCAGGTGCCCCTCTGGGTAATTTTTGTGCACGGGCGGGCACCTGGGTAGAACACCGAAGTTCTGCAAGCAAGCTGGATAGCTTCCTCGCATAAAGATTCCTGGGCCCCTGAGGGATCGAACCAACAGCAGTGAGGGGCAAGTGATTTCAAGTCGGAGACTCTAACCAGTCGGCCACTGACGCCCCTCATTCTGACAATTGCTCACCTTGTAATAAATATGAATGAGTATAACGTGTGTAGTGTTACGGGTGAAATGTAACAAGAAAGGAAGCAAAACCAGCTATAACTATATTTAAACTAAAATCAACAAATGTATTCAAATACTACAATGAAAAATATTCACTTACAGAAATTACATAAAATGGATCCACTATTTCTTTAAAATCCGATATAAGAATAAAGTCAAAATAATATTGTCAAGTGTCCCTTTTATCTAAATTGTCAAGTGTGCCTTTAATCTAATTTCACTTCAAGTCTTTCCTGGTTTATTTATTCACAATAGCTCAAATAATCCAATGTCACTTTAGTATACTGAGATGAGCACAGTATTTTTATCCTCTCACAATTATTTTTTTAATTCAAAGTATCCAATATTTTCACTTCATACTGAATATCAAGTTAATTCTCAACCAAATACTGAACCAGATACTGAACAAAAAACAACCCCAAAAGGCTATAATTATACTGTCATAGAACGCCATAGAACATCATAGAAGATTTTAAGATAAACATTTTTTTTTAAATAACCTTGCATTACAGTCATATGATGTGAACATATTTTATTTTCTCATTCAGAAACTTCTATATGTTACTAATTATAAATGAATGGCCTAGGATGACACATTAACATATTTACATAATAACTTGTTAACATTACTCTTCAAAATATTCATAGGTAATACTATTTTATTGATTAATCAGAAAATGATATCAAGGTAACAATACCCTATTCTGCACCGGGATTAAACAACTTTTTCGAGACGAATGGCTCTACTAGAAGGACGCCACTAACCAAATAACGTCTTTTTGGAACGCAGCTTATTGTTCACAGACAAACCCCAAGCTGCTTGCCATTTGTTACAAATATATTTGTTAGTATGACATTTGAAGTTAGTACAAAGTAATTTGATATTAGATATATGTAAATCTAATGCTGCCTTATCAGCACTATTAGATATATCATTACGGGTGGATGTGCTTAACCTATTGTTTGTAGAGTTTATGGTAACACCCTTAGTTTGTTACACAAATCGACGCTTGTACAACGATTGCTATGGCAACTTGCTAATTCAATTTATTTTAAAAATAAAAACTCACACACAAACAAGAATGTATGATTTTGAGAAAAACACGTAATTCGTTGTGTTTTTTTTATTTCCAGATTGGAAACAGCGCTTCGGCAAAAGGACAAGTCAGTCGTTATACCTTATTGGGATTGGCTGATAGACAAAAATAACATCATACCACCTAAAGACACTCTTATGTTTACAGAAACATTTCTTGGCAACGGAATCGGAAATGTTACAACAGGACCTTTCAAGGACTGGAATGACATGTATGGCTGTGATCTGGTGAGAGATATCGGTAGTAATAATATATCACTTCCCTCTCGTAAGGTAATTGATATGATAGAACATAACAGCACATGGATAAACGAGGAACAAGTAACCGACGGTGGATCGAGTTTTAAACTTGAACATTCTCTTACTATAGAAGGTCAGCACAACATTATGCATGCCTGGGTGGGGAAAATGATGTTGATTTTAGACTCAGCGCCTAAAGATCCAGTTTTCTTCTTACACCATACGTATATAGACTACATATGGGAGAAATTTCGACAAAAGCAAATTTCAATGAATATCAATCCCGAAAATGACTACCCAGCCATTGCTGACAAAGCATACGACATAACCAAACTCCACGCCCCGAACAGAACCATGGATTGTTTTTTCTGGATGACCAATTATCAGGGATACTGGAATAACTTCACAGAAAGGTTGTACACGTATGAAGATTCACCAACGTGCCCAGACTGCGGTCACTCTGAATTCTTGACCTGCAATCAAGAGATGCAACTATGTGTTGGGACCGCATCCGGGTCAAGATCATCTTCCAACTCAAATGCCTATGTTGTCGGCATTGTAATATGTGTAATACTTGTCGTAATTGGTGGTGTTGTTATTAAAGTTAAATGTAGTAAAGGAAAACTCAAATACGACATGATATAAATTAGTCGTTAAATTAAAAGGATACAATTTTAAAATTTGTCACCAGATCACGTATGCTTGTAACTAGACGGTGGTAATGATAAAACAAATAAATAAAAACGAAAACGTTAAAATTATAAAATAATACTGAAGAAACTAACCCGCCAAATAACGACAAAATTACACTAAAACAACGTTTATCAAAGCTCTACCCAGGGGTTCAGGTCATATAATAACGTATATGTGCCGATTAAAAGTATATTTTTTCACGGTTTCTTAAACTGCACTTGATTGAATATGGTGTTAAATGAATTATGAGTTGGTAACTCTTAATTCGACTCTTCAGTTTTGGGGTTTGACCTGGCTGGTTAAAGCCGTTTATATTGTGTCTACAGGTGTAGCACACCCATTGCATCACAGGAAGTGTCCGCCTGGGGTAGTCCGCCTGGGGTAGTCGCATAATGGCGGTCAGTAAATCATTCTCATTTCTTTTTGTAGAAAAAGCGTTTTCACTAATTCAAAGTGCCATTTTTGGTTTATCTATTTGTTACATTCTTCAAGCATTTTCATGTTAAAATTGTGAGTTTTGAATTTGTGATTATATGGAAATGAGTGTATGAATACAATATGTTGCATCTCAGCGTTTATGTTTTAAAGGGAGCATTCATTCATGAGACAAGTTCTTTCTTAGAAGATAAATGACCCCCACTTTTCTGTGGAATTTTGGCAGCATATGTCATTTGTGATGAGAATGAAAGTTATTCATGTTTAATTTGGGCCTAGATATGAATGACAACATGGCATTTAAATTTTAATTCATACACAACTCAAGTAAATATCAATGGGCGTGTTACACCTATAGAACCTGGATTCTCAAAATGTGTAAGTTATTATCCCGGACTCAGAAAGCTACTATGGGTGTTGGACTGTGTATCAACGTCATTTTACTGTTCATAAAACAACTGCATTTTAGTAAGAATTCCGGGACGCAGGCAAATTGATATATAGGAATTTTATGAGTCTTTTATTACTTGAAATACGCCTCAAATTTAGGGATACATTCTAAAAATTATGGTCTGCGCATACAACTGGTTCTAATTGTTTTACTACAATAACTAGATGTAAATTTCAGGGAAACAGTCTATAAATCTGTTCTTAGCAGACGGATATAGCTGGTTCCAAATCGGTATCGTCACTGATTATTGATTGATGTTAAACTTTATTAAAGGGACAAACGGCAATCTTTATTTTTTAAAAGCTCGCGGCGCCCCGTTAGTTCTTCTATACAACATGCATTTCTTCAATAATTAATATTAACTATAAGAATAATATAAAGGAAATTGTGTTTGAATATTACTAACTGTTTGTGGGTAATTCTATATATGTATATCTATACTATACCTCGTCGTCAGCAGGTTTAGAAATGGTTAACATCTATTGTGTGTACATCTATAAATGTATCTGTATACTATAACTCTTCGTCAGCAGGTTTAGAAATGGTTTACATCTGTTGTGTGTACATCTATATATGTATCTCTATACTATACCTCGTCGTCAGTAGGTTTAGAAATGGTTTACATCTGTTGTGTGTACATCTATATATGTATCTCTATACTATAACTCGTCGTCAGCAGGTTTAGAAATGGTTTACATCTGTTGTGTGTACATCTATATATGTATCTCTATACTATACCTCGTCGTCAGCAGGTTTAGAAATGGTTTACATCTGTTGTGTGTACATCTATATATGTATCTATATACTATACCTCGTCGTCAGCAGGTTTAGAAATGGTTTACATCTGTTGTTTGTACATCTATATATGTATCTCTATACTATACCTCGTCGTCAGCAGGTTTAGAAATGGTTTACATCTGTTGTGTGTACATCTATATATGTATCTCTATACTATACCTCGTCGTCAGTAGGTGTAGAAATGGTTTACATCTGTTGTGTGTACATCTATATATGTATCTCTATACTAGACCTCGTCGTCAGTTGGTTTAGAAATGGTTTGCATCTGTTGTGTGTACATCTATATATGTATCTCTATACTATACCTCTTCGTCAGTAGGTTTAGAAATGGTTTACATCTGTTGTGTGTACATCTATATATGTATCTCTATACTATACCTCGTCGTCAGCAGGTTTAGAAATGGTTTACATCTGTTGTGTGTACATCTATATATGTATCTCTATACTATACCTCGTCGTCAGTAGGTTTAGAAATGGTTTACATCTGTTGTGTGTACATCTATATATGTATCTCTATACTATACCTCGTCGTCAGCAGGTTTAGAAATGGTTTACATCTGTTGTGTGTACATCTATATATGTATCTGTATACTATACCTCGTCGTCAGCAGGTGTAGAAATGTGTGTACATCTATATATGTATCTCTATACTATACCTCGTCGTCAGTAGGTGTAGAAATGGTTTGCATCTGTTGTTTGTACATCTATATATGTATCTCTATACTATACCTCGTCGTCAGCAGGTGCAGAAATGATTTACATCTGTTGTAAAATGTGCCTGTTAATGGCGGGACTTTAATAATACCTTTAATAAACATAATGATAATAATACCTATAATAAACATAATGATAATAATACCTATAATAAACATAATGATAATAATACCTATAATAAACATAATGATTATAATACCTATAATAAACATAATGATAATAATAAATATACTTTCAATAATTATTATTTTTTCTATTACTGCTTCTGCTGTTGCTGCTGCTGCTTCTGCTGCTTTTGTTGTACTATTGACGATCAGATGATAGTGAAGATGATGATGATGATGATGATGATGATAAAGATGATGATGATGATGATGATGATGATGATGATGATGATGATGATGATGATGATGATGATGGTTGGTATGATCTTATGAAGATGATGTTGCAAATTGGTATGATCTTATTTTCAATTCATGACAAGCACACATTCACATACGCACAATCTATGCATTTTGTCTAAAATAATGCGCAAAAAACGCTGAAATATTTGCTGAACTGTCGTCGTACTTGCACGTACTTATACAACTCTCTCGAAAATATCATAATATTTATGTATTGATGTACACTATACATACCATTAACTGTATTCAAAGTAGTCATTAAATACCGTAAACATTACTTTAAAGTAGGTATCCCGACAACAACAGCCAACGTTTACAACATATGTACACCGTTTCTAAACCTACTGATAATGAGGTATATATATATAACTTACATATTTTGAGAATTTGAACTCTATGAACACAATATAAACGGCTTTAACCAGCCAGGCCAAACCTCAAAACTAGAGCGTTGAATTAAGAGTTACCAACTCATAATTCGTTTTACGCATATTCAATCACTGGTGTTTTAAGAACCCTCGAAATGTACCTTTAATCAGTACATATTCATTATTATATGACCTGAACACCAGGATATAGTTTAAGTGTTAGAGATTTCCTTTTGATGGGATGTATTTTTATTTACACTGCCTTGACAATTTTAACGCTGAAAACAGGGTAATAGCGAGGTTGTTCACACTTAAAATCGATTTTAGCTAACAAGTGGGCCATATTGCCTACTGACAGTTCCAAAATGATATATAGCTCCTATAGAAACCAAAGCGTCCGAACGCAATGGCATCGTAGGTCCGCACTGTACTGCAAACAAGGACTTGAAACTACAATGAAAGGGACAAAAAACAACAGAAAGGGTGGTGAAGACAGGGTTACCGACTTGGAACGGTCAGTAGGCAATAAGGCCTACTGGTTAGCTTGAATCGATTTTATATGCGCACAATCCTCGCTATTATTCCAAGTCCGTAACCCTTTTTGTTGTGTATTGTCCTTTACATTGTATAGTTAATTTTCTCTTTGTTTGTGGTACTGTCCGGACTTACGGTGCCATTGCGTTTGGTTGCTGTGATTTCTATAGGACCATATTTCTCATTTTAACAAGTGAATTGTATGTACACCTAGATGAGATAGTATTATTCACCGCCATAGGGAGCTGGATTACTGTAGTATATATATTCAGTCTGATTAAAACCGATATTTCTGATTCATAGTTAAGGCTTAAATGAAGCAAACGTGTATTTAAACATGTTAAGACTTTAATATTTCACCTTTACCATTACTATTCATTTTTATATATATTCATCTATGTTGTAAATAAATTTGTAAATGTATGTATTCTTGATTATCTCTTGGTGAGTTGTCTACCATTAACTTGTTTTGCTTCATGATATTGAATGATTGGCGTATGTTACAATAATATTGAATTTGCTGTAAACAAATTATGAAAAGGGGATCCACAGACACAAACAAGAGGGAAAAATAGCAGACTGGGTTTTATTGAGTCGGTTCATTAGAGGCTATATAAGGTGCAACACATCTCACGTCCCTAGCACCGGCTAAAACGGTATTCTATTTTAAAAGCCACCCGGATTGTGCTTGATGGTCTCAAAGGACCAGAAAATAATAACACTACTGATCTGTAGTCGAGCGACATTTTATAGCCGCCACACAGCTATAAATAAACACTAGTGTGAATGGCAATACGTACTGAAAAGGGGATCCCTTGGAAGCAACAAACACAAACAAGAGATAAAAGTAGAAGACTCGGTTTTATTGAGTCTGTTCATGAAAGGTAATATAAGGTGCAACACCTCTCACACCTCCTAGCACCGACTTAAGCGGTATTCTACTTTAAAGCTACAAAGGTTGGGCTTGATGATCCCAAAGTACCAGAAAGTAATAACACTACTGCTTTGCAGTCGGGGCGACGTTTAACAGCCGCCCCACAGCACTAACCAAACACTAGTGTGAATGCAACAAATATGGAAAAGTTGAATTCATATATACAAAGGACGAGTAAGTAATAACGCTACAGATTAGTATTAGGGGCGACGTTTGTCACAAAAACAACTAGTTATACTGTATTGTTTTATAGTTGCTACGTATAAGTTTTATCACTTTCGCTGATTATTGAAACATGAGCCACTTCAAACCAGTTTCTAAAAATATTACATTGAATAATAAATATTAAATGTGTTTGGGACATCCCTCTACGGAACGGCCTTCGTCTCGCGTCGCTTCTGACAGAGCTATGCCGATAGGAGTTTATGAGCAATGCGCAACAGAATACACGGTTCGATCGGCCTGTCTATTACTACTCGTAAACCCTTAATTTAAGCGCAGAACATAGATGTTCCCCTGAAGTCACTGTACAATGAAAAGGACAATACACAACACAAAGAGTGCTGAAAACAGGATTACCGACTTGGAATGGTCAGTAGGCAATAAGGCCCACTGGTTAGCTTAAATCGATTTTAAGTACACCTCGCTATTATCCTGTCTTCAACGCTCTTGTAAAGACAGTGTAAAAATGATATATATTTTATCCAAAATTCCAATAGGCTTTAACCCTTTTGCCGCCAAATTTCAAATATCGTCTGCTTAAATTTGAATTCAAACCTTCCGAAAATATTTTTTAATAGAGTGTCATCGAAAACAGTCTAGCTGAGTGGCGAACAGTGTTAACCATGATCAGCATTCACCTTATGTGCATGTTGATCTGGGTTTACACTGGTCGTAACAATCAATGATTTCGACTGTGGCAGCGAAAGAGGCCTGTGAGGATACAAACAGTAAACACGGTACAATGATAGTTAATACGAAATGAAACAACATAAATATATTTACATATATAAACATATAAAGGCATGCTTATTTAAATAAAATCATGTTTGCGGCATTTATAGTATATAATCTGATTATATAATCTGATAAAGATTTCAAACTGTAAACATAAACAAATATATATACATCATGACGATTACAATAAAATATATGTGGCTTTGCAAAATATGTCGCCTCGGATATTAATTCAATGGAAGCTATTTCATTGCATATATCATAACACAATCAAACATAACCAAACGTTATTGCATTGTAATGCAACTGAGTATACATTGTGTATGGTTTATTATGAAACACAAGCAAAACCAAGCTTTAAGGCAATGCATATATAATGCAGATGTGTATATATAATAATGCCATATATTCTATGTAAAAAAACATCCCTAAGGAAAGAAATATAAAAAGATCGGACAGGGAAAGTAGCATTCAAGGAGGACAGTAAACCACAAAACACAGAAACAAACACGCAAACAGACAAACAAGAAGGCAAAAGCAATAATAAATGCAAACGATATCACAAACACAAAAAGGGTTGACAACATAATTAAAAACACCTCAGGATGTGTCCAGAATTGTACTGAACAACTACAGCAGTTGCAGACAAAGAGAAAACCAATCTAGGGTACGAACATCCGAGGGACGAAAGTTCCTAAACCATGAGGTTGCCCGGTCATCGCACAAGAGAAAAGTGGAGCGTAGTGACTGACTGTAGAGGGGTCAATCACCAAACATGAAGTGAGTTGTAATACTAAAGGGTCGTATCCTTTTCTGAGGAATTTCCTGAATAATTTTGTAAAGTTGTCAGAAAATCCGTCAGACCCCTTTAATTTCCAAAGTTTATAGATCACATCTCCAAAGTTCATTCTATATTATCATAAACATAACGTCGATATATAAATCAGCGAGATTATATAGTCCAATATGATATGCGAGATGGCTTATTTGCACTAGCGACGACATTTCAACAAATAATGAAACTTTCCTTTTCATAAGTTCAGACAAAATGCATAGTGTACGTGTGTGAGTGATTGTGTGCGTGCTTGTGCATTTATTTAAATCAAAATTACAACGTGAAACAGCACATTGAATAATATTCATCAAACTTTTGAGCACATAAATACAGACTCGGGCTCAAAATCGCAAAATGTTTATTTCCAAATAAAACCGGTTTAAAAAGAAAATAAGGATGAGTAACAAAATCCAATATTTTGATGCATTTCCATTATTTTATTGTCTGTTTTGAAATTGCGGGCCCGTACTTATGAATATTATATAAGTAAAGAAATTCCCTTTCTTCGATTGGTTCAATTGCCATCATACGATCACTAATAGGATATAATGGAAAGTCCTGTGAGCCGTTTGAAAGTGATATCTACATTTGCTACTATTGATAGCGCTATTATCTATTGCGCACATCCTATACCAAAATGGCTGACGCAAAAATAACATTTGAATAAAGTTGAATGTATAATACAATTTTCTGATTATTAGCTTTACATGTATAATATAGTAATTAGGGTCTTTTATTCCGGTCAATACGTAATTGTATGCGCAGTTATGAACCGAACCGACATCTCGGACTTTGTGCTATGTCAACATTACTGATACTCAGGTCCATAAAATCACGTAATAACCAAAGTCCATAACTGAGACAAGGTCTATGTACCGGCCTGATCAAAGTACCAAAACCCGTTTTTCTCAAAATCATCAAAATGTCATGTGATTCGTTTTTCCACGAATGGGACGATATCCTTTGACATGGTGACATACTTTGATAAGTTGATAAGTGCAGTGGGGTGAACGTGTAGAGGTTTATGGCGCTGCTTAGGCAGCGTTATTGGTTGAATGTGTACAAAATGGCGGATCACAACATTTGACAGACGATATCGTGAGTAGATTTATTATTTTCTTTATTGATGAAGAAGTATTCTTTTATTCATTGCGTCCATTATGTGGAGACATGCATGCAGTTTCATCGACTGTCTTTATCGTTGTGGTTAGATAACAATGCAAAAAGTTATTGAAGGCAAATCACATCGGTTGAGCCTTTAGTGAAATCACAACAATTCACTGTGTCCTTCTAACGACGAATTAAAGAGAACGTGACTGTTATAGATTCTCAAAGCCAGAGATCAGTGAAGAAAATATTCACTATGCTATGAATGTAATGATGACATACAGAAAAGGATCAATTTATAACAGAACCTTGGATATTAAAATACATTTTCAAGCCAGAGTATAGACTACGAACAATTAACAGACACACTACCGGTGGCATGCTCTGGGTAATACATCCGTAATACGTCACTAAGAGGAGACTGGGGATTTTTAAAACCAGAAGACGGTAATTGGGCGGCCAGTTAGATCCATGAAATTATCTGGATCTCGATAAATGCAACACAGGGTGTATTGCAGCATACTCGAATTGTAAATGTTTAGTAACAAGCTTGGAGGGCTGTTTGAAAGCCCGGTACTGCCTGTGCACTGACTACACTATCACGTAACCGAAGCTTTAATAAGAAAATAGTTTTTGAACTGTTCTGTGTTACACTGTTTCTCTTAAAAACATGTATTATTGCTTGTCACTGATATTGTTTGCTTTGTAGTATTTTGTTTTGCATTTGTAATACGTTTCGGTCTGACTGGTATTGAACACTCCTGAGTGGGTATAGCATATACCAAACATCCGACCACTTTCTAGTAGAACACACGTCTGTTTAGTTCTCTACGTTCGTATTGGGAAGGTAGGTCCAGTTCTACCATCATCATCAACACGCGCACCTTCCATCCATGGTCTTGTAGTCCCCGGAGATAAATATACAGCCTGATTTTGGATGTGGTCCAGCACATCGATGTCTTGGAGAGGTAGGGATCTCAAACAATCGAGGCATATTCTATCACTGATGTACGCATGCCTTGGACCAGAGTCTGATAGTCCTTCTGAAGAAGCATACTAATAAGTTTGCTTTCTTGGCAACTGTTGTAATATGGGGTCCACGCTTGAGGTACTCTAAAATGTTTATTCCAAAATAGAGGTTCTAGTTTACTTGTTATATACAGTATACATGTATCTAGTTAATAGATGTGGCTAGATTTGTTGTTGATGCTCAAGATGTACCATTTGCTGGTGCTGAATGATTCTCATGCCCTATTTTTCTAGAGAGGATACACCGTCCAATAGTAGTTTGTAGTCTGATAGTCAACTATATCTGATAGGACTGTACAGCAGGCAACCACCCGCAAATAGTCGTACTTATGAGTGAACAGTATCAGACTAGTCGTTGATATAAGAATAAGAGCGGTCTCAAAATAGTGCCTTGAGGTACTCCTGATAGTACAGGAACAGGAGTAGAAAACTCACCTTCAAAATCTACTGGCATGTGTCTCTTTGTGAGTAAAGCTTTGGGCCATTTATTTATACCACAATGGATGCCAAACCCTGTCTAACTTATGTAGTAGCTCGCTGTATGCTGTGGGTTTGGGATACGAAAGAGCAATGTTTCAAACGTTTCTTACACTGGACACATGTGTTTAACCACGGATATTGTCTTCATATATTGCTTTTATGTTTTCTTACTTTATTTATAACTCTTGTAGTGATTGTGTTCATTGTTTTATTCAGATAGATAAGACAGTGGGAAGAGATCAGATTTGCATAATTTAAACTAATTAAACAAACAAATAAAAATAAAAACCTAAACTGGGAGATTGTCTTTATTGTTATGTCTGGTACTCGTTTGCTTTTATTACCGCACAATGCAACGGAAATACACCAAATATTGATAGTTTCCTAGTTAGGTATGAAACATCTAGATGGCTTCTTGATTTTTGCTTTCTTTATCTATTAAACCCAATCAAACTATCTCCTGTTCAAACGTTATGGCGGGCCTGTGCTTTTTAGTGGTTGACCCATTTACAGTTCGCCACTATGCATTCCTCTTTGATTGTGCGATGGCCGGACAGATTGTGGACAATATGATGACGTCTGCCTAAATCCGTATAGGACGGAAGCGTTTGATGTTTGTCTTTAATCTTGTCTTGTCGTACCCTTAACGGTTTATTCTCTTGTGGCTCTGGCTTCTGCCAAGTGATTGAGTAGTTACTTTGTGGCTTTCTAGGCTTTTGATTTTATATTATATATACATGATCATTTATGTGTTTTAGTTATATTGCCTATTAATGCTGCCTTGCAATGGTACCGACTGGGAAGTAGTTTCTGTAGGAGTTTCTTTATATTCGCGATTAAATGGTGCAAACGCATTGCAGTAATGTTATTTCATTATTGAAATGTATACTGATAATTGGCCTGAAAGTTAGCGTGACCTAGAACATGTTTTAACTGTGGGTTTCCTGCAATAACTTTTTTAATACTGCAGATAGCTTATCTATCAAGATTAACGATTAATGAGCAAAGTTTGCGTCACATGATGCACGCCTTGATAGTTTCAAAGCAAGACAGCTGCCTAAACAGCGCCATAAACCTCTACACGTTCACCCCCCTGATGTAACTCATTACTTAATATTCATTGCTAGGGTAACTTCATCCTCGTTTTATATCATAACATTGGTTTGCTTAAACACAAGTAGTTGAATTTTACACAGAAAACATCACGGAGGCACTGCAACTTGAGGTTCAGAATTGAAATGCTACTAAGCGTCTTCACTTTGTTGTTGTATTCGATTGTAGTTGTTTCAGATAATAATGGGCGTGATCCAACGTGTGCGTTTGATAGGGAATTTAATTTCAGTCGAACTTGTTCGAATCCTCCTACTGACTACTTTTGCACTTTGGAAACAAAGGAACAAAACTGGTTACATGGTCTTTATCTAGAAGCTATCAATGAAGCGTCGAATCAGCCAAGAAAACGCCGAGAGATAAGAACGTTGAGTGATGCTGAAAGAACTGCATTTTATAACGCTTTGAATCAACTGAAAAAAGACACGGTAAGCTGAATTTTAGAAGGTTATTAAATTTTTTGGAAGATTTGGATGATTTTGTTTACACGTTTCTTAAACAATGTAAATGTTTGACCAAATATGATCGCACAAAAACGGTTATTTACACATTTGTTCATGTCACATACTTTCTAGATTTGTTAGCTCTCTCTTTCTCTCTCTCTCTCTCTCTCTCAAATAACATTTTGTGTAGTTATATGTTCTCATATAAATGTGTTTCCTTTCATAGTATTGTAAACCTTAAGACAAAAGTGTTCAGCTTAGATATCAGAAAGTGTTTTAGAGGGAATACGAATAACACATATTTTTAATTACGTAACATTTGATAACAAGTACACGAATACGGTTGCTTATGAGGCATTATTTAATGCTTGAAATTAAAACAAAAGAGTTTATTATGCTCCCCGAAATGATGTTGGCGGAGTTTTCGGATACACAGCTTGTTCGCTCAACCTCTTCTACGTTTTTCTACCGATTTTCATGAAACTTCATAGGAAGTATCAGTATGATTTCTTGTAGCGCATATTGTCAGGATGTTCTGTTTGGATGATTTTTGGCGAAGTTACGGGACTTTGAAGTTTCTCGAATCTAAATCTTGTCTGCTCAACTCCTCCTACGTTTTTTTTCCTGATTTTCACGAACCACAGGAAGTATCAATAGGATGTGTAGTATTTTTAGGACGAATCTAAAGCTTGTCCGCTCATCTCCACCTACGTTTCTCATCCGATTTTCACGAAATTTGCAGGAAGTATCAGTGTGATGTCTGGTAGTGCATATTGTCCTAGTTCCGGTTTAATGATTTTTGGCAGAGTTAAGGGACTTTAAAAAATTTCGAATCTAAAGAGTGTCCGCTCAAATCCTCCTACGCTTTCATCCGATTTTCAAAAAACTTCATAGGAAGTATCAATATGTTGTCTAGTATTTTCAGGACGTTTTGGTTGAATGATTTTTGGTGGAGACTTTTTCATTTTTTTCTGATCTAGCTCTTGTCCGCTCAGTTCTTCCTATAGTTTTCACCATTTTCCGAAATCTTAATAGGAAGTTTCAGTATGATATCTAGTAGTAGTATTAGCGCCTATTATCAGGAGGTTCCTGTTGTTTTAATGATCCCTTAGCCTCGTCCTTCGGATGGCGACGTAAACCGGGCGGTCCCGTGTATCGGTCTATCCTCTGAGCACGTTAAAGAACCATAGGAATCTATTAGATAATAAGAGTAGGGCACGGTTCCCGGATTCCTATGTATTCTTCTCCGCTCTCTAAATAACCTATACTGTGTTGATGAGCTGTTAAACAACATTCAATTCAATTGTTTTAATGATTTTTGACGGAATTAAGGGATTTTGAAGTTTTTCGAATATATTTCTTGTCCACTAAACTCCTACGTTTTTTCGTCCGATTTTTACGGAACTTCATACGAAGTATCAGTATGATGTCTAGTATCTCATATTGTCAGGACGTTCCGGTTGAATGATCTTTGGTGGAGTTGCGAGTTTTATCATATCTAAAGGTTGTCTCCTCAAGTTCTACATGTTTAGTTCGAGTTTCATGAAGTATCAACATAATGTATAGCAGCGCATATTGTCAGGGCGTTCCGGTTAAATGATGTTCGGCTTTACTCCTTTTACTCTACTATTTTTGTGACACGTAGTAGGAAGTATCAATATGATGTCTAGTAGTGCATATTGTCAGGACGTTCTGGTTGATCCTCTTTTTTTTTTGCTCTTTTTTTTGCGGCGTTACAGGACTTTGAAGTTTCTCAAATATAAAGCTTGTCTGCACAATTCTTCCTACATTTTCCATCCGATTGTATTCACATGTGTATCTTTATTCGGGGAGCATCCATCGGTTCTGTCGATTTCTTGTTTGCAGTCTTATTCGATTATATTGCTTTGGTGTCTGCTATTGTAATACAATTAAGAGTACCTTACATTCAATAGCATTCAAAAGGTTGTATGCGTGCGTGTGTTCGTGCGTGCGTGCGTGCGTGCGTGCGTGTGTTTGCTAAAAATAGTTGTTTTGGAATGCAGGTCATGTTTTACTCATTTTTTCTCACTTCCCGACGATTTCGTATAAACAAATGTTGTCATGGTTTATGTTAACAATGCCTTTTTAATTGCTTTAATTGCTATTAGAGACCCTTAGTTTTTCTACATAAATTGCAATGTTCAGTCATTAATATTAATTATAAAAATTATAAGAATAATATAGATGAAATTGTTTTGTTTTTTATTATATTTCGCCAATTATATATTCAAACCTATGGTAAAATAACGAAGAACAGTGGAAAACTCAAAATTGTATATAAATGTATGAAAGCAGGTTACAAGTAAAACGATAATGGATTTATACATCTAGAGGCTAATTTTAATGCTTGATAAAAACTTCAAGATTGTCATGTATCCCTGTAAGTGAAATGACACAGTCATGTAGGTATTGGAACCATATTTTATACATCATTGGATGGTCACATTATGGTCGGTCACATGATGGTCACATGATGGTCGGTCACATGATGGTCACATGACCTTTTCTTAACCAACAAGATTACTTTTATTTCATTGGTTTAACATCGTTTTATCTCCGTAAATTAGTAAATTATAATGTAGTTGTCATTCTAGGATGACTGTTAGAAACAGTATCAAATATAAAATATATTCTTTAAAATCATTGTGTTATTATACATTTTTGGAATGAAGGTCAAGCCTTTATTTCAGTAAATGAACATTCACTTCCCATAGTGTAGGTCAATTATATAATAGGAGATACAAAATAATGCAGCGGGAATGTGGCCATTGTCTCTCCTATTCCTAACTGTGTAAGGTGCATATGCTGGCATTATAGATTATTTTAAGGAATTTCTATACTACCACGATTGTACAATATAACTAAGGTAGCTTTTGAGTGCATAATTATGTCGACCATGTCGACAATATGTTCGTTTTTCTATGTTTAATGTTATTACATTTACACATTGGCAGGTTGTATTTCAATTTGACTGGAAATATATATATTTCGTTTTTACTTGGTGATTAACTTGGTGCAAGAAAACAAATGACATTGTTAAATACGAAATTAATAAGCTAAATAAGAAACATAACTGAAACAAACGGAAGAGTTGGTATGATATTTTAGTGAGTTTAGAGATATTCGATGTTCATCATTTTAACCTTTTTTTAATTAACGTGTCTTTGTTTCAGACTATGACGCCCAATAAATATGACGTATTCGCTTCAATCCATACAAATCTTACTCTGTGTTCGGTGCATAAAGGATCAAATTTCCTGGGGTGGCACAGAATATACATATTGCTGTAAGTATACATTTCCATTCATTTTATAGTCAATCGGTATTTCTGTGTTTTCAAATTAAACTTCGGTTAAGTTGCCAGTGCTTGAATATGTCACTTGAGAGATTTGCTCGGTTGATCTCGTCCGGCTGTCTGTGTAATACAATTTAGGTAAACTTAGAGCGTTAAATCACCCTTAAGATATGCTGTCTGCTTCTAAATTTAGTCTTTTGGCTGTTACATGTGATAGCCGGCTTCATAACTTCTGCTCCCAACTAAATTCCCTTTTTGTTATTTCGCCCATTCTTTTCTCGTTTAGGGCAAATCGTTTTTGTTAAAAACTGGGACCATACGCCGGAGGCCATGACATGGTATGAATATACCACATTGAAGGTTCCATGTTCACCGTCATATGCAATCTTCGGCATGGCTCAAAAGGCAAGTCTCGCTTTGACTGAGACTGTTTATGAACGGTAGTGGGAAATGCTAGCTACCGTGTACGCCCCTTAAGCCCCGGGTTGAGCAGAACTCAATATGTAAAATGTCAATAGTACGAAATTTTGAGCCATCTCGAAGATGGTGTGCATATGACGGTGAACATGGAACCTTCAATGTGGTATTTTTAAACCATGTCATGGCCCCCGACGTATGGTCCCAATAGGCGAAATAAACGCAATGGAATTTAGATGTGAAGCCTGCATATCACATCGGAATGAGCACGACCCTGACACTTCACGAAAGTGCATGTTTTTTTTGTATATCTATCTCAAAAAAATCCTATAATGCACCACATTAAAATGTTTAACATCTAAAATGTTAAACATTTACGGGTATCCTATAATGCACCACAGAACATCTAAAATGTTAAACATTTACGGGGTATCCTATAATGCATCACAGAACATCTAAAATGTTAAACATTTACGGGGTATCCTATAATGCACCACAGAACATCTAAAATGTTAAACATTTACAGGGTATCCTATAATGCACCACAGAACATCTAAAATGTTAAACATTTACGGGTATCCTATAATGCACCACAGAACATCTATAATGTTAAACATTTACGGGTATCCTATAATGCACCACAGAACATCTATAATGTTAAACATTTACGGGTATCCTATAATGCACCACAGAACATCTATAATGTTAAACATTTACGGGTATCCTATAATGCACCACAGAACATCTAAAATGTTAAACATTTACGGGTATCCTTTAATGCACCACAGAACATCTATAATGTTAAACATTTACGGGTATCCTATAATGAACCACAGAACATCTTAAATGTTAAACATTTACGGGTATCCTATAATGCACCACAGAACATCTAAAATGTTAAACATTTACGGGGTATCCTATAATGCACCACAGAACATCTATAATGTTAAACATTTACGGGTATCCTATAATGCACCACAGAACATCTAAAATGTTAAACATTTACGGGTATCCTATAATGCACCACAGAACATCTAAAATAACATTTACGGGTATCCTATAATGCACCACAGAACATCTAAAATGTTAAACATTTACGGGTATCCTATAATGCACCACAGAACATCTAAAATGTTAAACATTTACGGGTATCCTATAATGCACCACAGAACATCTAAAATGTTAAACATTTACGGGTATCCTATAATGCACCACAGAACATCTATAATGTTAAACATTTACGGGTATCCTATAATGCTCCACAGAACATCTAAAATGTTAAACATTTACGGGTATCCTATAATGCACCACAGAACATCTATAATGTTAAACATTTACGGGTATCCTATAATGCACCACAGAACATCTATAATGTTAAACATTTACGGGTATCCTATAATGCACCACAGAACATCTAAAATGTTAAACATTTACGGGTATCCTATAATGCACCACAGAACATCTAAAATGTTAAACATTTACGGGTATCCTATAATGCACCACAGAACATCTAAAATGTTAAACATTTACGGGTGTCCTATAATGCACCACAGAACACCTATACTGTTAAACATTTACAGGTAGCCTATAATGTACCACAGAACATCTATACTGTTCAACATTTACGGGGTATCCTATAATGCACCACCGAACATCTATAATGTTCAACATTTACGGTATCCTATAATACACCACAGAACATCTATAATGTTAAACATTTACGGGTATCCTATAATGCACCACAGAACATCTATAATGTTAAACATTTACGGGGTATCCTATAATGCACCACAGAACATCTATAATGTTAAACATTTACGGGTATCCTATAATGCACCACAGAACATCTAAAATGTTAAACATTTACGGGTATCCTATAATGCACCACAGAACATCTATAATGTTAAACATTTACGGGGTATCCTATAATGCACCACAGAACATCTATAATGTTAAACATTTACGGGTATCCTATAATGCACCACAGAACATCCAAAATGTTAAACATTTACGGGTATCCTATAATGCACCACAGAACATCTAAAATGTTAAACATTTACGGGGTATCCTATAATGCACCACAGAACATCTAAAATGTTAAACATTTACGGGGTATCCTATAATGCACCACAGAACATCTAAAATGTTAAACATTTACGGGTATCCTATAATGCACCACAGAACATCTGTAATGTTAAACATTTACGGGGTATCCTATAATGCACCACAGAACATCTATAATGTTAAACATTTACGGGTATCCTATAATGCACCACAGAACATCTATAATGTTAAACATTTACGGGTATCCTATAATGCACCACAGAACATCTATAATGTTAAACATTTACGGGGTATCCTATAATGCACCACAGAACATCTATAATGGTAAACATTTACGGGTATCCTATAATGCACCACAGAACATCTAAAATGTTAAACATTTACGGGTATCCTATAATGCACCACAGAACATCTAAAATGTTAAACATTTACGGGTATCCTATAATGCACCACAGAACATCTATAATGTTAAACATTTACGGGGTATCCTATAATGCACCACAGAACATCTATAATGTTAAACATTTACGGGTATCCTATAATGCACCACAGAACATCTAAAATGTTAAACATTTACGGGTATCCTATAATGCACCACAGAACATCTAAAATGTTAAACATTTACGGGGTATCCTATAATGCACCACAGAACATCTAAAATGTTAAACATTTACGGGTATCCTATAATGCACCACAGAACATCTATAATGTTAAACATTTACGGGGTATCCTATAATGCACCACAGAACATCTATAATGTTAAACATTTACGGGTATCCTATAATGCACCACAGAACATCTAAAATGTTAAACATTTACGGGTATCCTATAATGCACCACAGAACATCTAAAATGTTAAACATTTACGGGTATCCTATAATGCACCACAGAACATCTATAATGTTAAACATTTACGGGGTATCCTATAATGCACCACAGAACATCTATAATGTTAAACATTTACGGGTATCCTATAATGCACCACAGAACATCTAAAATGTTAAAAACATTTACGGGTATCCTATAATGCACCTCAGAACATCTAAAATGTTAAACATTTACGGGGTATCCTATAATGCACCACAGAACCTCTAAAATGTTAAACATTTACGGGTATCCTATAATGCACCACAGAACATCTAAAATGTTAAACATTTACGGGGTATCCTATAATGCACAGAACATCTATAATGTTAAACATTTACGGGTATCCTATAATGCACCACAGAACATCTAAAATGTTAAACATTTACGGGTATCCTATAATGCACCACAGAACATCTAAAATGTTAAACATTTACGGGGTATCCTATAATGCACCACAGAACATCTAAAATGTTAAACATTTACGGGTATCCTATAATGCACCACAGAACATCTAAAATGTTAAACATTTACGGGGTATCCTATAATGCACCACAGAACATCTAAAATGTTAAACATTTACGGGTATCCTATAATGCACCACAGAACATCTATAATGTTAAACATTTACGGGTATCCTATAATGCACCACAGAACATCTAAAATGTTAAACATTTACGGGGTATCCTATAATGCACCACAGAACATCTATAATGTTAAACATTTACGGGTAACCTATA
The DNA here is from genome assembly GCA_037043455.1 of Cyrtodaria siliqua. Classification (NCBI taxonomy): domain Eukaryota; kingdom Metazoa; phylum Mollusca; class Bivalvia; order Adapedonta; family Hiatellidae; genus Cyrtodaria; species Cyrtodaria siliqua. The sequence continues at coordinate 50,680 of JAWPHD010004445.1, read as the reverse complement.
ATGCACCACAGAACATCTAAAATGTTAAACATTTACGGGGTATCCTATAATGCACCACAGAACATCTAAAATGTTAAACATTTACGGGTATCCTATAATGCACCACAGAACATCTAAAATGTTCAACATTTACGGGGTATCCTATAATGCACCACAGAACATCTAAAATGTTAAACATTTACGGGGTATCTTATAATGCACCGCAGAACATCTAAAGTGTTAAACATTTACGGGGTATCCTATAATGCTCCACAGAACATCTAAAATGTTAAACATTTACGGGGTATCCTATAATGCACCACAGAACATCTAAAATGTTAAACATTTACGGGTATCCTATAATGCACCACAGAACATCTAAAATGTTAAACATTTACGGGGTATCCTATAATGCACCACATAACATCTAAAATGTTAAACATTTACGGGTATCCTATAATGCACCACAGAACATCTAAAATGTTAAACATTTACGGGTATCCTATAATGCACCACAGAACATCTAAAGTGTTAAACATTTACGGGGTATCCTATAATGCACCACAGAACATCTATAATGTTAAACATTTACGGGTATCCTATAATGCACCACAGAACATCTAAAATGTTAAACATTAACGGGTATCCTATAATGCACCACAGAACATCTAAAGTGTTAAACATTTACGGGGTATCCTATAATGCACCACAGAACATCTAAAGTGTTAAACATTTACGGGGTATCCTATAACCCCTAGTAGGTAGCACTTACACTACTGACTCAGTGTGTTACGGCTCTGGTGGCTTAGTATTAAGCTTTGGTTGTAATTTGTTAATCAGAACGACTTACTGTCTTCTCACGAAAAATAAAACATATTTCTTTTACAATTGTGCTTTCAGTTTTCAAATTTTATGAATAAGTACTATATCGATGTAAAGATCTCAATTAGTGGTTACTAGAAATATAAACCTTTTGAAAGTTGGTCATTTAATGTAAAGGTTATGACCAAAAGTTTAAAAGTTAGCTCCTTTTGCAATACAAATCGTGTGTGTGCGTGTGCTTGTACGTTTGCTTGCGCGAGCGCATGAGCGCATGAGCGTTCTTAATCTGTTAAATAACACTGAAACAAAAATGTGCTTTTGTGTAAAACAAGTCATTTATTTTTTTATTTCCAGACTAGAAACAGCACTTCGACAAAAAGACAAGTCAGTCGTTATTCCATACTGGGATTGGCTGATAGACAATAATAACGCCATGCCTAAGGACACCCTTATGTTTACAGAAACATTTCTCGGTAACGGAATCGGAAATGTTACAACAGGACCTTTCAAGGACTGGAATGACATGTTTGGCTGTCATCTTGAGAGAGATATCGGTAATAATAATAAACCACTTCCTTCTCATAAAGTAATTGATATGATAGAACATAACAACACGTGGATAAACGAGGAACAAGTAACCGACGGTGGATCGAGTTTTAAACATAAACATTTTTTTACTATAGAAGGTCAGCACAACATTTTGCATGACTGGGTGGGGAAAATGATGTTTGTCTTAGACTCAGCGCCTAAAGATCCAGTTTTCTTCTTACACCATACGTATATAGACTACATATGGGAGAAATTTCGACAAAAGCAAATGTCAATGTATATTAATCCCGAAGATGACTACCCAGCCATTGCTGACGAAGCATACGACATAACCAAACTCCACGCCCCGAACAGAACCATGGATTGTTTTTTCTGGATGACCAATTATCAGGGATACTGGAATAACTTCACAGAAAAGTTGTACACGTATGAAGATTCACCAACGTGCCCAGACTGCGGTCACTCTGAATTCTTGACATGCAATCAAACGATACAAAGATGTATTTGGAAGGTACCCGGGTCAAGTTCATCTACCAACGCATCGGTCGATTTTCTTTGGTTCATTTTAGCCGGCGTTCTATTCGTTTTGATTACCGGTTTTGGAGCAGTTAAATGTATTAAATGGATAAATAACAGAATGAAATATACGCGCGTGTAGATTCGTCGTTAAATCTAATCTAATATTCATCAAACTTCTGAGCACAAGAATCAGAATTATGACCGTCTTCGGGATGGCTGATATTTATTTACTATAGACAATTTAAATATTGAGTTCTGCTAAACCCGGGGCTAGAGGGCGCGAACTTTAGCAAGCACTTTTCACTACCGTTCATGAAACCGAGGCTGCAATATTTTGTGTAGGCCTACTTATCGTGTTCGGTGATTTCCAAATTTCTCCTTTCATACCTTTTTATGAGTAAGGTATGTAATTTTAAGATATTTCCTCTTCATTAACCTTTGAAATTACTTGTTTCTGAACGAAAATGTAGTAATTCGCCTGTAAAATTGGTTTAATTCGGAAATAAACATTTTGCGACTTTGTCTGGGTCTGTGTCTGATTTTCTGTCATCAAAAATTTGATGAATATTAGTCCAGGTGGTCGAGTATAACAAGAGTGACGCAGAAACGTTATCAAATCACGTATACATTCTGGTAATTGTAAAAAATGAATAAATACAACTGAAAACAACAATAATAATAATAATAATAATAATAAATAAATATTTATAATAATAGTAATAATAATATAATAAATAACAATAATAATAATGCTTCATATATTATTAATAATAATAACTATACTTTTAATAATTATGCTAATATTTCTGTTGCTGCAATGGTGATGAAAATATCCATGATGATAATTATGATAATTATGATAATGGTGATTATATTGATGATGCATACTACCACAACCTTCTGTGGTATTATATTGGAGATGAAAAAAAAGTCATTTATTATTCTAAATAGTCCTAAATCTAGCGTTATATCGAGGTTAAGTACAAAATAAGATATCACGAACTTTAAATGAGGATTTTATTTTACATTGTATTGTTTTTATGGAAGTGACTTCCGGGGAACAGCGATGTTGCGCACATCAATCCAGGATTAAAGCTCCCCCAGTGGCCCCTTTTTAACTCTGACCGTTTCATCGAAAACCCCTGTGTCACTTCTTCAGTTGTTTTATGTTGGGTCAAATTTACATGCTTTTATTCGCACTTATTGTGATATAACCTTTCTGTGATAAGTAGTTGTGTTGGTTTGGAATTTTCGTATACATGACATTTTTCTCTACAGAACCTTCTCCACTGTTTTCATTTAAAGAGTACATTCCATCGCTATGGCATGTTACCAACTAAAATTAAATGTGTTACGCAGTTGCATGTAAATAGTTCAGAAAGTTGTCATTAGCTTAATAAAGTAATTATTAAAACATCTACGTATACGTTGTCATTTCTAGCCATTTTTGTACAAGTGTTTGAAACGTTATTATATAACGGGATATGACACCTCATCAAACAGGGTGTTATGTGCAGATATTTATCTCATAATTTAGCTACATAGTTTTCGAACCTCTACGGAAATATTATTTGTTTTATGTTTTATTAAATGCTTGCACAGTAAGGCAGACACGGTAGACACCGTCTATTAGGTATTATGTTATATTCAATGCTTGCACAGTAAGGCAGACACGGTAGACACCGTCTATTAGGTATTATGTTATATTCAATGCTTGCACAGTAAGGCAGACACGGTTGACACCGTCTATTAGGTATTATGTTATATCCAGTGCTTGCACAGTAAGGCAGACACGGTTGACACCGTCTATTGGGTATTATGTTATATTCAATGCTTGCACAGTAAGGCAGACACGGTTGACACCGTCTATTAGGTATTATGTTATATCCAGTGCTTGCACAGTAAGGCAGACACGGCTGACACCGCCTATTAGGTATTATGTTATATTTAATGCTTGCACAGTAAGGCAGACAGGTTTTACACCGTCTATTAGGTATTATGTTATATCCAGTGCTTGCACAGTAAGGCAGACACGGTTAACACCGTCTTTTAGGTATTATGTTATATCCAGTGCTTGCACAGTAAGGCAGACACGGCTGACACCGCCTATTAGGTATTATGTTATATTTAATGCTTACACAGTAAGGCAGACAGGTTTTACACCGTCTATTAGGTATTATGTTATATCCAGTGCTTGCACAGTAAGGCAGACAGGTTTTACACCGTCTATTAGGTATTATGTTATATCCAGTTCTTGCACAGTAAGGCAGACACGGTTGACACCGTCTATTAGGTATTATGTTATATCCAGTGCTTGCACAGTAAGGCAGACACGGCTGACATCGCCTATTAGGTATTATGTTATATTTAATGCTTGCACAGTAAGGCAGACAGGTTTTACACCGTCTATTAGGTATTATGTTATATCCAGTGCTTGCACAGTAAGGCAGACACGGTTGACACCGTCTATTAGGTATTATGTTATATCCAGTGCTTGCACAGTAAGGCAGACACGGCTGACACCGCCTATTAGGTATTATGTTATATTTATTGCTTGCACAGTAAGGCAGACAGGTTTTACACCGTCTATTAGGTATTATGTTATATCCAGTGCTTGCACAGTAAGGCAGACAGGTTTTACACCGTCTATTAGGTATTATGTTATATCCAGTGCTTGCACAGTAAGGCAGACACGGTTGACACCGTCTATTAGGTATTATGTTATATCCAGTGCTTGCACAGTAAGGCAGACACGGCTGACACCGCCTATTAGGTATTATGTTATATTTAATGCTTGCACAGTAAGGCAGACAGGTTTTACACCGTCTATTAGGTATTATGTTATATCCAGTGCTTGCACAGTAAGGCAGACAGGTTTTACACCGTCTATTAGGTATTATGTTATATCCAGTGCTTGTACAGTAAGGCAGACACGGTTGACACCGTCTATTAGGTATTATGTTATATCCAGTGCTTGCACAGTAAGGCACACACGGCTGACACCGCCTATTAGGTATTATGTTATATTTAATGCTTGCACAGTAAGGCAGACAGGTTTTACACCGTCTATTAGGTATTATGTTATATCCAGTGCTTGCACGGTAAGGCAGACACGGTTGACACCGTCTATTAGGTATTATGTTATATTTAATGCTTGCACAGTAAGGCAGACACGGTTGACACCGTCTATTAGGTATTATGTTATATTCAACGCTTGCACAGTAAGGCAGACAGGGTTGACACCGTCTTTAAGGTATTATGTTATATTATGTGTAAGATCAGGCTTTCCATCAAGCATAACCGTTTCCGGTATTCAAGCAATAAATGATCTTGTATATATAATATAAAAGCCTAGAAAGCTACAAAACAAGTTCTCAGTGGCTTGGCAGAAGCTATAGAAATGAGAGAACAAACCGTTAAGAGTACGACAAGTCTTAAGTTTAAGACAAACATCAAGCGCTACCGTCGTATAAGAATTTATGTAGGCACAATCAAAGAGGAAATCATAGTGGCGAACTGTAAGTTAGTTCTTTAGGAACAAATAAGCAAAACCTTAGCTTCTTATATTAGGAAACTCAGTACAGAAAAAATACCTACACTGTAGGTATATGGAAAATGAACTGGTGTTGTCTGACCTGCAGTTCTCTCATGTTTTTGAATATTCATTAGTTCCATGTATACACCAAGTGATGGCGATTCACATCTATAAATATGGCATAAATCTATAAAGACACTTTTTAATAGTAGTTGCATACACTCATTAATGTCCCGATCCTGCCATCAACAGACAGATGTTACAACATATGTACACCGTTTCTAAACCTACTGACACCGAGGTATATATATAACTTACATATTTTGAGAATCAAAACACTATAGGCACAATGTAACCGGATTTAACCAGACAGGCCAAACCCTTACACCGGGCCGTCGTAATTCATAATTCATTTTGTGTAAATTCAATCGCATGTATTTTAAGAATCCGTGAATAAATCTATACTTTTAATCGGCACACATACATTATTATATGACCTGAACACGTGGATAGAGTTTTGATAAAAGGTTTTGAAGTGTAATTTTGCCGTTATTTGGTGGGTTAGTTCCTTTAAGAAACATTCTATTAATTACATTTTCGTTTTAATATGTATAATGCATAAAGTAAAGTGTATGTTACAATAACTTCCAATCATAATGAACAATTACAAACGGAAATCGTTAGAAGTGTACACGTGCAACATCAAGTTTATCAGCAGTTCACAAATACTTGACTTGTTTCTTCCTAATCACTAATCGGGGATTTTTTATCTTTAGTCAATATAAATTTGTCATATCATGGATAATTTATATGTTAACAAGTGTAATAGATAACCCTTATGATGTCAAAACTTGACCCTTTCACCATAGCGTACATTCTCAACAACATCTTCCACAACTCGCATACCAGCGACATTTCTACATCAGAATACAACACTACAATGCAACACCATGATGTGACACTCTGTATTTATACTTACAATAATTTTTACTGCTCACAAAACCCACATGAAATAACTGTTTTATTACCTAATTCTCTATAATTCTCTAACATTTCGCTTAAATCATATATTAACATATTTAAAATATAAAAAATAGATTATTTAAATGCTGGGTAAGATTATAGGGAAATCATTCACTCCATGGTAAGCATGTTATCCCGACGCGATAAATTTTCGCGCATTCAGATCGCGCATGCATGAAACAGTTTATTGTCAGCGAGGGCAACGGTCGAGCTGTTACACTCCTGCTTGTCGAGTGATGAAAATTGCGAGAAATAGTTAGAAATTATTAATAACCATAGAGCATTAGGTAATAATACTAAATATAGTTTCATTTTAAAAAGAACGTCTTGCCTTGTATGGTATAAAGTTGGACTGAGAAAAGCCATTGAATAATATATTTTATATTGACACCAACGTGTCAAACATGCAGAAGTGGACCCGTCAATGGATTCTCAACTGGTGTGACTCTGAACAACGTTACTGTGCAACTGGTGTGACTCTGAACAACGTTACTGTGCAACTGGTGTGACTCTGAACAACGTTACTGTGCAACTGGTGTGACGCTGAACAACGTTACTGTGCAGCTGGTGTGACGCTGAACAACGTTACTGTGCAGCTGGTGTGACGCTGAACAACGTTACTGTGCAATTTCACAAGTAGGTGGAAGTAGCCATGTATTAATAAGCGAAGATAAATCTACATATATAATAATTTAAAACACTCATGTATAACATTCCGTGTATTTATTAAATTTGAATGAATAACATCAAAGGTGGGGACGAATATAAACGCCCCAATACAAGAACATAAAATGAAATAGAAATAATATCTATCTATATCATGGTATATGCAGATACAGTAAAATATGAGGTTTGTTGGGTGGGATGGTGAGTTTCATTTCTTTGTTAACTTTCCCACTCGATCAAAGGTGATGCGTTATATCACAACAGCGTGGAATCTACTCATATTTTCTATATAACCATTAGAATAGTTAAGGCAAAACAACTTTAAACAAATGATTAGTATTGTAAGTAACATAAAAAACATTTATCTAACAATAAATTATTATTTATGTTGACCTTACATTATTAACCTATACTCACTCCTGAGTTGCGCTCAGTTTGATGTGAATTCAAAGTATAAACTTTCAATGGAATAAATAAAAGAGATACACCGATATGGAATTGAATTGGCCATTTATTTAGTAAATGACATAATTGAAAAGTTATTCAAATCATATCTTAAAACACTCATGTTTAACATTCCGTGTATTTATTAAATTTGAATGAATAACATCAAAAGTGGCGGATGAATATAAACGCCACATATTGCTGAAATATCTACCTTAGCCGGTATTACAGCAATAACCCCATCCGCAACTGTAGAGTGAGACAAGTATGTGAACTGGAAATTGCAATTGTTACATTCATCCCACGTTGATGTTATTCATTCAAATTTAGTAAATACACGGAGGTTTCAGTAGGTGCAATCATGGAGACCCAAGGGGTTGTCTAGTTATCGCACAAGGGAAAAGTTAAGCGTGGTGATTGACTGTAGAGGGGTCAATCTCTAACCATGCAGTGCGTTGTATTACTAAAGTGTCGTATCCTTTTCTGACGAACTTCCTGATTAATTTGTAAAGTGGTCAGGAAACCCACCAGACCCCTTTAAATTTCGGGGAATACAATTTTATTAGATCCTGGGACCATACGCCGCTGGATATAGGGGATGAAATAAAGATACAAATATTGCTATATCCACCGCCATATGCTTGCCATCTTAAAATTGGATGGTTAATTTTTATGAATATTGAGTTCTGCTCAACCCGGGTTAGAGGGCGTGAGCAGTAGCTAGCATATTTCACAACCGCTTATGAACAGTCTCAATCAAACCGAGACTGCAATATTTCATATGTGTCGGGCTCGGCCGTTTCCAAAGGTCCATTATCATACTCTTTTTTATAGCACAGTGGCGTTGCTTGTGCAGTGTGGCGGAATTCAACGTCTCCCCGCGCTTGCAATCAGTACTGTTATTCATTCGATCTTTGGAGATCGCTGAGCCCGATACTTATATTTAGTGATCGGTGGTACATTTTCAATTTCTTTTGTTTTCTTACTTAATTTTCGATTCGGTGGTTCCATTACTCCGGCCGATAAAAGGCTCTGGGTATTGTTTAACCACTCATAGGATATGTTGTCTGCTTTTTAATTTAGTCGTTTGGCTGTTACTATAACCGCTGCTTCCAACTAAATTCGTTTTTGTTTATTTCGCTCTTCGGGGCATACGACTTTATTAGATCCTGGGACCATACGCCGCTGGATATAGGGGATGAAATAAAGATACAAATATTGCTATATCCACCGCCATATTGTTGCCATCTTCGGGATGGTTAAAATTCTGTACTGTTCATTTTTATGAATATTGAGTTCTGCTCAACCCGGGTTAGAGGGCGTGAGCGATAACTAGCATATTTCACTACCGCTCATGAACAGTCTCAGTCAAATCGACACTGCAATATTTCGTATGTGTCGGGCTCGGCCGTTTCCAAAGGTCCATTATCATATCTCTTTTTTATAGACTATATCTCAAAAAAATAAGGGTTATGATATTCTTAGTCGCAGAAGTGTTTTAAGGTGGTGTAGTACTTCTCCAGTAGGTTTTCGTTGAGGCGGTAGAATTTTGAGAAAAATCTACGAAGTTTGAGATAACGAAAACCATGCTAAAGAAATTTACTTGTAATAACTTGATTTCGATCATTGAGATTTATAACATCATTACCAGCTCGCTCTAGAAACACGAATGAGCTGAGAGATATAAACCCCGTATGATGTAGCACGAGGTACATCCCCATCCAGGTGTGGATAGTTGACGATGTTAACGTTTGTCATCTCTCTTATCATAGCTTTTAGTATGTATGACATCATTACAAACTGAGAGATGAATATCGAGGAATGCTGCTTCAATATCCGAACTGTTGCAAAACTGCTGCAAAACTTAAATTCTAAGCTCATCTCGGAATACAAAGATCGACAACAATAAATGGCAGTATAGCAAATACAACTAATGCATAAAAAAAGCCAGAAAAAACCTGTTATCTTCATGATTACATGACGGGACTGTAATTGAGACTCAAACATAATAACATTTTATCAAGATATATATTTACTAACATTAGTTCTATACAAACTAGAAATGTTATTCCTTTCTTAGACATGTGTGGACCAACTGGAAAAATATAAAAAATAACCTTTTAAAACGAATATTGTCGTTACCGCAGAATATAGCCAATCCTGCACCATATTTATTATCAGGATAGCATTAAAACTCTTCAATAGCATATGTCTTCAGCAAGAATCCAGTACAGAGAAGAGACTTGCAAACCGACAGATAGCTGTAAAATCGTTAAGAAGTGCGAGTTGGTTAATAGAAATAAAGAATTTTTTATGGACATACTAACTTGAAATATTAATTAATCTTAAACAACCCATTGTCAAAGCAAAAGTGAAAAAATAATGTATATCAACAAGTAGTAAACGTAACAAAAATGAATATAGTAGATGTTTCATAGCTCTGCAAATCATTGAAATAGATGAACAAAGAAGCGTATACTCCAGGAAGAATCCATCCAATACTGAATATGCCCTCGGTATCAACGCACGAACTATACGACTACCGGTGAAAATGAAACTGCTACATGGGACACATATATATTGTTTTTTTTATAACTTGATTCATAAATTATATCCGTCATTTATCAACATGAATTACGCGGATAGGCTTAAAACCATGCTAACTGACAAACACGTAATAAGAAAAAGTGCCTTATTTATTCGAAATTATCTTTTTAGGTCAAATAAGCTAATTCTTAATGTGTAGATAAAAAGAAATACAGTTTATCAAAAATGAATTTCAAATATATGAGTTTACTTTAAGATGAAAATGACTATAATTTATTAAAAAGAGAAAATATTTCTATTAAATATGTATATACTTAGAAATTAAATTAAAATTGAAATAAAATGCCATTCTTTTTTAAAGAATATTTATGTTTATTGTGACTCATAAGCCATACCAGATGAATATTCAAAGTTCGAGTTTCCCCAATTGTTCTATGCTCAGGGGGTTCAAAAGGTCAAATACACTAACAATTCAATTACGCTGTCATTCAAATTTTGATTACGTCTTATTATTCATGTTAACAATATTTGTACTTTTGTATAAAATAGCATGTGTCACATTAATAAAGATTTACTACTACTATATCTTCAATCGACAAGTGTTGCAATCAACACAAACTGCCTTCTGTGACATGCTGCGACTGAGGATATGCAACATTTCATATTCGACTGTAATACGCTAGAAACTGTCAAAGCACCTATTATGAATGAATTAAAACTAGAATCCAAAACAGTATGAAAGGAGAAATTTGCAAATCGTCGAACACAATAAATACAAAAGATATTGCAGACTCGGTTTGATTGAGACGATGAACGATAGTGAAAAGTGCTTACTACCGTTCACGCCCTCTAACCCAGGGTTGAGCAGAACTCAATATTTAAAATGCTAATAGTACATAAAATTGAGCCATCCCGAAGATGATATACATATGACGGTGAACATGGAACCTTCAGTGCGGTATTTTCACACAAGTGCATGGCCAGCGGAGTATGGTCCCAGTTTCTAACAAAACGCGTTGCCTTAAAAGAGAAAACAATGGGTGAAATAAACAAAATGGAATTAAGCTGAGAAGAGGTTATGAAGCCTGCGTAGCCTGCCTGCAAGTCTACAATTTTGAAAGAGTTTAAAGATGTTAATAGATGTGATCAGATAAGGATAATACTAGTATGTACTCAACGTTGTGTATGCAACAGTTCATGCACGCATGACAGCAATTTGTTTAACTACATTCCTCCTCACACACCCACGACCCAGCCCCTACAGTATCCATATTGCATATATTGATATATTTCACCATTATCATATCGGTATATTGTATATAGAAAACGATTAATTTAACTTCAATACAGCATAGTTTCTCTCTACATCAAAATCTGCTAACCATGCTTTAAAACATTTTTTGAGCTTACCCACATTTTTGGGATGCACCAAACCTCTCTATTACCCTACTGTCATCCTAATAAAACTGAAACTGGACAGTGTAAATAAAGATATCCCCGTTATATACTCTAACAAACAAGGCAGCATTAATAGGCACTATAGGTATAACATAAATGATCAAGTAAATAAGAATATAAAAGCAAACACATAGAAAGCCACAAAATAAGTACTCAGTGACTTGGCAGAAGCCAACAAGAGAACAAACCATTAAAGGGTACGACAAGACAAGATTTAAGACAAGAATCAAAGGCTACCGTCGTTAGAGGATATAGGTAGACGTCATCATAGGCTCAACAATCTGTCCTGTCATCTCACAATCAAAGAGGAAAGCAAAGTGGCCAACGGTAAATGGGTCAACACTAAACATGCATTACGTTGCAAAATTATAGGGTCATACCCTTTTTTGATAACATTTTTAACAAGTTTAATAAAGTTTCATGTTAGAAAACTAATGAATTTGAAATTATAGTGAAAGTGATGGTATATCTTGGTTAGTTTCTCTGGATGTGGACTTTATTGTTAGAGATTTACTTTTGATGGGATGTAGTTTTGTTTACACTGTCTTGTCTATTTGGGCGCTGAAGACAGGATAATAGCGAGGATTGTGCGCATATAAAATCGATTCAAGCTAACCAGTAGACCTTATTGCCTACTGACCGTTCCAAGTCGGTAACCCTGTCTTCACCACCCTTTCTGTTGTTTTTTGTCTCTTTCATTGTAGTTTCAAGTCCTTGTTTGCAGTACAGTGCGGACCTACGATGCCATTGCGTTCGGACGCTGTGGTTTCTATAGGACCCTATATATCACTGGGCAGTATTTAAGGTTATTATCTTTGAAAAGTTAGCTACCATCTGCTTGCAAATCTGCATGAACTAAAATTAGAAGCTAAGTTCGGTCAGTGTCAAAAAACGCGGTTGATTTTGCTAAAAACGCTCATGTTTGTGTCTATGAATAGATATTCAATATAAAAATAACACAAGCTGGAAAATAACGCACAACGAGTGTTTAAATCACACAAAAAAAGCACTGACTCGATAATTTGATACCGCCGTAGGCACTGTAGTCCTGACAAACACAGCAGTGCTGTTAATGATAATAGATGAACAGGTTTAATTTAACAATGAAATGAAAATAAATCTTGAGAGCAATACATGCAAATTAGAAACTTTCTAGATTAGATTTTTGTCTAGCGAACTATTTTAGCATCTTAGGTCCAGGATGTACTTCTTGATCGATCTGCCCCCACCATAGGCTAGCACTCGTAAATGTCAGCAGAAGGAGGATACACAAGAAGGGAGTTAATTCATGTAGAAGAAGACATAGGATGCGAGTATACAGGGCATTGTCGCACAGGTTGCATGGGTTGGAGGTATGTTAATGTGAACGTCTTACAAACATGTACTTAACACCAAACCAGGTATAGCGAACTAAATGAAGAGATGTTTGGCATCTTAAGGTCCGTAATACAGTAAAACATGCAAAACTGAATAATAATATAAATAAAAAACAGACTGTGAATGATAGATATTACATGCCAAAGAATTGACGATGTAAGTCATAGATCCAAACTGTCATTCCGAAATATATAGGAGCATGCCATTTGATCAATTAAAATCGCATCAGGTATTTATACCTTTAGATGATATAAAAGTCGAACATGAAATGTAGCATTCAAGGGCTCTGCCCCACAAGCAGCCCAAATATACAGTAAAACACATGGTCAATGCTTGTGGCCAAATTGAGCTTGGACATTGGTTGGGGTGATGGGGGAGGAGGGGGAGTTTTCGGATATTAATGGATCTATGAATTCCAATTTGATACTAATAGCTACATTTCATTGGTGACTTGAATCATATGATCATTGCAAACTTGATAATTGAATCTTTAATCATTAATAATCGAAAATGTCAGATATTTTGCGATGTCGACCAAGGTGTGCGGATAAGATATTAGTAGGGAGAATTTGAAAAAAATAAATGTGTTTTAAATGCACCTTTTACCAAAGTAGTTGTATATTGTTAGAATAATACGATTTTGGACAATATTCAACTTGCGCATGATTTTGCAAAGATTACACGCTAATACAGTTACTACTGAAAACAAGAATGTAATCTTAGTGAACAGGACAGAAACAACTGAAAACTAGAATGTTAATCGTACAGTTGTCAAAAAAAACTGTGTAACAATATCTCACTTCATGATTCACTCTAGGTTCCAGTGAGTGTAACAAAAATTACAGATAAAACACAGTTATAAGTATATATAACAGCTGACAATTCTAATAGATTAATAGTCCTAGCAATAAGAAGTATATGCAGAGCTCCAGATAATATAAGGATTTGGTTTTTATTCATACCTTTTACAAATAAGCTCAATGATTCAAAATCATTATATCCTTACTTATAAACTTACTACACAATCTCTAAACTCTAAAGTCATGAGTATAAGAGTTTAATACATATTGTCATTGTAAACTTATGAATATTGGTCTATTATTTTGTAAGCAGGAGTAGTGTGAGAGTTTTTCTTTTGTTTTACTCAACCTGATGTTAATCTGAACTTTTCTTTTAAAAAAATTGAATTCATAATTGTTTTCTCATGTTTATAGATGCACCCCGGAATATTTCCATCAGTCCGTCTGTCCGGGCTAAGGGATTGGGTATATGGGGCTACAAGAGAACCAGTAACCCTACGTTTTATTCATACTGTGGAGTTATGGTTATAGTACTGCATCATACGGGATTTATATCTACGAGCGTATTCTTTTTCCTAAACTTGTAACGATGTTAAAGACTTCAATAATCGTAATAAAGTTATTACAAGTAAACCTCTTCAGCAAGTTTGTCACTATCACAAGCTTCGTTGATCGTTCTCAAAGATCTATCACCCCAACAAAGGCCTACCTGAGCATTGCAACACCAACCTTAAACATGTATGTAACTATTAATGTCAACGCCTTTATTGTATGAAGACATGATCTATGCACTGTGCAATTTAAGGGTACTGACGACTTTACACAATCAGGAAAATATTCAGAAAAGAATACGATCATTTAGTATTACAATACACTTCATGTTTAGTGATTGACCTCTCTAAATTCAATCCCCACGCTTCACTTTCTCTTATGAAATGACTGTACAACCTCGTGGTACCCTATGCTTGCACTTTCTGAAAACCATTATATGGGGAGGTAGTTGAACGAATTTTTGTCCCTCAAGTTTTTTGTTGTACCCTAGATATTTTTTCTCTTAGACTTCTCTCGGCTTTGGGGTTTCTTATTATATATCGTTTGCTTATATCTCTGGATGCTGACTTCATTGTTATACAATTTTTTTAATGGGATGCACACACCAGTAGTGTTATTAATTATTGGTCCTTTGCGATCATCATCAAGCCTAATATGTTGTGGCTTTTAAGAAGAATGCATCTTAAGCAGGTGCTACGGAGCGTGAGAGGTGTTCCACTTTATAGCCTCAATTAAACCGAGTCAGCTTTTTTCTCTCTTGTTTTTGTATGTTGCTTCCAATGGATCCCTTTTTCATTATGTACTGGCATTCACACTACAGTTTGTTTTGTGCTGTGTGGCGGCTGTAAAAAGTCGTCCCAACTAGAAGTCAGTAGTGTTATTACTTACTGGTCCTTTGGGATCATCAAGACCAATCTGTTTCGCTTTAAAGTAAAACACTGCTCCTGCCAGTGCTAGGTGGCCGTGAGAGGTGTAGCACCTCATATTACCTCTCAAGAACAGACTCAATAAAATCGAGTATGTTACGTTTGTTTCTTGCGTGTGTTTGTTCCTTCCAGGGGAACTTTTAAGAAGAATACCGCTAGAGCAGGTGCTTATGTTTGCGGTCTTGCATACTTTGCTTCCATTTGTGATTGTTTGGTATGCGTGTTTTGGTTGACTGTGTTCTGTAAATGCTCCATTTTCTGTTCTACTATTATACCTACATTTTTGTGATAAATAAACTCGATGTAAGCTAAACAGTAGGCCGTATTGCCTACTGACCGTTCAAAGTCGGTAAACATGTATATTACGTGTTGTGTTGTGTATTGTTATGTTACAAATTAATCATTTGATTTAATGTCTTGTACAGTGTGTACCTACGGGTTTCATTAAATTTGGAAGCTTCGATTGTTTAAGTAACCAAGAAAACGTCAAATTATCAAACTCTGATAGATCATGTAAACTGCAATGTGCAAGCAAATATGACCTCTATCGATGTTCCTCACTTAGGATAAACAATCACTTTTTTATATTCTTTTACCCAAAAAACAATCTGATCACGGCCTAAATTGTCACAAAATACTGTATCAAATCGGTTCTACATATCTGTAAATGAACAATATCTGATTTGCACAATGAGATATAATCAAACGAAGTGTAGACACTTGGTCATCTTGTACGTACACTAGATTTTCTGTTTGGCTGTATCAGCTGTAGTTGTTCAGTACAATTCTGGTTATATTCTGAGGTGTATCTATTAATGTATGTTTATATATCTTTACAACAAATGTTAAGTGTATTGTATGGTAATTTCTCTGCATGTGGACTGAAGAGATTCCTTTTGATAGGATATACTTTGATTTACACTGTCTAGACAATCTGGGCGCTGAGGACAGGATAATAGTGAGGGTGTATACACATAAAATCGATTTGAGCTAACCAGTAGGTGACCGATCCAAGTATGTATAACCAGTAGGTGACCGATCCAAGTATGTAAGTCTTCACCATTCTTTGTGTTGGGCATTGTCAGTATAAAAATCGAATGTTTACGTATGTTTACGTTGCTGTTAGTGTTTGCAATGTCCTTTGCATTGTATATGTATCTTGCTCTTAGTTGTTGTATTGTCCTTTGCGTTGCATATGTATGTTGCTCTTAGTTTCTGCAGTGTCCTTTGCATTGTATAATTATGTTGTTCTTAGTTTGTGATGCAGTGCGGACATACGGCGCCATTGCGTTTGGGTGCTGTGGTTTCTGAAGGACCATTTTTCTCATTTTTGAATATAAAAGGCAAACATTTTCGCATACGATCGCACAGGGTAAAGTATGACCAACAGTCAAAATAGATTACTTCTGAAATTGATTCTATAAAGACAATATATCGATACGAATCATGTTATAGGATCACGATTAATTAGTATTGCTACCTCTCATATTACGGATAGTATTACTTATATATGTGTTCAAAGTATAAATAATTCATTTTGTTCAGAAAAAAAATTAACTGAAAAAGTAGATCGAAAAAATCAAAAAATCTAACAGGCATTCAAGGACGACAGTCAACCACAAACACATTTACAGAAACAAATAACAACGCTAAAGATGAATAAAATGCAAGATAAAACATCACAAACACAAAAGGGTTGACAATAGGGCTACTGCCTTGGAGCGGTCGTCGGCAAAAACGGCCGCTGGGAGTTTAAACCAGGTTCTAGGGTGCACCAAACCTCCCTCTTACCCTATTGTCATCCCAATAAACGTAACAGTGTAAATAAAGACATCCCCGCCAGGTTATAATCTCTAACAAACAAGGCAGCATTGAAATATTGTTAAAAGCGACGTTAATTAAACACCATACATACATAGACTGCCTAGTTTGGGACATTTCTTCATATAAAAAAGAAAAAGGTAAACGGATTATGTTTAATAAGATGGACTAAAGGTGACGTTACGAACCATATAGTGTTGTCTTGAGAATGAGAAAAAGATTACGCTGTTAAAATGTTTTTTTGTTCTGAAGTATATGATGTGGATCCACATA
Organism: Cyrtodaria siliqua; assembly: GCA_037043455.1. Lineage (NCBI taxonomy): Eukaryota > Metazoa > Mollusca > Bivalvia > Adapedonta > Hiatellidae > Cyrtodaria > Cyrtodaria siliqua. The sequence continues at coordinate 33,389 of JAWPHD010004445.1, read as the reverse complement.
GATAAACTTAATTTGCGTCTGTTTTTAAACATCAATATAAGATATTGACAGATTTATTGGGGTGTGAGAATAAATAAATCAGTCTGTATTTGAAATCAATCCCCACTATAGGGTATTATGGTGCATGTATTCATTACCGCCAACATATCCCTGACATGCGTAAGATGTATAACACAAGAAAGGGAGTTGCCTATGATATATATACATTCCTCTATCGGTAAAGTGATTTGTGGGGCTTTGATTGAGTGGCTATGTACGAGTGCTAAATGATTTGCCAATGATATGAGAAGAAAAAAGAGCATGATGTGTAGATAAGGTGACGGGGTTTAACTGCGGTAAAGGTAGATTTTGAAGGAGTAGCCTACGATTGAATAACTGACGCTAATTCACCATTAAATTGCATTACATGGCTTGTGTCATCCGGTGTGAAATTTAAAAATCATGCACGGTGGGTAAAACGAAAGATCAAATATGTGTAAAACGATAATGTTTAATTATAATATATAATATTACAAAAGCAGTAGTATGGAGAGATTTGTCAGTAAGGGGCATCAGCAGCACCATAGATATGTTGGACAGCCGCACTTTAAATAGCACCATAACTATATTTGACAGCACTATCATAAACATGTTTGACAGTAACACAATACATATATTTGACATCAGTACCATAAATATATGTGACAGTAACAACATACAGATATTTAACAGTAGTACCATATATATAATGTACTGCAGCATAATAAATATATTCGACAGCAACAGCATACGACAGAAGAACCTTAAATATAATTGACAGCAGCTCCAAAACAATTTTCGACAGTAGCAACATAAATATTTTCGACAGGAGCACCATAAGTATATTTGACAGAAGCACCATATATATATGTATTCGACAGAAGCACCATATATATATATTCGACAGAAGCACCATTACAATATTTAACAGCAGCATCATAACAATTGTTTGCAGCAGCATTATACATATATTTAAAAAAGAATCATGCATATACACTGCTCAAAAATATTAACGGATTGCTTGTCGATTTTCCATATGGTTACGTCTTAACACCTTTTTGACGGCTTGGCTTTTCCTAAATGCCTTTCTGTCCCTGACACTTCACAGGATCGGAAGGACTGTAATTCTGCTTTGCAACAAAAGTTTAATGTCTTGATAAGCATTTGGCATAAAAAAGAGTATGATAATGGACCTTTGGAAACGGTCGAAAACGACACATACGAAATATTGCAGTCTCGGTTTGATTGAGACTGTTCTCAATAAAAACCGGGTTTGTACAGAAAGACATTTAGGAAGGCCGGGCCGTCAAAATGGTGCATTTAACACGTAACCATATGAAAAATCGACAAGCAATCCTTTAAAAAAAATTGAATATTTGACAGCATTTATTGATCAACAATAAGGAGTATCGGTCACAGATCACGTGAATATGGGGAGAACAATAACACAAAACTGTCTACTATTTGAGTTCATTGATCCAACGGTCATGCGAACGTCCTTGATTGAGTGCAACAATAACAAGCGATGACAAGGAATGTGTGTAACATAATTACCAATATTCCACTAGGCTAAACAGCCCGTGAGAAAACATATATTTAAATACAAACAAGGGAAACAGTGTAATGAATAATAACAATATGTATATAAACACATCAATTATGCACGCGCACAAAATGAAAACAATTAAATGCAAGAGGAACATGTTAAAAAAAAAATGGAAAGAACGACAAATAACCAAAAAATCCAACATGTTCCGTATTATTTACAAGTGTCACGGGAAATACGTGTTTGTTGTCACATATACATAGAGGATCTTACATTCGTGACTGTGTATTATTGATTTTAATAAACGAGTTGGATAAAATGATAGGATACGAGGCTCTGCCGAGTATCCTATCTTCTTATCCAACGAGTGTATTAAAGTCAATAATACACAGTCACGAATGTAAGATTCTATTTATCACATAACACACTTATGACGTGATAGTGTCACGTTAATGTTGTTAATTTACCGTGTAACAGTGTGTACGTCGGCAATTTGTAAGAGAAATCGTTACACGCCTGTAATGCGTTCGCGCTATAAATAATGCGACAAATTAAACCAAATTAAACGTTACTAACATGCATTTTACAAAATTTCAAATAATGATAAATATTTAACGTTATTTTCATCCCACATGGATTGTATGACATTCATTGATCTATTTTTACCTTAAACACACGTGCTTCTTATACCGTGTTGAAGATTGTGTGCTCATCCCCTTTTTCCCCCATTTTAATAGGGTTTTCCTATTGAACCTCTTTTAACCGTTCGTAAGTTTACACATATTATTTCTTATGGATCTTTGATACGAGTCACTAATAACTACTAATTGATCCTTATTTCGCTTTTCACAAAATGGTATTACTTTCGAAATTACATAATTATACGAGTCTTCTAGTAAAAACAAAATAATTTCTTCACCTCTTCGGTTACACTCTGCGTCATCAATACAAATTCCACAAAATAACTCTTCATTCCTTAGAACTAAAAAAAAAAGTGATATATTGTCCTATAGAAACTACAGCGTCCGAACGCAATGGCATCGTAGATCCGCACTGTACTGCAAACAAGGACTTGATAATACAATGAAAGAGACAAAAACAACAGAAAGGGTGATGAAGACAGTGTTATCGACTTGGAACGGTCAGTAGGCAATAAGGCCTACTGGTTAGCTTGAATCGATTTTATATGCGCACAAACCTCGCTATTATCCTGTCTTTAGCGCCCAAATAGACAATACAGTGTAAACAAAACTACATCCCATCAAAAGGAATTATATAACAATAACGTCCACATCCAGAGAAACTAACTAAAGAAACACATACAAAATAATAAACATCTCAGGATGTATCCAGAATCGTACTGAACAACCATAGTAGTTGCAGCTAAAGAGAAAACCTATCTAGGGTACGACCAGAAAACTCGAGGGACGAAAGCTCATGCACCCACCTCCCTTAGTTGGGGTTTCAGTAGGTACAATCATAGAGTCCCAAGAGGTAGTCCAGTCATCGCACAAGTAAAAAGTGAAGCGTAATGACTGACTGTAGAGGGGTCAATCAATAAACATGCAGTGCGCTGTAAAACCAAAGGGTTATATTCTTTTCTGAAGAACTTCCTGATTAAATTTGTAAAGCGGTCAGGAAACCCGTCAGACCCCTTTAACTTTCGAAGTTTATAGACCACATCTCCATAAAATGAGGGTTGTGATATGCCTAGTCGCAGAAGTGTTTTAAGGTTGATGTTGTACTAAACCATGTGTACGCTTTTGTCACAGGATGACCCTAGTGGTTGGGGCTAACTCAGGAAAGAATCAATGACGGTGAATGCATTTACTTAAGTTTAATGCAACTTTTAAAATATGTTTAATATATATACAAATATCTAAAAAAACAAGCGAATACACAAATGAACTATGAAAAGAGTGTTCTCATGAACGTTTAAGACGTTCTTAGTATTGTTATAAATACTGAATGTATAAGACACTAAAGTGTTGTTAAAGTTATAACAGAGTTGATTTATGATCTAGCGCGATAAGTGTGATGCGCGAGAGCTCATGAAGATGATGATGCGCGAATCCAATGGGTGATTGTCATCAAATGCCTTCTGTAAGGGTTGATGACGCGATGTAATGATGGTTAACCTCCACTGAGATTGTGGGTGATGTTCCTCCAGTGAGGACTGATAACGGGCCCACCTTGTGTCCCGGGGGTTGTCGCTAATAAAACCTGGCCATGCTGCGCAGGTACGGGGACCGTCTCCACAGCTCGTTACGTTATCCGTATACGCTTAGCTCCACTCCGAAATATCCCAACCTGGATGGCTTATTTCCAACCCTGGATGGCTTACTCCAACCCTGGATGGCTTAGGCTGTAATTATACATACGTTTTAGATGTCGGTTGACAAACATAACAATCTTGCATAATTATCATTACCCAAACAAATCATTATTCCATAAATATATGTAAGCTGTACTAATGATGAGTAGCAATGTATACATATTCTACAACGCCATGTATACGCCATGTACGTCGCTGTTAATCAATGCCCCTAATACATGTAATATAAACATTATCAAATCACTCGTATATTACACTGAAAGTTATGCATGCACGCATGTCAACTAATGACCACATTATACAACGCTATGCATACGCGTCGAACATTTATCCTAGTCACTCATCTCATTGTTAACTAATGTTAACAATCGTGTATTACAATCACTGAGTTATACGCCAACGTTAACTAATGCACCTATTATCCACTGTTATCAAATTAATATTGTTCTATAATTAATGATCAATTACAATAATTACATCTAATAAAGTAACTTCAAAATCATATGCTAGTCTAAAGTTAATGTTTGAGAAACATCAATGCTAACCGGATGTCGTAACCGCCAACCAAGATGGCGCCGCCCACTGAATACAAATGTACGATAAAAGTTTTAATAAAATAAATACTAACCACATGTTGCCTGTGAATTTTGCCGTCCAACCTCTACCAACAAACAAAGTAACTATCGATCAATCCCGGCAAGAACTAGAAGACAATGGGTTTTATAGCAAACATTACGCCCAAACCATTATTTCCCCCGTTCAGTCCGTGACAAACGTGGCTAAATCTGCAGTATGGAATCTACACGAGAGGCCCCTTATACAATTTTGCCGTTTAAGGAAGATAGACCTATACGTTTACATGCATTAGCACAAAACTAAACTTATTACACGGCCTCTCAAGCGACCACTTAAAATGTGCACGCTTTTACGTGTTACATGAATATATCATGAATTTGTTTCAACTCGAACAATAGATTAGGGTGTAACGGACAACTTACAAGAGCTATGTACGACCAATACGCTCTACCCGTGACATTTTGTGACAGCCTTACACCTTTAAATCTTCATTCGGCAACCTCGTTTCATGTTCCTTCTAACAATCCTACCAGGAATTTTAATAACTTCTCAAAAGTTTCAGTTACTCCTCTTGGATCACCTGTTTTGAGGAAATACCATATACAATCTCCTTCCATAAATCGTTTAGTTCATTCAAGACGCATGGTGTTTCCCTCTATTAGTAAGTGCAATGCTAAGAGGTACAGTTGTTGCAATTATTTATCTTGCAAGTCCACCATTAAAGTATGTCAATTCTTTTTCTTTTTTTTTCTTTTTTTTTTTTGAGCCGTTTAATCTCTCCGTCAGTAGGTGGAGCAAGGGTCGGGGAGGACCATCTCTTACCACATCTTTCAATATCTTTACATTTACATGCAATATTCATATGAAATAATATTTTAGCATAATGAAATTAATACAGACAAGATTCATGAATTGTACAGTTGAGGCAGGTAACATATGATTATAGGAAGAAAAAAAAATTCTGTTAAAGAAAAAAACAAAAAAACACACACTCTTTTACCCAACAGTTGAATGCTGTACAATGGCCCATCTTCTTATGTAAATATTTCATTTGATTTAATTGATTTACGAATTGTCAGTGTCTTGGTTTTGCTCTAAAATTGCTCCGGAGGAATGCATTTTCTAAAATAATTTGTAACTCTACAGTTGATTGTTCTTCACTTGTGTTAAAATACACATGCTTTTTCTGACAGATTCAGATTTATGTGTTTTGTCAAAAAGAAAGTCTTTATCTGTTTTTAAAAATTCTGAGATGAAGGACAGGTCCAAAACATATGAACTATAGTCTCGTCTTGGTGGCAAACGATATTCAAAACTCAGTTTCCATTTTTTCTCCCAAAAGTTTCAGTATTTTCGTAAAAATGCAAGTATAAATTACATTTTAAAAGAAATGGTTGATAAAATATAGGTACCAATGGTTCCTACAATGAGTAAATTTAACTTTTTGACTGAAAACCGTGAAAAAATGACAACGTTATCCTTATTTGTTTTGACACATTGAAAAGGTTGGTCGAGCATCAGCAACAAACGGCTATAGATATCTCAAAGACGCTTTGCACCTTGGGTTGGGACCACTTTGGAATCTTCTTCAGATGTGGACGTTTCCGCCATGTTTTCTAATGCGAACGTTATTCAAAAGTCAAGTGGGTTCCCCGCATTGTTTTATTAACGTTACTGTTCAACGGGTTGAATATATAATTTATGATAATGATACTAAAAGCTTTAAAATAAAAGCTAGACATATTGCGGAACTTAAGTGAACAAAAAACTTGCAGACGCCATATCCACTCGGCCTTAATGACAATTTTTGTCAACAAGGAAATATTGCAAAAGATCCTAATATTGACATTTTTTCTATATTTTCTATTCGAAAGTGTAACTCTAGGTCGTAGGTCGTACTCTAGGTCGTACACGTAATGGTAACATCAAACGTAAATCGCGTGTAACTATGTCAGTGGCTGATTTACATACTAATTAATAAACAGTTTGGAAAGCACTCTATGCCTCTTTGTCCATTTCCTCACTTAAGTTGATCGACGAGGAAGCAGACACACATTTGATTTGTACAGATCCCTTGTATAAATAACACTGCTTCAATAATTCAAAGCTACACACAACATGTGCTCCGACCCCACATTGACAAGGAGTCTGATCACGTCAGGCATTTTCTAAAAACACTTAATAAGAGCATTGATCGCATTGGCATGTCAAGAATTTTTCGAGATAATCATGTAATTGATTACATTCCTAAATATTTAAAACATTCGGAAAGTTCTGTAATTTGTAAATATAAAAACCAATTAGAGAAATATTATTTTCAACTACAACAAAATAGTTTCTGACCTTGATATAGTAATTTACAGTCCTAAGGAATGTAAGTGTAATACATCAAAATTATACTATGCTCCAGCAGGTCATGTCATCACTGGTAATTTTGGTAGTAGACGTTATTCTGCATCTGTTTTCTAAAGATCTCTTTCTATTTGGAAAATATCAATTTTTAAAATTATAGATACGTATATTAACTTTTAAAATGCTAACCCCGCCTTACGTCCTCCGAGACCTAGGTTGTCGTTTTCGAATTTAAAATCGGGAATTCAAGAATTTCATAATAAATTTGTTTTAGTTCCTGTGATGAAACAGCTAATAATTTAATTATTGTTTGATGAGTACATTACGTCAATGTTTTATCTCTGGAACTCGGTAGCACTAATTCGTATACTCCAGTGCAATCTACTGAGGATGATGTTGTTTCCACACACATCACTCGGTGCACTACTTTCAAGGCTGGAGAAGACGAAAAGCAAAACAAACTGCCAACTATGGACTTGATTTCGAATTCTAGTGCATGCACCACCACAAACATCTCCAAGATTTAAACTTCTTGTCTTACTGCCGTTAAAGATGTTGAACAATATTGTGCTAAACCTTAAGAAAAATTAATTCAGGAGATGTTCTTGATAAAATTAATAATATATATTCCAAGGAACTTCAACTCAACAAAGCTAACATTTCTGATACTGTCGCTTCTTTTCTTGATTTAATTCTCTCTATTGAAAATGGCGAAATAATTAGTAAAATCAATGACAAGAGAGATCGTTTTAATTTTGAAATTGTTAATTATCCCTATTTAGATGGGGATGTTCCCCGAACAACTTCCTATGGGGTCTATGTTTCTCAACTTTCTCAACAGACTCAATAAAACCGAGTCTGCTGCTTTATTCTCTTAATTGTTTCTATTGCTCCCAAAGGATCACCTTTATCAGTATTTATTAACATTCACACTAGCGTTCGTTTAGTGCAGTGTGGCGGCTGTAAAAAGTCTCCCCGTACTACGAATCAGTAGTGTTATTTTTACTGGTCCATTGGGACCAGCGAGCCCAATATATGTGGCTTTGAAGTAGAATACTGCTTAAGCCGGTGCTAGTGGGCGTGAGAGGTGTTGCTTCTTTCATTAATTCTCATGAACAGACTCAATAAAACCGAGTCTGCTGCTTTATTCTCTTAATTGTGTTTGTTGCTCCTAAAGGATCACCTTTATCAGTATGTATTATATGTTTCTATAGAGCTTGTAGCCGTGTTGAGGACTTTAATATTCGTAATATTTGTATAACTAAAAAGCTACTCCAGCAGGTCTACCGTTACCATGAAATTCGAAAAAACTTTGCAAAATTGTATTATCGTAACCCTAATCTACTCAAAATATAAAAGTTATTTAAGAACTCTTCTTCGAAAAGGACTATCACAGCCTGACTTCTATTAGGACCATACGCCACTGGACATATAATGTTGACAGTTAAATAGTATGTGCACCGCCATAGGCATGCCATCTTCGGGATGGTTAAACATTCTGTGCTATTGATTTTATTAATATTGTGTTCTGCTCTACCCGGGGCTAGGGGGCGTGAACGGTAGCAAGTATATTTCACTATCGTTCATGAACAGCTCAATCAAATCGAGACTGTAATAGTTCGTATTTATCGTGTTCGGACGTTTCCAAAGGTCCACTCTCATATTCTTTTCTATGGTGGTGTGATTTACAAACTTCGCCACTATGCTTTCCCGTTTGATTGTGCGATGACCAGACAGATTGTGGACCCTATGGTGACGTCTACCTAAATCTTTATAGGACGGTAACGTTTGATGCTTGTCTTTAATTTTGACTTTTCTCACCCTTAACGGTGTGTTCTCTTGTTCTCTGCCAAGCCATTGAGTACTAACTTTGTGGCTTTCTAGGATTTTTTATATCATATATATATATATATAACATGATCATTTGTGTGTTTTACTTCTATTGCCTATTAATACTGCCTTGTTTGTTTGAGATTATAACCTGGCGGGGATATATTTATTACAATGTCCCATTTATTGGGATGACACTATGGCAAGAGTGAGGTTTGTTGCAGCCTAGAACCTACAGCGGCCTTTTTTACCACTGACCGTTCCAAGGCGCCATGAACTATTCTCTAACCAACAAGGCAGCACCAGCAGGCAATATAAGCAAAACACAAAGATACTCGTGCACATATAAACACAAAATAGCCTAGAAAGCCACAAAGAAGGTACTCAATTCAATGACTTGGCGGAAGCCAGAGCAACAAGAGAATAAATCATTTAGGGCACGATAAGGCAAGACTGCAGACAAACATCAAACGTCACTGTCCTTTTGGGCTTTAAGCAGCCTGTCCGGTCATCACACACTTAAAGAGGAAAGCATAGTGGCGAACTGTACATTGTGATAGTCCTTGTCGCAGAAGAGTTCTTAAATTACTTACTTTATTTTGAAAGAAGATCAGGGTTACGTTAATAAATAATAACATTTTGCAAAGGTTTCAGGAAGTTTATGGTAACGGTAGCCCTGATGGAGTAGCTTTTTATTTATACAACGATTACGAATATTAAAGTCCTCAACTCGAGTACAAGCTCGAGAAAAACAAATAAGTTGAGGCACATAGACCTCTTAAGAAGTTGCTCGAGGAACATCCACATCTAAATGGGGATAATTAACAATATAAAAATTAAAATCATCTCTCTTGTCTTAGATTTTGCTAATTATTTCACCATTTTCAATAGAGAGATGTAAATCGAGAAAAGAAGCGTTAGTATCAGAAATATTAGCTTTGTTAAGTTGAAGTACTTTAGGATATATATTAATAACCATAGTAAAAATGAAAGGGTTGTCAATGTTCAATATGTCATCCAGATACCGAGAGGTGTCATTAAATGCTTCAATAACATCTGCCTGGATATCTGGTGAAAGACTCTTTCATAGCAATATAAAAACAAATCTGCGACAATGGGTGCAAAGTTCGTATCCATAGGGATACCAACAATTAGTTTATAAACGGTAGTTTCATACCTGACGAAAATATTATCTAATAGAAAAAAAGTGATTTACAAACTTCATGGCAAGTCCACATAGTGTAATTGTCCAAACTGCCGTTAGTAAAACACGCTTTAATATTGTAACAGGCCAAAATTGTAGTATTTTCCCTAACAAATGTTTTTTGAATGAGAGCAATTAGCTTTTTGAATGAGAGCAATGAGTTTGTCTTTGATAAGGTTGTGTGGTAAAGAAATATAAAAAGATCTGACAGGGAAAGTAGCATTCAAGGAGGACAGTCAACCACAAAACACAGAAACAAACACGCAAACAGACAAACAAGAAGGCACAAGCAATAATGAATGCAAACGACATCACAAACACAAAAGGGTTGACAATAGAGCTACCGCCTTGGAACGGTCAGTGGCATAGTAGGCCCCTATGGGTTTAAACAGGTTCTAGGGTGCACCAAACCTCACACTTACCCTACTGTCATCCCATTAAAACAGGAGAGTGTAAATAAAGAAATCACCGCCATGATCTAATCTCTAACCAACAAGGCAGCATCAATAGGCAATATAAGTAAAACATAAATATGCTCGTGTAAATATAATACAAAAAACAATAGCCTAGAAAGCCACAATGAAGGTACTCAATGACTTGGCAGAAGCCAGAGCAGTAAGAGAATACACCATTAAGGGCACGACAAGAAAAATCATAGACAAACATCAAACGCCACCGTCCCAATGGGCTTTAGGTAGGCGTCATCATAGGGTCCACAGTCTGTCCGGTCATCGTACAATTAAAGAGGAAAGCATAGTGGCGAACTGTAAAAGGGTCCACCACAAAGCATGCAGTACGTTGCAAAATGATAGGGTCATAACCTCTTTTGATAAACTGTTTAACAAGTTTAACAAAGATAGTATGAAAGTGATCATGACCAAGAATCTTACGAAGTTTATAAATCACATCACCATAGAAGTCAGGCTGTGATAGTCCTTGTCGCAGAAGAGTCCTTAAATTACTTTTATATTTGGAAAGAAGATCAGGGTTACGATAATAAAATTTTCCAACGGTTTTACGAAGTTTATGGTAACGGTAACCCTGATTGAGTAACCTTTTAGTTATACAAAGATTACGAATATTAAAGTCCTCAACTCGAGTACAAGCTCTAGAAAAACGAATAAGTTGAGACACATACACCACATAAGAAGTTGCTCGGGGAACATCCCCATCCAAGTGGGGATAATTAACAATGTCAAAATTAAAATCATCTCTCTTGTCGTAGATTTTGCTAAATATTTTACCATTTTCAATCGAGAGATCTAAATCAAGAAAAGAAGCGTTATTATCAGATATATTAGCTTTGTTAAGCTGAAGTTCTTTATGATAAATATAATTAACCATAGTTGGAAAGAAAGGGTTGTCAATGTTCAATATGTTATCCAGATACCGAGAGGTGTCAGTAAAGGCTTCAATAACATCTGCCTGGGTATCTGGTGAAAGACCCAACATGATATCCCTTTCATAGCAAAATAAGAACAAATCTGCGACAAGTGGTGCACAGTTCGTACCCATAGGGATACCAACAATTTGTCTATAAACGGTGGTTTCATACCTGACGAAAATATTATCTAATAGGAAGATGAGTGCTTCACAAACTTCATAGCAAGTCCACATAGTATAATTGTCTAAACTGCCGTTAGTAAAAAACGCTTTTATATTATTACATGCCAAAAATTTAGTATTTTCTCTAGCGAATGTTTTTTGAATAAGAGAAATTAGCTTGTCTTTAATAAGGTGATGTGGTAAGGTTGTATATAGTGTAGAGAAGTCATAAGTGTTATTGATAAAACTTGACCTTTATTGAAAATTTTATCAAGAACGTCTCCTGAATTTTTTATAGACCAAAATAAATTAATCCCAGAGTTTTCATAAGTTTTATCACAATATAGTTTAACGTGATCTTTAAGGGCAGTAAGACAAGAAGTTAAAAGTTTAAAGATGTTTGTTGTGGTGCAGGCACTAGAATTCGAAATAAAGCGAGCCTTATATGGATTTTTATGTAATTTAGGAATCCAGTACATAGTATGCAGTTTATTTTGCTTATCGTTTACACCAGCCTGGAAAGTAGTGCACCGAGTGATATGTGCGGAAACAACATCATCCCCAGTAGAATTAACTGGAGTATACGAATTGGTGCTGCCGAGTTCCAGAGACAAAACATTGACGTAATGTAGGCGTCAAACGATAATTACATTATTAGCTGCTTTATCTGCAGGAACTAAAACAAATTTATTATGAAATTCCTGAATTCCCGATTTTAAATTACGAAAGGAAAACCTAGGTCTCGGAGGAAGTAAAGAGGGGTTAGCATTATAAAAGTTATTACGTGTATCTATAATTTTCAGAATTGACTTTTTCCAAGTAGAAAGTCAGTTTGGGTCCGCATGTTCTCTACGACACCATTTGATACTAAAATCTTCAATGGAGTGGGCGATCTGGGCACGACAGGCATTAAAATCAATAGTTGAAGGTAATCTATATTTAGGACCTTTCGAAAACAATTGCCGAATACGTTTATCAATAATATCAGAGTTACCAGTGATGACATGACCTGCTGCAGCATAGCAAAATTTTGATGTGTTGCATTCACATTCCTTAGGAGTATTATGTACTATATCAAGGTCAGAAACTATTTTGTTGTAGTTGAAAATAATATTCCTAATAGGCTTTTTATACTTATAACAAATTACAGGACTTTCGGAATTTTTGAAATATTTTGGGATAGAATCAACTACATGAGTATCTCGAAAAATACTAGGCATGTCAATGAAATCAATACCTTTATTAATATATAGTAGTTTTAGAAAAAGCCTGACGTGATCAGACTCCTTGTCAATATGGGGTCGGAGAACATGTTGTGTATAGCTTTGAACTATGGAAGCAGTGTTGTACAAGGGATCGGTAGGAATGAAAATGTGTCGGCTTCCTCGTCGATCAACTTTAGTGATGAAATGGACAAAGAGGTAAGCCGTGAAAGCATAGAGTGCTTTCCAGACTGTTTAAAAATGGTATGTAAATCAGCGACAGAAATAATTACACGCGATTTACGTTTGATGTTACCATTACGCCTAAGACCATGAGACCTAGATTTACGCTTTCGGATAGTAAATATAGAAAAAATGTCAATATTAGGATCTTTAGAAATATTTCCTTCTTGATAAATATTGTCATTAAGGCCGAGTGGATAAGGTGTCTGTAAGTTTTTCATCCACTTAAGTTCTGCAATATGTCTAGCTTTTATTTTAAAGCTTTTAGTAGCATCATTATCAAAAAATATATATTGAACCGGTTGAACAGTTACGTTTTTAAAATTATGACCTGACTGACGAAAGTGTTGGTACAAGTAATTTTTTAACTTTTTAGGATTACTTGCATTATATTTGTGTTCACAAAATCGAACTTTTAAGGATCGACCTGTTTGTCCGACATATTGTATACCGCAACCTGGTGCATTTCAAGTCAGAACATAAATGACTTGAGAAGTACGTCAATCAACATTTGAAGCTAGACATACATTAAACAATCTACCATTAACAGCTGATTTAATGGTGGACTTGCAAGATAAATAATTGCAACAACTGCACCTCTTAGTATTGCACTTATTAATAGAGGGAAACACCCTGCGCCTGGAATGAATTAAATGATTTCTGAAAGGAGACTTTATATGTTTTTTCCTCAAAACAGGTGATCGTAGAGGAGTTACGGAAACTTTTGAGCCACTATTAAAAATCTTAGTAATATTATTAGAAGGAACATGAAACGAGGTTGCCGAATGAAGATTTAAAGGTGTAAGGCGTACATATGGTTTAGTTCTAAGAAATGAAGAGTTATTTTGTGGAATTTGTATTGATGACGCAGAGTGTAACCGAAGAGGTGAAAGATTTATTTTTAAAGTTTTAACTAATAGACTCATAATAGTTAATTTGGAGAGTAATACCATTCTGCGAAAAGCGAAATAAGGGCCAATTAGTATTTATTAGAGATACGAAATAGAATCGTAACAAAGATCCATAAGAAATAAGATTAGTAAATTTACGGACTGTTAAAAGAGGTCCAAAACTCGACATCAGTGTCTAATACAAGATAATGAGGAAAGTTAAGGAAACCGTAATAAAATGGGCCAAAATGTCGATAAGCACAAAACCTTCAACGCGGTATATGAAACACACGTGTTTAAGGAAAAACTGGATCAATGAATGTCATACAATCCCTGTAGGATGTAAAAATAACAATATTGATTGGATGTACGGGGAGACTTTTTACGGTCGCCACACGGCACAAACAACACTATTGTGCCATGAAAAGAAATATAAAAAGATCGGACAGGGAAAGTAGCATTCAATGAGGACAGTCAACCACAAAACACAGAAACAAACACGCAAACAGACAAACAAGAAGGCAAAAGCAATAATAAATGCAAACGACATCACAAACACAAAAGGGTTGACAATAGGGCTACCGCCTCGAACGGTCAGTGGCATAGTAGGCCTTGGGGTTTAAACCGGTTCTAGGGTGCACCAAACCTCACACTTACCCTACTGTCATCCCATTAAAACAGGACAGTGTAAATAAAGAAATCCCCGACATCATCTAATCTCTAACCAACAAGGCAGCATCAATAGGCAATATAAGTAAAACACAAATATGCTCGTGTAAATATAATACAAAAAAAACCTAGAAAGCCACAATGAAGGTACTCAATGACTTGGCAGAAGCCAGAGCAGTAAGAGAATAAACCATTAAGGGTACGACAAGAAAGATCATAGACAAACATCAAACGCCACGTCCCAATGGGCTATAGATAGGCGTCATCATAGGGTCCTCAGTCTGTCCGGTCATCGTACAATTAAAGAGGAAAGCATAGTGGCGAACTGTAAAAGGGTCCACCACCAAGCATGCAGTACGTTGCAAAATGATAGGGTCATAACCTCTTTTGATAAACTTTTTAACAAGTTTAACAAAGATAGTATGAAAGTGATCATGACCAAGAATCATGCGCAGTTTATAAATCACATCACCATAGATGTCAGGTTGTGATAGTCCTTGTCGCAGAAGAGTCCTTAAATTACTTTTATATTTGGAAAGAAGATCAGGGTTACGATAATAAAATTTTCCAAAGGTTTTACGAAGTTTATGGTAACGGTAACCCTGATTGAGTAACCTTTTAGTTATACAAAGATTACGAATATTAATGTCCTCAACTCGAGTACAAGCTCTAGAAAAACGAATAAGCTGAGACACATACACCACATAAGAAGTTGCTCGGGGAACATCCCCATCCAAGTGGGGATAATTAACAATGTCAAAATTAAAATCATCTCTCTTGTCGTAGATTTTGCTAATTATTTTACCATTTTCAATCGAGAGATCTAAATCAAGAAAAGAAGCGTTATTATCAGATATATTAGCTTTGTTAAGCTGAAGTTCTTTAGGATAAATATAATTAACCATAGTTGGAAAGAAAGGGATGTCAATGTTCAATATGTCATCCAGATACCGAGAGGTGTCATTAAAGGCTTCAATAACATCTGCCTGGGTATCTTGTGAAAGACCCAACATGAAATCCCTTTCATAGAAAAATAAGAACAAATCTGCGACAAGTGGTGCACAGTTCGTACCCATAGGGATACCAACAATTTGTCTATAAACGGTGGTTTCATACCTGACGAAAATATTATCTAATAGGAAGATGAGTGCTTCACAAACTTCATAGCAAGTCCACATAGTATATTTGTCTAAACTGCCGTTAGTAAAAAACGCTTTTATATTATTACATGCCAAAAATGTAGTATTTTCTCAAGCGAATGTTTTTTTAATAAGAGAAATTAGCTTGTCTTTAATAAGGTGATGTGGTAAGGTAGTATATAGTGTAGAGAAGTCATAAGTGCTTATTGATGAAACTTGACCTTTATTGAAAATGTTATCAAGAACGTCTCCTGAATATTTATAGACCAAAATAAATTAATCCCAGAGTTTTCATAAGTTTTATCACAGTATAGTTTAACGTGATCTTTAACGGCAGTAAGACAAGAAGTTAAAAGTTTGGAGATGTTTGTTGTGGTGCAGGCACTAGAATTCGAAATAAAGCGAGCCTTATATAGATTTTTATGTAATTTAGGAATCCAGTACAACGTATGCAGTTTATTTTGCTTATCGTTTACACCAGCCTTGAAAGTAGTGCACCGAGTGATATGTGCGGAAACAACATCATCTCAGTAGAATTAACTGGAGTATACGAATTGGTGTTGCCGAGTTCCAGAGACAAAACATTGACGTAATGTAGGCGTCAAACAATAATAACATTATTAGCTGCTTATCTGCAGGAACTAAAACAAATTTATTATGAAATTCCTGAATTCCCGATTTTAAATTACGAAAGGAAAATCTAGGTCTCGGAGGAAGTAAAGAGGGGTTAGCATTATAAAAGTTATTACGTGTATCTATAATTTTCAGAATTGACTTTTTCCAAGTAGAAAGTGAGTTTGGGTCCGCATGCTCTCTACGACACCATTTGATACTAAAATCTTCAATGGAGTGGGCGATCTGGGCACGACAGGCATTAAAATCAATAGATGAAGTAGTGTAGAAAACTCATAAGCACTTAAAGATGAAGCTTGGCGTTTATTGCAAATTTTATCAAGAACGTAGCCTGAATTTTTAATAGACCTAAATAAATTTAATTCCACAGTTTTCATAAGCTTTAACACGATATAGTTTAGCATCACCTTAAACGGCCGTAATACAAGGTGTTAAAAGTTTGGAGACAATTGTAGTGGTGCACGAACTAGAGTTGGAAATAAAGAAATATAAAAAGATCGGACAGGGAATGTGGCATTCAAGGAGGACAGTCAACCACAAAACACAGAAACAAACACGCAAACACACAAACAAGAAGGCAAAAGTAATTATAAATGCAAACGACATCACAAACAAAAAAAGGTTGACAATAGGTCTACCTCCGTCAGTGGCAAAGTCGGCCACTGGGCGTTTAAGCCGGTTCTAGGGTGCACCAAACCTCACACTTACCCTACTTCACCCCATTAAAACAGGACCGTGTAAATAAAAAAATCCCCGCCATGATCTAATCTCTAACCAACAAGGCAGCATCAATAGGCAATAAAAGTAAAACACAAATATGTTTGTCTAAATATAATACAAAAAAACAATAGCTTAGAAAGCCACAATGAAGGTACTCAATGACTGGGTAGAAGCCAGAGCAACAAGAGAATAAACCAATAAGGGCACGACGGGCTTTATATGGTTGTATGTGTAATTTGGGAATCCAGTACATCGTTGGAATTCTGTTTTGCTTTTCGTCTATTCCAGTCTTGAACATCTTGCACATGCGTCGAAACAACATTATCTTCAGTAGATTGCACTGGAGTATACGAATTAGTACTCCCGAGTACCTGAGATAAAACATGGAAGTATTGGAGGCGTCAAACAATAATTATATTATTAGCTGCTTTATCAGCAGGAACCAACTTACTTATTATGAACAAACTTATTATGAAATTCCTGGATTCCCGATTTTAAATGACGAAATGAAAACCTATGTCTAGGGGAAGGGGTTAGCCGTATTGAAGTTAATACGGGTATCTATGATGTTAAAAATAGTTTTTTCCAAGTAGAAAGGGAGTTAGGGTCAGCATGTTCTCTACCACACCATTTAGTACTAAAATCCTCAATAGATTGGGCGATCTGACCACGGCATGCATTAAAATCAATCACAGAAGACAATCTATACTTCGGACCTTTAGAAAACAAATGCCGAATACGTTTATCTATAATTTCAAAATTACCAATAATGACATGACCGGCCTGAGAATAGCAAAATTTAGATGATCTGCACTCGCAGTCCTTAGGAGTGTTGTTTACTATATCAAGATCAGACACTATTTTGTGTATTTGAATATCATATACTCAGTTGCAAAAGAAAGTGGACACTGAGTTTTTTTAGATTTAATTGTATAAAGTTTTTTTAGAATTAAATTGACAAATTTTAAAATGAATATGCCATGTTTGGTATCAACGTTTTATCACTCCATTGCCAATATCATGTTGACATTTGTTTTTCAATAGGGCAAATCATTAAGGGACTGTCGCTTGATAAAGAGGATAGGGTGTAAAGTAAAATTGTCAAAGTGTCCAGTTTCTTTTGCAACTGAGTATATTTCTAACAGTTTGTTTGTATTTATTTTCTGAATTTTTAAAATATTTATAATAAGAATCAACAACACGATTATCTCTAAAAATACTTGCTATATCAATAAAATCAATGTCCTTATAAGATAAAGAATTTTTAGAAAATGTCTGACGTTATCAGACTCCTTTTCAATATGGGGTCGGAGAACATGCTGAGTATAGCTTTGACTTATAAAAGCAGTGTTACACAAAGGATATGTTCGAATGAAAATGTTGTCCGTCGTCGTCAATCAGCTTAAGTGAAGACATGGATAGAGAGGTAAGACAAGAAAGCATCAAGTGCTTTCCAGACTGTTTAAAAATAGTATGTAAATCAGCGACTGACATAGTAGTACGTTATTTCCGTTTAATATTACTATTAAAAAAGAGTATGATAATTGACCTTTGGAAACGGCCGAGCACGACACATACGAAATATTAAGTCTACAACCTAGACCTAGATGTACGCTTTCGAATGGAAAATATTGCAAAAATGTCAATATAAGGTTCTTTTGAAATATTTCCTTGTTGATAAATATTATCATAAAGGCCCAGTGGAAATGGTGTCTGCAAGTTGTTCATCCACTTTAGTTCTACTATATGTCTAGCTTTTATTTTACACTTTTACATTTTACAGTTTTTGGTTGCATCATTATCATAGTTTATATATTCAACAGGTTGAACAGTGATACTACAACTATGACCTGACTGACGAAAGTGTTGGTACAGTTAATTCTTTAACTTTTTGGGATTGCCTGCATTATTTTATGCTCACAGAATCGAACTTTTAAGGATGATCTGTTTGTCCAGCATATTGTATACCACAACGTGGTGTATTTCAAGTCAAAACATAAATGACGTGAGAAGTAAGTCAATCAACATTTGAAGCTAGAAATATATTAAATGTTCTACCATTAACAGTTGATTTAATGGTGGATTAAAAGAGGTTATGACCCTATCATTTTGCAACGTACTGCATGCTTGGTGGTGGACCCTTTTACAGGTTGCCACTATGCTTTCCTCTTTAATTGTACGATGACCGGACAGGCTGTGGACCCTATGGTGACGCCTACCTAAAGCCCATTGGGACGGTGCGTTTGATGTTTGTCTATGATCTTTTTTGTCGTGCCCTTAATGGTTTATTCTCTTGTTGCTCTGGCTTCTGCCAAGTCATTGAGTACCTTCATTGTGGCTTTCTAGGTTTTTTTTGTATTATATTTACACGAGCATATGAAGACAGGATAATAGCGAGGACCACAAAACACAGAAACAAACACGCAAACAGACAAACAAGAAGGCAAAAGTAATATTAAATGCAAAAGACATCACAAACACAAAAGGGTTGACAATAGGGCTTCCGCCTTGGAACGGTCAGTGGCAAAGTAGGCCAGGGGGTTTAAACGGGTTCTAGGGTATGGAGTTTTTATTTAGGTGCGATGAAGCCTGAAATCGGGCTTTATTTACAAAATCAAAATAAGTGGACACACATTTCAAAACTGTTTAATCACGAAGAAAACATTTCAAACAAAATAACACACACCTTTTGTATCCAAACAAATGAACTTATCCTTTCAATACCTTAAGCATACCACATTCGGGATGGCTCAAATTAGGGTATTATTGAATTTTTTAAATATTGAGTTCTGCTCAATCCGGAGCTAGAGGGCATGAACGGTAGCAAGTATATTTTCATTACCGTTCATGAACAGTCAAATCGAGACTGCAATATTTTTTGTATTTATCGTGTTCGACTTTTCATACATTTTATTAAACATTTTAAACAAAATTAAAAACATTTTGGTTGAAAGAACCAATCAAACGCAAGAACTGATTGTCGTTCCATACTGTTACGTCCTTGGTTATTCCCTACATTACTTCATCAAAACTAATATCAGACAAAAAGTTACACGGAGCCTATTCGGTGTACGTTTCATATCGTGTCAACCTATAGCCGGTTATCGTTTATATTTTGAATTATATGGAACTTAATGCTGCGCTCCGGTTCGCGTCGCTTGCATTAAGTTCCATAAATTTAAAAATATAAACGATAACCTATACATACATAGTACCTTCATTTTCCTACAATGGAATACAGAACCATGTATCACCTTATGACGTCTAGAGGTTTTTTGAATCTGTATCATTACACTACTAAAATAGATTTCTGTATCACTATATTACATACGTTTAATGACGTCGACGACGTCGTGTGACCTTTACTGTGACGTGATGTCGTCGCCTACCCGTGTAAACAAACTACTATATGATGCTATAATAATTTGTGAGCTTTCTTATAAAGGAACCTAATAAAAGAATCATTATTAGATTACATGTTCTGTTTACTGGGATGACAATAGAGTAAAAGTGAGGTTTGGTGCACACTAGAACCCGGTTTAAACCCCAGCGGGTTTTTTCAACTGACCATTCCAAGGCGGTAGCCCTATTGTCAACCCTTTTGTATTTGTGATGTCTTGTCTTGCCTTTTATTCATCTTTAAATAAATACTGAAAAGTGGATCCCTTGAAAGCAACAAACACAAACAATGGAGAAACGTAGCAGTCTCGTTTAATTTGAGTCTGTTCATAAGAGGCAATTTAAAATGCAACGCCTCCCACGCCCACTAGCACCGCATTAAGCGAAAAAAATCGTCTTTTGTTTATGTTCGATTTTCTAGCTTGTAATAATGTCAGGGCTTTCTTTACTAACGCCCCCAATGATAAGAATAATTTCTGGTCTTGTACTGATGTTTGTAGAGCCTTATCTTTTCATCTTTATCAGATACGGTAAAACTATTTACCAGCAGGTTATTGGTATTCCTATTGGTACTAACTGTGCGCCACTTGTGGCAGATTTGTTTTTGTACTGCTATGAAAGAGATTTTATGTTGAGTATGTCACCTGCTAGCCAGGGTGAAATTATTGATGCCTTTAATAATACTTCTCGGTATCTTGATGACATACTCAATATTGATAATCCGTTCTTTGCTCATATGGTTACTAACATTTATCCACCAGAGCTCACGTTGAATGAAGCCAACAGTTCGGATACAGTAGCAGCATTTTTCGATCTTCATCTCTCGATTTCAAATGATTGTATTCATATTAGAATATATGATAAGATAGAATATATTCAAGCTAACCAGTAGGCCTTATTTCCTACTGACCGTTCCAAGTTGATAACCCTGTCTTCCTCACCCTTTCTGTTGTTTTATGTCTCTTTCATTGTATTATCAAGTCCTTGTTTGCAGTACAGTGCGGACCTACGATGCCATTGCGTTCGGACGCAGTAGTTTCTATAGGACCCTATATCTCATTTTTGTATATCTACTTCTGGAAGTAGCACCACCTGTAAATAAAGCCTCTCTTGAGATCCTGCAGATATCGCCTGTCAGCTCGAGGTGATACAAGGTAATTTTTCCATATATAATAAACATATTATTGAATTCTCATATGATTCTTATATAAAAGAGCCACACATGATTATAATATAAAAACTATCATATGATATTTATATAATAGGAGTTTCATAATTTTTATATGAGAATACATTTATAAAAGATTCATTTTTTAAACAAACTCGTTTTCATATGGTTCTCATGAAAACACTTTTCAACTTTTATGTGATTCGCACATGATACTTTATGATTCTGGTATGAAAGATTTTATACGGCTCCTTTTATATAAGTATCATATAATAGGTATTACACTGTCCCGTTTTATTGGGTTCACAGTAGGGTAAGTGTGAGCTTTGGTGCACCCTAGAACGTGGTTTAAATCCCAGCGGCCTTTTTTGCCACCAACCCTTCCAAGGCGGTAGCCCTATTGTCAACCCTTTTGTGTTTGTGATGTCTTATTTGACCTTTTATTCATCTTTAAATTTGTTCTTTGTTTCTGTGTGTGTTTGTGGTTGACTGTCGTCCTTGAATGCTGCTTTTCCTATTCGATTTTTATATCTATATTTACAATGCTTTTTATATGCGGCAAAATTGGTAGTGTACCAGTTGTAATCTATCAGCGCAAACTCGAAGTTTGGTTGGCTAAGACTTGACATAATGTAACACCAAACAAATTATTTTAATATATTTGAAATTGAAAATCTGCAATGCTTTTGTAGAACGTTGCATGACTAGAACTCTCTTTTCTGAAGTGTCAATTTTGAGTACAATTATCATTTAATCTCTGATTTAATATCTGAATAAACAAGTTCGTGTTCGCAACACGTTTCTTAGATCGCACAGTATAAAGAAATATAAAAAGATCGGACAGGGAAAGTAGATTTCAAGGAGGACAGTCAACCACAAAACACGGAAACAAGCACGCAAACAGGCAAACAAGAAGGCAAAAGTAATATTAAATGCAAACGACATCACAAACACAAAAGGAAAACTTATACATGTTTTAAATTTACCTTTTTGTGATATAATTCAACGTCACTTAACAGAATGATATAAACAATTTTAGCATATTAAGTGTCTTGCAATTGTACAACTTTTAACTAATAATTTAAAATAATAGAAATGTGCCACGGTGTTTATGAAGTTCTACCAAGTTCGCCATGTATAAAATCATTTCGGGTCGTCTTTTTAACCCATGGAACATTTTACAAAATTGCAAATGTATTCTTTCGACAGACATTCCTTGAATAAATGTTACTTCACTAGAATAATTTAGAATTGGTGTGATCACTTATCAAAGAGATCTAATTAATGTTTTGCTGAAATAAATGTGTATTCATTTTAAAAATGGCCTTCTGCGCTTGCCCCGCTAGAGTATGTGCCTCTGCGAAAGATCCACATTTAGTGAACATCATTCCCAAATATGTTTAGAAAGTGTATAGGCAAGAACTGGCTTCGAGTTGTAAATGTGTTTTACGCCAGAATTAGAGGATAACTTTAGCAAACACCAATATGTGTTAATTATATGACCTATACTAGGTAATACTAGGTAAGGAGGAATTGTATCATTCAAGGCCGACAGTCAACCACAAACACACAAAGAAACAAGGAACAACTTTAAAGATGAATAAAAAGCAAGGTAAGGCATCACACACACACAAGTGTTGCCAATAGGGCTACCGCCTTGGAACGGTCAGTGACAAGAAAGGCTCTGGGTGTTTAAAGCAGGTTCTAGGGTGCACTAAACCTCACTCTTACCCTTTTGTCATCCCAATAAAGTGGACAGAGTAAATAAAGATATTCCCGCCAGTTTATAATCTCTAAAATGAATAATATTCTGAGATTTGTCGTTTTTGGTAGCAGATATTAATGCTTCATCCTGTTACATTTTTCAAATGCACTAAATAACACATCAAATGGATAATTTCTTTCAAGGAAAATAGAACGTAATGAACGAGGTGAGTCTATAAATGACTCATCAACAGATAGTATACGTCTATATAGTTTTGATTGGCTGTATGGAATGCCATCTTTGCATGCTTTAGGATGGGCTGGAGAGTATTCTAAATATTAGTGCAAATTAGTTTCTTTTACAAACATGTCCTTAATCAAATTTAGAGATTCGCCCTTCATTTTGTTTACATCTAGAAATGATATATTTCGTTGCGGTATGTTATATGTAAAGTTAACCCTTAACCCGCTAAGCACGACTATAATAGCCGTTGCGTCCATTGTAAACCCTGATCAGCCTGACAGTAACTCGAAGGCTGATCAGGGTTTACAATATCCGGCTGCTGATAAGTCATTTCCCCCAAACACCCCTGTGCCACATAAATGGAATGGACTTAATTCAAAGAAAGAACAGTCCATTATATATATATGTAGCGGGTTAATGATTAATACATGGATGACAATTAGAATCAATAAACACATGGCAATGTTACCAGTACTCGTATTTCATGCCTATACTATCGGCCTTCCGTGGTAATATACAAGTAGTGAAGTGTCTAATTTATTATGCATTTTAGGGAGGATATGAAACAGGGAAGTGCGAATGTCAGTAGGGAATAAGTCAAATTCTTCCGAAATAATGAACTATCGTTTTGTTATAAATAAAAAATAAGAATTTTGTTTTTAAATAGTGGAATACTCGTACGAAAAGTACATTCGGAGCTATCTTCTACTAGACCTCAATGTAAAAATATAAGTATGGTATTTTACAACGAAAATGTCAAAATAACTCCAAAATGTGTGTAATTTAAACATTTTATTGAGTCCTAGGTCCATATTCATAGAGAGACTTAAGTAGTAAAAGTAGGTATAAAAACCGAAAAGAAAAAGTAGCATTCAAGGACGGCAATCCATAATCACGCACATAAACAATTGACAAATATAAAGATGAATAAAAGCCAAGATATGAAATCACAAACACAAAATGGTTTACAAAACAGGCTACCGTCTTGAAACGGTCAGTGGAAAAAAATGTAACCAGGGTAAACGTAGAAAACAGGTTCTAGGGTGCACCAAACCCATTATCATGCCAATAAACGGGACAGCGTAAATAAAGATATCCCCGCCAGGCAATATAAGTAAAACACATAAATGATCATGTATATATAATATAAGAAATAATGCCTAGAAAGCCACAAAGTAAGTACTCAATGGCTTGGTGGAAGCCAGAGCAACAAGATAAAAACCGTTAAGGGTAAGACAAAACAATATTATAAGGATTTAGGTAGAGGTCATCATAGGGTCCATAATCTGTCCGATCATCGCGCAATCAAATTGGAAAGCATATTGGCGAACTGCAAATGGGTTAACCACTAAACATGCAGTACCTTGACAAATGATAGGGTCATAACCTCTTTTGATAAACAAGAGTACGACAATGGACCTTTGGAAACGGCCGAGCACGACACATACGAAATAATGCAGTCTCGGTTTGATTGAGACTGTTCATGGGCGGATGTGAAATATGCTAGATACCGCTATACGCCCTCTAGCCCCGGGTTGAGCAGAACTTACTATTCATAAAATTCAACAGTACAGAATTTTAACCATCCCGAAGATGGCAAGTGGTGGATATAGCAATTGTATGAAAGTGATTATGACCAAGGATCTTATGAAGTTCCTAAATCACATCACCATAGACAGGTTGTGATAGGCATTGTCGCAGAAGAGTTCTTAAAGTTATATTTTAAATGTAGATCAGGGTTACGATAATACAATTTTGCAAAGGTTTGTCGAAGTTTATGGTAACGGTACTCCTGCTGGAGAAGCGTTTTAGTTATATAAATATTACGAATATTAAAGTCCTCAAGACGACTATAAGATCTAAAAAAAACGAGCAAGTTGAGAAACATAGTAGCTCGGGAAACATTCACATCTAAATGGGCAGAACTAACAATATGAAAATTGAAAACATCTCTCTTGTCATTGATTTTATTAATTATTTTACAATTTTCAATAGAGAGATGTAAATCAAGAAAAGAAGCGACAGTATCAGAATGTTAGCATTGTTGAGTTTAAGTTCCTTGGGATAAATATTATCAGCCATAGTAGTAAAGCCAGGATTGTCAATGTTCAATATGTCATCCAGATACCGAGAGGTGTCATTAAAGGCTTCATTTACATCTGCCTGAGTATCGGATGAAAGACTCAACATTACTCTCTTTCAAAACAATACACGAACAAATTTGCGACAAGAGGTGCACAGTTCGTACCCATAGGGTACAATTTGACAATTTGTCTATAAACGGTAGTTCCATACCTGACAAAAAACATTATCTAATAGGAAAATGAGTGCTTCACAAACATAGTGTGACTGTTTAAACTGCCTTTATTAAAAAATACTGTTACAGGCCATTAATGTAGCTTTTTCTCAAGCGAACGTTTTTTTGAATAAAAGCAATAAACTTGATGTTTGTCTGTTTGCGTGTTTGTTTCTGTGTTTTGTTGTTGACTGACCTCCTTGAATGCTACTTTCCCTGTCCGATCTTTTTATATTTCTTTGATAAGATGTTGTGGTAAGGCTGTATATAGTGTAGAGAAGTCATACGTACTTATAGATGAAACTTGACGTTTATTGCAAATGTTATCATTTTATTGTTTAAGAGATATTTAACGGCAGCAAGACAAGAAGTTAACAGCTTTGAAACGTTTGTCGTGGTGCAGAAATTCGAAATAAATCGAGCTTTATACGGATTGTTATGTAATTTAGGATTCCAGTAAATAGTTGGCAGTATGTTTTGCTTTTCGTCTACCCCAGCCTTGAAAGTAATGCACAGAGTGATATGCGTGGAAACAACATCATCATCCGTAGATCCGAATTAGTGCTACTGATTTCCAAAGATTACACATTACGTAATGTAGGCGTCAAACAATAATTAAATTATTAGCTGCTTTCTCAGCAGGAACTAAAACAAATTTATTATGAAATTCTGTAACTATAATTTTAAAAATTGACTTTTTCCAAGAAGAAAAAAAGTTTGGGTCCGCATGTTCTTTCAATGAATTGGGCTATCTGAGCACGATATGCATTAATATCAATAATTGAAGGTAATCTATACTTAGGACCTTTACTTTAAACTTATGTATTTTACATCGATTGTAACGAAAGCTCTATGAACCTATTTGAATCAAGCTCGATGTCTTCCTGGGTAGAACCAGTACTAAGCACATGCAGATAAAGTGTCTTGTTCAGGGACACAACGCATATGGCAATGGTGGGGATCGCACCCACGACTTTTCGAGCATGGGTCCAACGCTCCACCACTAGACCACAGGACCTTTAGAAAACAAATGCCGTATACGTTTATCTGCAATATCGAAATTACCAGTGATGACATGACCTATTGGAGCATAGCAAAATGTTGAAGTTATATTTACTATATTAAGTTCAGAAACTATTTTGTTGTAGTTGAAAAAAATATTTCTAATTGTTTTTTATACTTTAGAAATTACAGGACTTTCTGAATTTCTGAAATATTTAGGAATAAAATTAACTACTTGATTATCTCGAAAAATACTAGGCATGTCAATGAAATCAATAACCTTATTAAGATATAGTATTTTTAGAAAATGATTGACGTGATCAGACTCCTTGTCAATTTGGGGTCGGAGAACATGTTGTGTGTAGCTTTGGATTATGGAACAGTGTTATACAAGGGATCTGTACGAATGAAATTGGGTCTGCTTCCTTGAAAGCATAGAGTGCTTTCCAGACTGTTTAAAAACAGTACATGCAATGACTTTATTTCTCCCCTTTTCGGTTAAATGTTGGATTGAGAAACATGTGTCTTCTTCAAAGACGTCTAGTGCAACAATGACCTACCTCTTATTTTTGATTGTTTTACTGTAAATTACCAACGAAATTTTAAAGGGACACACGGCAATCTTGAAGTGTTTGATTTATATTTACAGTATCATTTTTATTTTTACCCTGGTTACATTCAAATAAATCAAAGTTTAAGTATTCACTATTTCGTCTTATTATACTATAAGTTTTAATATATTATTGGTGAAATAATATCAGAAATTAATAATATGCAAGAACAAATTGCTTAATAATATTCTTATAATTAATATTAATTATAAACAAATGCAAGTTGTGCAGAAAAACTAGCGGGACGCCGTGAGTTTTTAAAAAATAAAGATTGCCGTGTGTTCCTTTTAATATTAATTGAAAAATATCGTATTACTACATCCTTTCCCAGTTAACATCATTAAGCACATATTGTGATATTAAAAAGAAAACAATTAAATCTAAAGCAATTATTTCAGCAGCAGATTGAACGTATATGAGCTCACATATCGAGGATTCAGTGCAAAACTATTGTATCCCCTTCTGTATTTATATGTAGTTACAATAGTTTTGCGCTGACCCCTCGATATGAGCATGTAGTTTACAGGCATTGGCCATTGCATCGAGATGATAGCTATGTCCCGCAAAATAAATATTGAATTTAAAAATCAGAAAAACATTGATCATGCTACGCTTATCACGAATGCAACGCGCATTACAGAACAATTTGTGACCTACTTACATATTTAAATGGCATTAACACAACAACGCTTTTGCAAGGTTCATCGTGGTGTATAAGTGCATACATAGTTATCCATTATATAAATGAAAATAGCCTTCGTATACAATAGCTAATAAAACGATGCAATAACAACCAATATTGACAATTAAGCTTCAAAATAACTACTTACATAATTAGGTTACTACTTACGTAATTAGGTTAGAGTTGACATTTTTGAATAAATTAACACATTATCTGGTTATCTTTGGGATCTGTTTATAAAAGTGTTATGTTGTCATGTAAAACACCCTTATGTGGTCACGATTAACGCCATTATGAACTTTTTTATAATGGGATTGACAAAAAGCGAATGGCTGTGTGTATATTACATAAAACAATGATCTGTTCTTCGTGAATTGATTATATAGACGTATTGACAGATATTCCCGTAGGCGATTGCTTTTTAGATAATTGACTGTCGAAAAAATACCGCAAAGCGTGGCTAAATCCAAAGTGAACTAAGTAACATGTTATCTTACATCATTTGCAGTCTTGTTGACAGCAAGTCCTCCATTGGCAACAATAGAGAGATTTGTGTCACGTGATGTTATTTGACCAATCAACGCACACTGTCACAACTACGATGGTTTATAAGAAGGATCCTTTCGTCTTTCATTACTTGGGATAAAAGTTTGTTTTCGTAAAGTAGCATAATATCAAACATGGCTAAGTCACTTTTACTGTTTGTTTGGATTTTGCTATTTGCAGGTAATTATTGATTTAATTTCTTCATTTAAAAAAATATGTACTTATCAAATTATAAAATGAATGAATATGCATTTAACAGAAAACATTATTAGCATATATGTTTTATTATAAAGTTCATAATGAATATACATAATAAATACAAAACTGTATATGGGATGAAGGATAAGTTTAACTACCTTTTCTAGTCAAGTATAGTATACGTTTCCTTTACGGTATACAAACATATTTCGTACTTTCTGTTTGCAATTTAGTATGTAGATTGAACCGAAAAATTAACCCAAAAAATCATGAAATTGCTCTCACAGGTATATTTTAGTCATCTTTACTTATGGTACGGGTCGATGACAGTTTGCAAAAAAAAAATCATTGAATGTGTATATAATGTCTGCAATAAGAAATAATTCATTCCTGGTGATGTTGAAGAAGTCGGGATTATTTTTTCTGTTCTTTTAATAATAAATCCTAACGGTAATAGAAAGCATTGTCTATCATCTGGCTAATTTGATTAAATAATTATAAATTGTGTATTGTTTTTTAAATCTATCATCATAGACTTGTTTGAATTTTCAGGGGTAACCTTTGCACAAAGAGGTGGAGGGAGATTCCGTCAAATGAGTAAGTAAAAACTATTTAACCGAGAGAAAAATTGGCCTATATATGATTGGTATTCGAAACATTTGGACCTATGCAGTTTTTTAGTAATATATATATATACCACTGTACAATAAAAGCATAGTAAAAGTGTCCTATTGTTTTAATTATACAGTTACTGGATTATGTATTGCATAATTGTTGAATACTAGTAAACGTTAAATATGGTTAATAGTTCATCCGGTAAGCGTTCGTTGACTTCATCCGGCGCCCTGGTTCTTGCATGCATAGGTGGACGTTTTTAAACGAAACCAATAGTTGAATACATTTTTATAACGTTTATGTTCTTTTAAATCCAGTTTATAATGTGTGGTGTTTTTTTAAACAGTATAGTTCAACCCGATTTAGACATCCGAAAACACCTTAAAGCTGCATACGTTTGCACCACATTGGTTCGCTCTCTGCCGATAGCTCGTCATCATCCATTTCATCTGAATCTGAGATCGCCGTCTCAATCTTTCATTTAATTCTGTGTACACCTGTTTCCTAGTAAAGAGATACATTCCGAAACCCGCTGTGGATAGGCGTGTTTACTGCCATTTCCTTATATGGGACGATATAGCTTTGACAATCTAGTGTTCGAATCATTATCCGGGGAAGCCGTTTACCAAGACAAAAATTTGCAAACGAACCGTTTGGGGGTTGTCGCGTATATGTAGCACAACATATGCATTATATACGAACGTAGAATACATGGGCGGATTTAGAGGGGGGCGGAAGCGGCGTACGCCCCCCCTAAAATCGACCAAGGTAATTTTTTTTAAAAACAATCGAAACACTTAATCCACATATTGACTAAATATGTGACAATTAGAGTCGGTTAATTTGATCACAGACATGTTATTAGGTCTTTGATTTGATCAAATATCAACTGCAGTTCGCTGATTAGTTCAATTTTCGCTCATTAGTTTCATTTTCGCTGTATTTGCACCTTTCCGATATTTAAAAAGACAGTAGCAGCCGATACATTGAAAATGTCAGGCCCATCGAAGCGAAAAAAACTTGGTCCATCCAGTAGTACGCTGTCTCAGACAGATTTAAGATGTTTTTTTTCGACAAGTGCGAAAGAAAAGAAAAGATTTGTTTTACTTTTGCTTTGTAAGATAGTTTCTAGGATGCATTTTCGGTGCCGACGCAGTATTTGTTTACGATGAATTTTGGTGAATTTTAGGCTTACTTTTATTTTAAAGTTTGCGTACCGAGTACCAAAAGACGTTTTTTAGTCCCGCATACCACGCAATTGAGTCCCGAATACGGCGTAAATAGACCCTGATTAAGTTAACACATTGTTAAATCCTTTTATTTGAAAACGGACTTTTTATATTCATACATGTATGTCCACGTTACTGTAGATAAAATACCAAACAATTTCGATGCACGCCCTCAGTAGAATTTTTTTTTTGCTCGCTTCGCTCGCTCGACGCATAATGGCTAATGAGTGGTTTAATTAACACATTGTTAAATCATTTTATTTGAAAACGGACGTTTTTTATTCATACATGTATGTCCATGTTACTGTAGATAAAATATCAAACAATTTCGATGCACGCCCTCAGTATAATTTTTTTCTCGCTCGCTTCGCTCGATCGACGCATAATGGCTAATGAGTGGTTTAACTAACACATTGTTAACTCCTTTTATTTGAAAACACACTTTTTTACCCCATCAATGCACTACCGCAACCGTTTTATGAGGCTAGAAACGGACCCGAAAATTGACCAAAATCTTACGCCCCCCCTAAGCTGAAATCCTGGATCCGCACCTGGAATATATGTAACACATGTGACTTACTGCCTTTAAATTGTAATATATTTGCTTTACAATTCATTGTGTGTATACCAAAACAATTTAATTGCATATGTACGACATATGTACTAAACGTCTTTATTACATATATGGCATTTATATATATATATTATAATGGGGGTAAGTCGTAATTAAACACACCGGGTGTCATTTTTACGAGGTCCTTGTCATCTATGGTTCATATTGAATGTAGATTGAATGAGGGCTGTTCCAGAAATCTAGAACGTTAATGAATATAACGTGTGTTATTCGTGTATAACCCAGGTGCTAGTATATTACATAAATTAATTGTGGATTGTCGCCGACAAGTAACGTAAACGTCTCACACCACAATTAATTTTGGGTCCCATTGTAATGTTTTTGTTCGTGGCATAGAGATAAAAAAGATTTTGCAACATGTATTTATGCTTAAATTCTTCATTGATCCAATATCTGCATGTTATTAACTTTTAACAATTTTTTACCAGATTGAACTTTTTTTAATTTCATGTTTGCGTGACACCTATCAAAATTTAGACAAAAATACAACCCCGTGGAGATTAGACCCATGATGTGTAAAATGAGGCAGAATTAGCTAGAAATCGTATATCAACATGCATTTTTCTGTGATCTCTTCCTAAAATGCTGTAGATTTACAACCTGGTAAAAATAAATCAATGTATCCTGTAAAATGTAGAAAAGCGAAAAAAAAAATATATCTACCTCCTTCATCTGTAGGGCACGAGTATTCAAGGGAGATAATAGTGGTGTGAGTCCTAAAGGATAGTGTTGTTGTCAACTGCTTAAAGAGGCACTACCTATATCTACGCGATTTTTAATGTAAAATATTAAATACTCAATATTACTGCATTTATATGTATACAAAGCTATTTTATGAGTATTCTAAGAAGAAACATGGTTCGTATTCCAGTTCTGTAAATTATTAATTATGATCAAAATAATATCTTGAATAAAATGCTGCTCAGCCGTTTATTCCTGCCGGAGAACTACGAGTTTTTACGATTTTCTCGGACATGCGCAATGCGATTACAAACTATTTGGCGCAGTTCCGATAGCAAACGAATCGATCGGAACTCTTCGCTAATCGGACGAGGTAGTTCCGATTGTAAACGACTAAGACCGGAAAATCTCCGCAATCGGCTTGTCTAAAACAATTACGAATACAATTTCAAAAATCCGATCTTTTCAATCATGTTTTTCCCCAGCAAAACGCATATTACATCGGGTGAAATTATTGCCATTTACCTTTTCCATAGTCCTCTTTATAATTAAGTAAAGTTTATATCAATTGGTGGACAAAAAGATATAGGTAGAGCCTCTTTAAATACACTATGGACATTTTGGGCACACCTCTGATTTTTAATCCCGACTCCCACATTGTGTTTGTTTATGGCACATGTGTGACATTCGTATTATTAGTGTACATGGTGTTTTTATTGACACTTGTTACGTGTGACATGTATATTAATAGTCATTTGAGGTATGATTTCCGCCAATGATAATTGATGTTTTTATGACCACACTGGCACTTTGGTTATCATTTAATAGATAGTATGATCATTTTGGTATGGTTTCTTTGTTGCTAAAGTAATAGTTGTACAGATGTCTAAGTCATTACAGAAGTGCACAATGTATATTTTAGTAAATTAACATGTATGTATTTTGACAAGTGTAATTATTAATACCTTCTCGTGTTATAAGCCTGCAATTAATCACGACTAACAGCGGACATGGAAATGATTGATCTTTATCAGAAGTATTACAATCGTTGACACCTATGTTACTGTTGACGACAATTAAAAATGTCATATATTAATTTGTTTGATTTATAAATGGTCAAACCGCCTTTGTGATAAAACACTTCCATAACCCAAAAGCTCGGTATTATTGTGTTACGGATCGACACGTACTGAGAGCATATTTTTCTTTAATAAAAGAAGGTATAAAGGTCGAACAGGAAATGTAGCATTCACAGAATGTAGCATTCACAGAACACAGTCAAGCAAAAGCATGCATTCAAAAGACAACCAACATTGCAAGGGGGAAAGCAAAGTGGACACAAACATAAAAGGGCTGACATTTGGGATACAGCTTTATCATACTCGTTTTTATAGCACAGTGGCGTTGCTTGTGCAGTGTGGTGCAGTAAAACGTCTCCCCCGCGCTTGCAATCAGTACTGTTATTCATTCGATTTTTG